>JBBPCY010000109.1:12466211-12479997 GCA_037974405.1 Brachyalestes nurse
CCCCCCACACACACACAGAAACACACACACTTCCTCATTTACAAAACACCCAACCTCAGACCAGGAAACACAAACACACAAACACACACACACACACACACACACACACACACACACACTCACATATGCCACTCATATAAACCACATCCCTCCACACACACACATTTAACACAGCTGCACTCCATTCACACTCTTGCTAACAGGCTAACAAGCATGTCTGATTCTATGCAGCCATGATGGTCTCAGCCTGGTCTGAGATGACCTGTGTGTGGGTCAGTGTGAAGAAGCAGCAGTGCATAACCGGGCTCTTATGCTTCAGAACACACGTTCGACCCTGTGTGGCCTCCAGCTGCATGCCAACACAGCTGAGGAGTTTTAGCAGGGTTTTGCACAACGAGAGGCCTGAGATCGTAATCACCGAATTATGATACGATGACTGATGTCACTGTGGGCTTTTCTCAGTATTTTCAGTACTTGAAGAATATTGACCAACATCGTGCTTCGTTAGAAAGAACAGTCAAGTTGTTTTAAAAAAAACAAGAATCCTCATGAGGTTTTGCTAATATTTTTTAAGAGCTGCACTACTGTTTGGTGGTCTGTTCCATCTTACCAAGCCTAAAAAATAAAATATCATGGAACACATTATTAATTGTTAAAATGTCATCAAGTTTTATAATTGAATGAATGTCTTGACACAAAGTACACCAAAACAGTGAACAACACAAAACATGTTTTTGAGAGAGAGTTCCCTCTCCACAATGAATGTGTACTTTTTCTGTTCATTTTTCTCTTCAGGGAGGGTTTCTTTTCTTCTGCTCAGGCTGGACAAACTCCGTCACTGCACTGCTCCAGTGGAGCAAGGCAGGAGCTGAAGTGGAGCTAAAGCAAAACAGAGCAGACTTAACCTCTACTACAAATGATAACAGGCATGTTATTACTTCATAACAAATGATGAAATATTCTTACGCTCATTATTTTATGACGTGAGGACAAACAGCGAAGTGCACAGAATCATTTTTGCATATGTCTCTTTATCATGTCCCTCAAACCATTCCTGACTAGCTTTTGTAGCTGCATGACCCTGCTGAAAGGGATTACTGTTGCTAGGGGTGTACTTGGTCTGCAACAATGTTTAGGTAGATGGTATGTGGCAAAGTAACATCCACATGAATGTCAGGACCCAAGGTTTCCCAGCAGAACACTGCCCAGAGCAGCACACTGCCTCCACCAGCCTTCTACCTTGCCCTCTTGCCCTCTTGCCCAGGTAAATGACATACACACACCCGGCCGCTCACATGATGTAAAAGAAAATTAGTTTAATCAGACTAGTCCATCTTCCTCCACTGCTCCATGGTCCAGGTCTGATGCTCATGTTCCCATTAAAAAGCACTTTGGTCAGCATGGGCACTCTGACTGGTCTGCAGCTATGCAGCCCCATTAGCTGTTCTGACACCTTTCTATCATTCTTTTCAGCAAAATGTGCTACAGATGGGCCAGCCTTCACTTCCTATGAGCCTCAGTGATCCTTGGCCCTGTCAGTGGCTAACAGATTGCAGATTGTCCTTCCTTAGACCACTTATGTTTGGTACTAACAACTGCATACCAAGAACAGCCCACAAGATCTGAGTTTTGGAGATGCTCCGACCCAGTCATCTGCTCATCACAATCTGGCCCTTGTCAAAGTCACTCAGATCAATACACATGTCCATTTTTCCTGCTTCCAACACTTCAATTTCAAGAACTGAAGGTTGGCTCCCGAAAATTGAAGATTGTATCCCACTCCTTGACAGGTCCCATTGTCAGGACACAATCAATATTCACTTCACCTCTCTGTGGTTTTAATGCTGTGGTTGATTGATGTAAACAAACCAGTCTCAATCTTTCCTTCCCTTTCCCTCTATGTATGTCTCTATGTCTCACTCACTCCTTTACTTTCTCTGTATCCCATCTGTCTAATTCATTCTACCCTTCCAACACTTTCTAACTTTCTCTTTCTCACTATCTCTCTTTCGTCTGTCCGTCTCTCTCTTTCCACACTATAACTCTCTCAAACACTCTATCTACGTTTCAGTTTTTTTCCCCTCTCGTAATCACACACACCAAAGGTGAGAAGCCCACAGCAGTGACTACTGTGACGACATTGTAGTGGGAGTTAGGCAGCGTGTAGATGAAAGGGCCACCTAAATGGCTGACCACACATGCGTAAGAAGGGTTTTCTGCACTGCCACACACACGGGGCACATTCGGGGCTGGGGCAATGGGCCAGGAAAAATTCTGACATATGGCCATCTACCCACAAAGCATGAGGTCACCCACTCAGAGATGCTTAAAGGAGGGGTTGCTGTAGGAAGGTTTCAGTTGTGGGCAGTGCTCTGTGATCTACAGAATAATAACAACTCCTGAAATGATTTCTTTCCTAGAATAATATCTCATTTTCTCCTTTTGATAAGCACACAGCTGTGTACGTTGTTCGAGGTTCAGATCTGCGTCCTGAAATGTCACTCTGACATTTACAGTAACATTGCATTCCATACAGTACGTTTTTATGTGTGGGTGTTTTGGACGAGTGTGTATTCGAGTAAACCTCTCAGGTCCTTTAAGGACAGATCTGGGGGAGTTGCTTTAAGCAGCAGAATCAGTGCAGTGTTTCAGAGTAGATGAGTTTTGTGGTTTTACTGTATGTGTGTGTGTGTGTGTGTGTATGTGTGAGAGACAGTTTAGTACAGTTTGCATCATGTTGATGCAATACAATTTGTATGAGGGCTGTAATATATGTGTGTATGCATGTGTGTGTGTGTGTGTGTGTGTATGTTTGTGCGCACATGTGTGAGATGTTGTAGGCGGATGCGGTGTGTTTGTGGTAACAGCTGAGACTCCTGCCGTACGAGAAGTGAGAGAATCTGTGTAAGTATATGCGTATGTGTGTATGTGTGGGCATAGTAGGGTACTTAAAGACAAAGAATTTCACTGGAGATACTGCTACACAAACTCACTTCTCTTTTTTCACAAATCAAGAAATGAAAGGTGAAGAAGGATAATTCAAATGTAAAAATGATCTATAGTAAATTTTAAACAACAGTTTGTTTTGATGGCCCAACAGTGATGCCCGGGTGGGGTTCAGATCAGCTTATTGTATTGAAGTACGTCGCTCTGAATAAGAGCATATGTGAAATACTCTAAATGTAGAAAATGTAACAGATGAGGACCGGCTGGGCCAAAAAGTTACAAAACAGTGTTCCGAGTAAGTTCTAAATAACATGAGGAAACACTGCAGGACAGGTCAGAGGAGCTCTCACAGTGGGTCAGGCAGGTGCTGTTATAAAAAACCCTGAACTGATCAACACTTGGGCCCAAATTGTATTTTGTTCACAATATGAGGTCAACTCAAGTTTGTCGTGGGTGTTGACAAGTTCTGATAAAAAATGAAAACAAACCGATAAAAAAGGGCGTGGTGGTCTGCAGAATAAAATTTTGTCAAAAATGAGACATTTTGATTCAGTAGATCCTGTACATTCTGTAACAATTCATTACTTATTTAAAGCTTGATTTAACTTTTATGAGATGCAGGCAAGGTGACAAACCGACCAACAGACTAGCATGATAACATGTATGTTATTGTTGATTTTCTTACTCTTTGTATTCCAATTCTTTGAGTGAATAAAACTGTGTGAGAAAGAGGTGACTGGTGTGTGTGAGTGCCATCGCTCCATCATCAGCTGTCTCCCAGCACATCAGTAAATTCAAAACGATGCACATACTGTCAGATATTCCACTTGGGTTACACATAAATGAAGATAATGTAATATAAGTTATACAAGCGGACATACTCAAAAAAAGGTGAACCCCATCTTAACAGAATACAGTGCCGCAAACAAGATGGGCTGCGTCAAATTTTACAGTCTGGTTGGAACCAAACAACATTCAGAAATATCTGCCAAGTATTGGCCGTAGCATTAGGACGTTCTGAGTTCGATCCCTGGTAATGCTGAGAGTTCTACAAGGCACATCTGGCCTCACTCTCTGTGGGTGGCCCGTCCTCCTCTCCCACCACTCAGTGAATGCTAGTGAAGCCAGTGCATGCGTCTGTTAGCTGATGTAACAGAATTGGCGGTTAGTGTCCTCATCCAGGAGTGTTGAAATATCCAGTGAAGCTGGATTAGACACAGTTCGAAGAGATGCACTGACGCTTGATGTGACTCAGAGGAAGCACCTGCTAGCCTTAACCGTCCCAGTCTTGGTGGCATGGCGTGGTTGGGGGAGTCATTGTTAGTGGCCTGTAAAGACTAAAGTAGGGTATAAAAAATCTGGCCAATACTGAAAAACTGAACTTGAGTTTCATGGGTCTAATTGTAATACAATGGGCTACTACATTTTTGGTGAAATACTCAAATCAAAGAACCCTCTTTTGCAAAACTGTTGCATATGCTTTTACAAATGCACTAGAAACTCACAGTCTTGAGTAATTAAAAAAGAAATCAAAAACAGCCCAAATGAAATGGTAGCCCAGTAATTTTATGTTTCTATGATATTGTCCTGGAATTAAATAGTAAGATCATTTCCACTGACAAATAAAAAGGGTGAAATTGATCTATTCATTCCAGTACAATCGCCCCATAACTGATGTGACACACTGTTATATAATCACAGTTAGCATAGACCTACATATGGATGGCTATCACACCAACAAACTGAGAAACAATATATTTAACTGAATACATTTTCAGGCCGTCATGTAACAATCCTTAAACAAAATGATGTTTGTTAAAACAATGTGTTGAGAACTCTTGAACTGAATACAGGCTGAAAAACAGAGGTTTATATGTGGTTAGATGTTTACCAGAGAAAGGCAGTACGCATGACTGTGTCACACTCATGCCCTCAAGGTTCCAAAGACAACAGACAGTTTGAGTCGATCTGTCAGCGGTGTTTACCCCCAGAGTCACAGCACCATCTTACAAAACTCTGCTTTTAAATAAAATCCCTAGGCCCCACAACAAACAACCTCCCATAATCCGTACACTACACACTCACTGTAGGGTCAGCGTTTAACAAAGAAGCACCATTCTTCTAAACCTCTAGCCTACGTCTACGGGCTTATTCTGTCCATTCTGAATGATGCACACTGTGGTGTCACACTATTAGTGTTTACAGTCTTTTAGGCTTCAACTCAAGTGTGTTATTTGCGCGTAGCACGAGACGAGCTATGCTGAAATCCTGTTTTTTTTTTTCATAAGGAAGCCTTAACCACTGCTCGGTGAATTGAGGGCTTAAACAAGAGGAGGCATTGAGTGAGCAGGGTGGGCAGGAGAGGAGTGCGCTCACTTAGCCACATGAATGAGAAAGCTAGAAACCTCGGCAAGACCTCACACGGCCCAGGGATTGTGAGCACACACGAGACCACACAAAACGAAGTCCTATTTTCATACTCATTTTTACATATATCTTTATATGTATTTTCAGTTAAACAACCACCAAACGGGTAGCAAAAACACAATGAAGGATTTTCTCCATCCTCCCCCAAATTTGCTGAAGCAGTTTTGTTATTCAAAAGATTTAACTCTGGAATTAAAACCAGTTAAAGTGAATAATTATCTTGACACTATCTTTCAAAGCACTTCTCTGGAATGATTATGCACTGGATATACATTTATCTGGCAATCGCTTTTATCCAAAGCTCATGTATATACGTGTGAGTTTGTGTGTGTGTGTGTGTGTGTATGAGTAACTATGCCAAACCCAGTGGCCTGATGTCTGCCTGTCCAACTGCCTCCCCCCCGCCTCCCTCTCCAACCCCCCATCCTCACAGAGCGCTCCCTGTCTCTTTTAGCAGCGGCATTCCGGAAAATATTCCACACAAATTTATGAGGCTATGCTTCAGAATCAAACACCAAAGCGGAGAGAAAACTGCCAAGGGGGTGTTATTGGTTATGCTGTGGCACGCAAGAAAGCAGCAGAAACATGCGATGGTGGCTTCGGCCACACTGTTTGAACCCCCAAAACCGTTTCATCATTCCAGTTTTTCTTCCTCTGTTGGACTGAATCTCTTCTACACTCCAACCTCACAAGATTTCTTTACCGGGAGCTGCTCAGTTACAAACCCAATAAAAAGATCTCACAGCATAAAGGAACTTTTCAGAGAAAAATCTAACTTAAAATAATTTGATATCAAATGAGGACAATACCAAAGTCTGGTTGAAAATGTAGTGCCGGAAATAATCAAATGCAGGCATTACATTTACATTTAACAAATAATGAGTTTGGCAATATGACAAAATGTATTGTTACTGTGATAAATTACATCACGGCGTTTAACATCACGTTTTTCAGAGCCATGCTGTGACATCCTGAGTACTGGAAGAACCAACTGGATGTTTCAACATGAACAGAGCGTCATCAGTTGTATTTAATTTGATTCAGTTCAGTGCACTGATTAAAGAAAAATGCATATCGTGACATATGTATTGCGAACGTTTCTGTCACATCATTGAACTATGTATGGAAAAAGCTTTTTCAACTGTTTGAGTTGGTCAGTAATGTTTAAGAAAGTTCTGCGTCCGTCTTTGTCTGTTATGTAGGGATACAGGGATTAGGCAGAGCACATCACGGCCCACTGCTGATCAGAGTATTTGTGCATCAAGAATTAGAAAGAGAGTAAATGTTATGCAAGTCAATGCCCTCGTCCAGAGAGGGCATCTGGGGAGAGCACTGAATATTCAGATAACACTCTGATCATTCACCAGTGTGGGATCGGGTCCACACACACACACAAACACACACACACACGCACATACACACAAACACCCGCACACAAACACACACCCACACACACACACCCACACACATACACAGTTAAAGCTTTGTCCTTTCACCTGGCTTGAACTCTTGGGCCTAAAGCTAGAATACTGACAAACCTCAATAGCGTCTTTGTCAGAACTCTCCTCTCTGAGCCATTCTAACCCTCCGTTAGTACAGATTAAAAGCCAGCATACACCAATTAACTCTAACTTGCAGTGGGATGTTGTCATCCACTCGTTTCAAAGCTTACTGCCACAGTTCACGCTGAAGACAGGATCGGGTCAGTGGCATGAGGATCCGCTGCTGTGGTTTCGGTTTTCTCCCTCTGTGACGAGGATGTTGCAATGTTTTGGGCTGGGCACTTTAATGGGCACCATCTGGGGGTGTGAGTCTATTTGGAAACTCAGCCTAATAACATCTTTTCCCTCAAGTAACCCGGGCCGTCATTCAGTGAAAAATGCATCCACGAGATGGGGGGTGGGGGATAGGAATAGGAAGATAAAAATCACATGTTTATGGCAGTAATAAAACAAGCTCTTAGCCGAAGGTGCTATTGCGTTCTTCCTTTACTCTCATTTTTCTTTCCTTTCAATCATCTGGGAAACAGGATGGAAAGGATGTGTCTGGTGCATGAGAGAAAGACATATAGAGAGAAACAGCGAGAGAGCGAGCACCAGAGAGAGTGAGAGAGAGAGAGAAACAGGGTGGGAGGGGGTGTAGGAAAGATTTATAATGAATTCTCTGAACAGCTCGGAATCTGTCAGCATGTCTGGAGCGGATCAGTTCACCCTTCGTTGCTTTCCCGTGCGGCTGGCGGGAATCTCCCATGGACTTGAATCACCAGACAGTGAATGCTCTACATTTCCTCTAAAACACATTTATGGTCAGATCCACTCACTCTTATCAGACAAACAACACCAATAGGCCCGCACAGTTCTGCCCCTGTAGGCAGCAGAAAAGTTACAGTTTCCTTTTCCAGTTACATTTATCCTGTAAAGTAAAGCGGCCCCTTATAGTCACACGTGAACACACTACAGCACAGCACACAGCGTGAACAATGTGAAATTCTTTCTCTGCATTTAACCCGTTCACCAAGTGAAGCAGTGGGCTGCCACCACTGAGGGTCGCCAGGGAAGCGGTGTGGGGGGACGGTACCTCGCTCAAGGGTCCCTCAGTGATGACATGAGCAGTCCTAGGATTTGAACCCTTGACCTTCTGGTCACAGGGCCAAAGCTGTAACCACTAGGCCACTGGAGTAAATGGGGCATTATCCAGAGCGATGTACAATTAGTTACAGGGACAGCCCCCTGGAGCAAATGAGGGTTAAGGGGCTTGCTCAAAGACACAATGGTAGAAAGTGGTGGGTTTGAACTTGCAACTTTGCAGTTGTCGGGTTCACAGGCAAGCGTTTTGCACACTAGGACACTACCACCCCATTGCGTTGAGACATCCATGACATCTTATTCCACTGGCAGATCAATTTGCTTATTTGTTGACACTGACAACATCTCAAAACTCCCTAATAGGCAGAGTACTATAGTTATGCCTTATTTATGTATAATGATGTACATAGTTGTTAGCAGTTGATTAAGCATTTCTTAATTAATTAGTAATTTATTACATTTGCATTTAATTTGCATGTTTATTGATAGGTTTGAGCCTGGCAAGACTTCTTCTGGTCATCAAAAAAAATATGTCAAAAAATGCGAAGGAAATAAAGTAGTAAAGGCTGCACGCGTTTTAACAATCATTTCTTCTATTTACGAATACATCAATCAATACATTCATCAAAAGTTTAGAATCTATGCAATTTTCCCACTTGTTTCAATGAGCTGTGGTTGAGCAAAGATTATTCATCAGCCTTAGAGTGTAAACACACGCAAGTAAAATAAACTTAACTGTTTCCAATTTAACTTTCCATGACGCCACTTTAAAACCTTTTAACAATATTTAAGAGCTAACATACATAAAAACATCCCAGCACTGAGGTAACAGAGTCCCGTCCCCACACTCTGCTCCCTGATGGTGGCAGCCCACTGCTTCACTTGGTGAATGGGTTAATGCAGAGAAAGAATTTCACATGGTTCACACTGCATGCTGTGCTGTGCTGTGCTGTGCTGTGGTGTGGTG
Source organism: Brachyalestes nurse (assembly GCA_037974405.1). Lineage (NCBI taxonomy): Eukaryota > Metazoa > Chordata > Actinopteri > Characiformes > Alestidae > Brachyalestes > Brachyalestes nurse. Next base: position 12,475,137 of record JBBPCY010000109.1, read on the forward strand.
TGGTGTGGTGTGTTCACGCGTGACTATAAGGGGCCACTTTATGTACTGTACTTTACATTGACCTAAAAAAAAGCCTGAGGGACTATGTACAGAATCACACACATGCCATGGGACAGTTGACTTATTGCATTACTGCTGATCCATTAGTGTTACAGCCTTTATGTACTTGGTGTTGAAAAAGCTAATGGCTTAAACCTTATAAAGCCGAAAATGTGCTTCTGCTTAGGAAACCAAAAGGGTATTCTCATGAAATTCCAAATAAATCATTGCCCTCTATCCTGGTAACAAAATTATGGTTGTCATTTTTATTTTTGCTTTTTTATTTCCTCCTTCGCTTAGCCTCAAGCAGGAACTGAAACTCAGAAGTGTAGAAGATGCTCTACATCTGAAATGTGACAAACATTTGACCGTCCAGATTTTTTTTTTTTAGCCTGACTGTTTACAAAAAGAGATTAGATCCAATTCAAGGACCAAAACAGAAGGACCATACTTATCCCAACAAACTATGTCTCTCTCTCTCTTTCACTCTCTCTGTCTCTGTCTCTTTCTCGCCTTGCTCGCTTTTTTCTGGTTCAGCTTGTTTGAAAACTTGCAGGCCCTTTGGCAGGGGAGCTCGTAGGGGAAGGGCAGCCTGTCTGCTTTAAGGCCGTGCTGACGTCAATGGCATAATTCAGATAGTTAGCAGGGTGCATGCTCGGAGCTTTCAGGAGCCGAGCCAGAGACAAAACCTGACACAGACTTTCCTCGCAGAGCCACAAAAACATCTGCTCATCTCATACGTTCCAACATCCCGACTCTCCTTTAATTGTCAGGGTTTGTTTGTGCTGTGCTGTCGTCATTCAAAAACAACACAGAACGACATACGCAGCTAAACATGAGGAGTAAAAACAATCAAATCACGTATAAAGGATAAGAGCAGTGCAGCACCTTTCCAATCGAGACGTCTGCCTGGATGGATTCCTGACCACAAGTCCGCAGCAGCCACTCTGGCCTAGTGTTTCTCGAGCAGCTTCTTGTTCATTGTTTTAGAAACTTGTTTTGGTTCAAACCATCAGCAGAGAAACTATGTGAGCTCAAGCTAATGGAATTCTTCAGAGAAGAAGAAACATATGAGTTCAAGTGAAATAAAAAAATCTTATTTATTTATCATAAGCAGATGGACTGTATACCATTTGTCAAAGAAAGCTAGAACTTTCCACAGAACTCCAAGTGACGTTTATCTGCCCTTTCTGCAACTTCCCCCTAAAGATAGTAATGCTATGTGTGTGTGTGGGGGTGTGTGTGTGTGTGTGTGTGTGTGTGATGTCTGCCTCTCTGCCCAGCTGCTATGCGCGACTCAGTGAGGGCTCGCCGCTCATTTGAGACATCAGAGACATGGAGACCCTTTCCAAAGGCAGAAGCACAACCTCTCTCATTACCTCCCAAACTATTCAAGCTGGCAGTCAGGGGGTGATAGACTACAGACAGGAATTTTATCAACAGCTTTTCAGCAAGGAAGGCTTAGTGGGTGGGTGGGGGTATTAATGTCAGTGCTATAAATTCAGAGTTTCTTAATTTAATGCAATATGTTGACTACAGGTGAAGCAGTGACTGGGGTATAAAGACCTCAGTGATACTTGGGTCAGGCATGTGGGAGATCAGAAACACTTTAGCAATTGCACTGACTTATCCTTGCAGGTATGCACTTGTATTTACTGCATGAACAGTAAATGTAATGCATTCACAGCTTCAGCTGTACATAAATACAAATAATGGAGACATACACAAGATCTATCTGCCTTTACATACACACACACACACACACAAACACACATATATATGCACTACAGAGGATGAACCACAGAATGAAGGCAGGTCAGCAGAGGCAGTTTGATGCTCTAGGTAAGGCTTAGCTGAGAAACCTTGGCATTCATGTGGATGTGGCACTCACCACCCACCTAAACATTGTTGCAGCCCAAGTACACCCTAATGGCAGTGGCCTCTTTCAGTAGGATAATGTGTTCTGCCACACTACACAAATTGTTCAGGAGTGGTTTGAGATGACAAAGAGTTCAAGGTGTTGGCTCTAAATTCCCCAGATTTCAATCCGATCAAATGTTGGATGTGCTGGACAAACTAGTCCAATCCATGGAGGCCCCACCTCATTGCTTAAGGGACTTAGAGGATCTGCTGGTAACATTTTGGTGCAAGACCCCACAGCAAACTTTCAGGGGTCTTGTGGAGTCCATGCCTCAATAGGTCAGAGCTATTTTGACAGCATGAAGGGGACCTATGCAATTTCAACTGGTGAACTGCATGGACCAGTATTAAGGCCACTAGTATACTGAACTGTACAATATTGTCATTTCATGAATAAAATGTTAGTTGGCCACCATTTTAATATGTATTTTCAGTGGGTTTTTTAGTTCACAAAAGGGTGTATTTTCAGTCGCTCCTTCTTTTACTGCACTGAAAAATGTATCAAATCCAAATCAAGGCACCACGGTGCAGCTATATATAACTAAACCTACCGGATTGCGATGAGTAATATGACTGCCCAAAAAACTTACCAAAAATGTTTACAAATTAATGTATGACAGTAACATACAATGCAATATACATATCAATGTGTATGTTAACTGTATGCAACAGTTGCATTATCCAGACAAATGGGAGGCAGATTTCTGGAAACGTCACAAAGAAATGGTACAGAACAGGTGAAGAAAGTGAGAAATGTACCTCACAAAATAATAATGAGAATCTACTGAAGAATAATTCATTAGCCTGGGTTATATAAGCCATTATGTCATTAAGAATACCCTATAGCGACATTTTATCTCAGCCCTCCCCACCCAGGGCAGACAGGTGGATTTAATCGGAGGAGTGTGTGGGATCTCCCTGGCAGCGCAGGGCCAAAAAATCTGCACCTTCAGTCCCAAAGCCGCATAACCCATAAATCATATCACTGAGAAAGGCTGAAAGAAATAAAAAACAGCAGAAATCGTTAGAGGATCGTTACACTTGCATAATATTCTCGGGTGGGGAAAGAATATGGAGACGCTTGTGTAATATGTCAGGATAACAAATGAGGGGAATATGTCTTTATAGATCCACCGTGTTCTTGCAGACATTCTATTGGAACAATCTGAACGGCCAGAATGTACCACAGGTATTATTAAACATCTGACTTCATACCCATGGGAACAGGCAGCAGAGCATCAGCTGAGATCATTACTTCAGGCTAAATAAGTGCTATTAGAAAATCATTTGAATATTATAAACGTTCTCCTGCAATTCCCAATGTAAAACAAATGCTGTAATAGACACTCCTGGAACCACTTTTAACCTCTGCCACCACCAGTACAGACCTTGCTTCATTAGAACCCTGACACAAACTGATCTACAAACTCGTAAGATACAAGGAACAATGTGTAAAAGAGAGGTGGAAGTACGCTCACAGACCATTAGAAAACTTAGGGAGGTATTTGAGAACTGATAATAAAATCTCTTTACACAAAAAGATACAGGACTAGTATATAAATGTTTGGAATTACACTCGCGGTAGCTGTCCATATATCAGTGATGGTTTATTTTTTACTAATTAAAGTAAAAAAAAAGAATGTTATAATAAAAATTCTGATTCACGTATGTGCTTTATTCACAGCACCAGTTTATTAACACAAACATCCTGTTTTTTGATATATGGCAAAATATATGGCTGTTAATCTCGAAACCTTGCTTATCAAGCTAACAGCTAGTTGGTCATAAGGAGCAAGCAGTCAGTTCTGGACGCTGTGACACCAATGAACATTTGAGATTAAAATGTGGATTGGAAAACATTTGTTAATTTTACAGTATCCCACCATTAAAGGTTAGTTAAGAGTCGAGTTTGAAGCAATCGGTAGCAGGTAAATGAGACATCTCAAGTATTTGCTGGTGGCATACCACTTTGTTTCATGTGGGTGTGTTTTTTTATGGCACCCTTCTGACAATTACTTGCCCCTACACTTCACAAAAAAAGTCAGTCATACAGCTGAAAAAAAAAAAAAAGTCCACCAGGCTCTCTGAGATATGATTTCTTTCTGCTAAAAAAAGTTTTTTTTTTAAGTAATTATTTTTTTATTTTGAGTAATAGTTTGTGAATCACAAGTTAACGATGAGTGTGATGAGGAGGTTTTTAAATTACGTAATTTCTCAAGTATACAAGTATACCTATACTATATGCTAATTTAGTAATGTATGATATTCTTTCTTCTCAAATTGTAAAGGTCGCTCTATCAGGCTGGGTTTTGCACTCATCCTTACCCCAGTTCCCACATTCTCACAAACAGACACGCCTCTCGGTGGAGACCAAAATGTTTGAAAATGTTATTAATGATGTCACACCATCTCCAGGGGTTTGGAGTACATAAACATGGCGGGAGGCTCAGATCTGGGTCCAGTTTGGCATGTAGGAGTGGACTGAGGGCTTTGTGAAGGCCGTGTGGTATTCCTCACCTCCAGACACAGAATACACACACACTACACATCAGTCAGCTGGCTGGACCACCGTGACATGTAAACATCACACACAAGCTTGTTCACATCACTCAAAGTCATCTACCGGTCAAGTATAGCAGACAAACGCAAATAGCGTCACGTAGGCAAAGTCATGCAGCATACACACACACACACACACACACACACACACACACACACCCCCACCTGCATGCAGAAAGACACAACAATCTTGGCAGTAGATGTCCCTGAGTAACGGGAGCTATCAGTTTCTGCCAACCCGCAGACAGACAGACAGACACACACAGACACAGACACACACACACACACACACACACACACACACACAAACACACACACACACACACACACACACACACACACA
>JBBPCY010000109.1:12480097-12514314 GCA_037974405.1 Brachyalestes nurse
CATAACAGACACACACACACACACACACACACACACACACACACACACACACACACACACACACACACACACACAAACATGTATATGTATTTATATATGTGTACATTTAAACATAAGGGTAAAAATAGTCACAGAAATCTATATGTAGAGAAGCAAACACACACACACACACACACACACATACCAATAAATACAATAACACATGAATACACATTCACATCAGTTTTCAAGATGCTTGAATTTCATTGTAAGGGTCAGTAGAAGAGCATACACACACACACACACACACACACACACACACACACACACACACACACACACACACACACACGTATACACAAAACCAGAGTGGACTTTCCTTCCCTTTTATTAGACACAGTGGGACACCAGTCCAGAGCCTGAAAGTGTGATATAGAAGGACTGTGGAACATCTATCTGGACCTCAGCACTATAGAATATCCACTGTGAAATATGAAGCCATCAAACTGACATTAGTCTGGCCAACCAGTGACTGACAACGGAGCGGAATGTCAAACGTCTTAACTCCTATAAGATTGATGAGCCAAATAAAAACCTCCTCTAAGAGATCAGACGCTGAAAAAAGACGAGAAATAGCTTTAGGTTATTTATGGTAGGATGGAGGCCAAATTTTTCTGCACCTCTGAACACACGCGAGAGAGAGTAATAAAAAGGTGAAGAATAGTGAAGGAAGAATCAAAGTTTGATAAAACAATCCCAAGGGAAAGAAAGAAAGAAAGAAAGAAAGAGAAGGATTAAAACATAAAAATATATAAAAATCAAGAGAAAGGAACTGGTGAATGAAAGAACAGAAGAAAGTCAAAAACCAGTGAAAGAAAGGAAAAAGGTAAAGAAAAATACAACTTTTAATGAAAACTAAAAGAAAGAAAGAAAGAAACAGAGAAAAAAAGAAAGAAAGATATTTGACTATTGTCAGAAAAAAAAAAGAGATAAAAAGGATGAACGAAAGAAACAACTGGAATAACGATGATGTCAGAAAGAAAGGGACGAAAAGAAAAAGTGTGAAAGAAAAATCATGGTAAGTATGAAAGAAAACTTTGGAGTCAAATAAAATACAAAAAAAACTTGGACTTGTCAGGAAAAAAACAAATAAAAGTCTTATAAAGGAACAAAGAAAGACAAAATAGAGAAAAAGAAATGATGAAGAAAGAAAGAATCAAAGGAAGAAAGAAGATGAGAGAAAGACAGAGGATCTGGTCTCAGATTATGCAGTTTTACTATACAGATTTAAAGGCCAGTGATGTAATGCAGCTTTACTGGCGCACAAACAAACAGTGTGACATTCCGCTCTGATTAAAGTGCTTTCGCTCGGGAAAACATACACTTTCTGTTTGGGCCACCATTTCTTTTTTTGCATGGTTTCAAACAAATGGTCCATTTCTTGGGCAATTGTTATAATACATCAAATGCTCCACGCTGGCGCAGACTCAGAGGTAAAGTAAAGCCACTGTTAGTTCATCGCCTTGGCATTCCTTCCTCCGCGGCTTTTGTGTTTGCCGTTGTGCGCTCTTGGTTATGTTAGTGTGTGGATTATGGTGTAAACAGAAGGTTGGAGTTAATGACACAGACATTGTAAACTCAAACAGGACCACGGAACATTTCCAACTCTGATCTAGAGACCGCAGTACAACCATGAGGACCGGAGAAAAAGACTCAGACTCAACAGAGACCCCAAAGAGGGCAGAAAGACCACTCAAACACAGCCAAGAGACAGAACACACTTCCGAAATTAGGATGAAAAAAATGAGGGTAAGTTTGGGGAAAAGAGAAGAGAAGAAAAGAAAAGAAAAGAAAAGAGAAGAGAAGAGAAGAGAAGAGAAGAAAAGAGAAGGGAAGGGAAGGGAAGAGAAGAGTAGAGAAGAGAGAAAAAAGTGAAAGTACAGAAGAGAAAAGAAGGGAAGAGAGAAAAGAAGAGAAGAGTAGAGAGGAGAAAAGAAGAGAAGAGTAGCGAAGAAAAAAGAAGAGGAGAAGAGTGGAGAAGAGAAAATGTGGAGAAAAATACAAAAGGAGAAACAGAAAAGAAGAGGAATAAAAAAGAGGAAGAGAAAAGAAGGTGAAAATTACAAAAAGGGAATCAGAAAAGAATGTTTGGGGAAAAGAGAAGAGAAGAGAAGAGACGAAAAGAGAAGAGAAGAGAAGAGACGAAAAGAAGAGAAGAGTAGAGAAGAGTGGAGAAGGAAATAGAAGAAAAGAGATGAAAAGAGAAGAGAAGGGAAGAGAAAAGTAGAGAAGAGAGAAAAGAAGTGAAGAGAAGAGAAGAGAAGAGAAGTGAAGAGAGAAAAGAAGAGAAGAGTAGAGGAGTAGAGAAGAGAAAGGAAGAAAGAAAAGGAGAGAAAAGTAGAGAAGAGAAGGGACGAGAAGAGAAGAGAAGAGTAGAGGAGAGAAAAGAGAAGAAGAGAAGAGTAGAGAAGAGAAAATGTGGAGAAAAATTCTAAAGGAGAAACAGAAAAGAAGAGAAATAAAAAGAAGAGAAACAATAGGAGAGAAGAGAAGAGAAAAAAGAAAACAAGGTGAAAATTACAAAAGGGGAAACATAAAAGAATAAGGAATAAAAAGAAGAGAAACAATAGGAGAGAAGAGAGGAGAAGAGAAAAGAAGAAACGAAAACAATAAAGAAAATTGCTTAATTTGGTGTTCACTTTGTCTCTTAGTGACCAACTTAAAAAATATATACAAAAAACCAAACACAATTATAATCAGAGCTCAGATTTCCTCTGTGGTCCACGCAGGCGACCGAGTCTGAAGTGATCCGACTACAAACACACAAACAACGGAATCCCCGTGTGCACTCCAATTTAATGAATAAATCAAATCAACCTAAAAAGAAGTGAAACCAGAGGCACCGTGAATGACGCGACTGGAATGATTTTGCTTCATTTTCAGCTCAACATAAAACTCAGATTTCACAATAAAGTGTTTAGTGCCAACTATATGCTTGAACCAATCAATTCTTCATCCTTCTCTAATTGTAAAAGTGTGTGAGCACATGTGCCAACTCCTTACCCGTCACCATTGAGGTCAGTCACTGCCACAGTGTATCCAAAATACGAAGCCATCTATAAGAAACAAGGTTGCGTCAGCTCAAATCCAATTACGCAATTACGGACCACAAGGGGACAATTAAGTCAATATGTGTGGACAGATCTGAACGCGACCAAAAGGAATCCATTTAATCCACAGATCATGCATGCATACCATATCGTTAAATACACGGGACGCTCTTCTTGTATTAGTTATCCTCTAGCCCTTCATCAGCGGCCAGGTTCTGACCACAGAGACGTTCTTGGCCAGATATTTTTGGGTGGTGGGCTACTCTCAACCTAGCAGTGACTCTGATGCATGTTAAACAAAAGCTCCAGCTCCAGCAGCTCCCACACACTCCCAGGCCGGAGTCACTGCTGTGCTGAGAATGGTCCAAAACCCAAACGTGCTCAGCTGTGGTCCTGCGTTCAGTAACTGATCAGTGATGGATGGGGTACAGGCTGACAAACAGATGAGCTAGAGTCTGTAATTTCACCCCTATACAGTGGAGCTTCTATTAAAGTGGCCAGTTAGTGGATCAACAAGGTCAGTGTTTCTAAAAAGAGACTAGTGAGTGGATCCACAAGGTCTGTGTTTCTAATAAAGTGGCCAGTGAGTGGAATCACAAGGTCTGTGTTTCTAATAAAGTGGCCAGTGAGTGGATCCACAAGGTCAGTGTTTCTAATAAAGTGGCCAGCAATTGGAAGGACAAGGCAGGTGTTCCTATAAGGAAGGTGTTTCTAATAAAGTGGCCAGTAAGCGGAAACACAGTGTACATGTTTCTTTTAACGTGGTCTTTGAGTTGATGTACTAAGTAGGTGTTTCTAATAAACTGGCCAGTGTTTGGAACTGCAAGACAGGTGTTTCTAATAAAGTGGCCAGTGAGAGGAATCACAGTGACCAATGGGTGGATGTACCGAGTAGGTGTTTCTAATAAACTGGCCAGTGTTTGGAAGTGCGAGACAGATGTTTCTAATAAACTGACCAGGGACTAGGTGGGTGTTTCCAGTGAGTGGAAACACAATGCATGTATTTCCAATACAGTGGCTGGTGAATGGATCACGACAGGTGTTTCTGATAAAGTGGCCACTTATCGTGAACCTGACCACATGTGCAGTGTCTGTCTATTTCACTGATGAAAGTGCCATAGCAAGGGGAAAAAAAAGTAAAGCCTGTACCCGTGTCTTCACACAGGTCCCAACTAACCTGCTCCCCAGTAAAATTCTGAACAAACGTCAGATCTGTTGAGTTTATCACAGCGACCTAAAAAAAAAAGAAGATAATATGATTAACACAAACATAAAACATTTCAACCATACGACAGAGTTGTACTGCAGAGTTGTGGTAATGTAGGCATGCAAATATGACCGCACTAGCGCAGTTCCTGCCAAGGCACAGCAATTCTCCCCATGTCAGAGTCAGAGTACTGAAATCATTACAGCCAGAGTTGTTTTATTGAAGCTTTGTGTGGCATTTCTGTCTAAGATATTAAATCAAACCCAGCCTGACACTGGCATTATGCAAGATCATTAAAGGCAAAGAAGGCATGCAACAAGTTTATTACAAAACCCCTGTGCTTTACAATGGTTGAGTCCAAATCAGAGCCAGAAGGGGCATCCCCCCACCCAAAGCTCAGGATAGTACAGTCCAGTCTGGGATTCCTTCATAACTTCTAAAATAACATCCAGATGAGGTGGAGCAGGGGCACTCACCTAGACGAACAGGTCCACACACACACACACACACACACACACACACACTGACCGCCAGGGAAGAGTCAAGGGTGTGTCTGACAGTTTTTCAGCATAGAAATCTCATCTCAAAGGAAAACTTCAGCAAAACAATCACTGACACAGTGTCCTCCTTCTAAAATGTGTTTAGTGTTTGAGGTTTGCTTCTTTAGCTTTGGACTAGAGCGATGAGACTATCTAAAGAATCTCAATTATCAATTAAAAAGCAGGCCTAAAACCAAAGGACGCTACAGTGTTACAGATCCCTACAGCGTTACAGGACCCAACAGTGTTACAGGACCCTACAGTGTTACAGAGCCCTACAGTGTTACAGAGCCCTACAGTGTTACAGAGCCCTACAGCGTTACAGGACCCTACAGTGTTACAGGGCCCTACAGTGTTACAGAGCCCTACAGTGTTACAGAGCCCTACAGTGTTACAGAGCCCTACAGTGTTACAGGACCCTACAGTGTTACAGAACCCTACAGTGTTACAGGACCCTACAGTGTTACAGGATGCTACAGTGTTACAGAGCCCTACAGTGTTACAGGATGCTACAGTGTTACAGGACCCTACAGTGTTACAGGATGCTACAGTGTTACAGGACCCAACAGTGTTACAGATCCCTACAGCGTTACAGATCCCTACAATATTACAGGACCAAACAGTGGGGGTCAATTTTGGGGGTCAATTTCCACCTTTTGGGCTAGAAAGTGCTTCTCTCTCATGAAGCACCGCTGCATCGTTCCAAACATGTTTGGAGGAGAACATTAATTGTCAGTTCGGTTTTGCCCTATGGATGCTGGTTAGTATAACGCTGACTGAAGGGGAGAGGGAGGTCATCCTGACCACCCACAGAGAGCGAAGACGCCCTCTTCAACTCCCGGACACATAAAGTACGGTGCCACAGTCGAAGGCACCAATGCAAATTATTAAGACGATAAAATGTCTTTCTACCAGCAAAGTTAACATTAGAATACATACAAACAACCAAGAAAGCAGTAAAAAGAATCGAGAAAGCAGTAAAAAGAATTGTTCTGAATTCTACAGTAATACTGGACTTCCACAAGAACACGCTGTCATACTGAACATAACATCACTAATTACAGGAGGATGTTACTTTTATTTATTCTTTTGAATTATATTTAGAAGATTTCTTAATATTAATGTGAAAAAATACTTACTGCTAATCTAAAAGGGTTTGGGCAACTTGGGAGGCCGGGGGCCTACATTTCAGCTGTAGTTTTCAGCACTGATTTAGAATATTATGTATTTTGGAAAGATTTATTTCATTTCATTTTTATTTTCTAATCAAACACATGTCTTAGAACAGAGTAAAGCGTTTCTATTGGTCAGTGTTGGGTCAGTAAAGTCACATATTTTCACACACTTCCTCTTTCACTCCACACCTCAACCAAATCAACCCTTTCCCTTCAGCTTCAACTCTGACCTCTGACACTGGGAGGGAGAGAGAGAGACAGAGAGAGAGTGAGTGAGAGAGAGAGAGAGAGAGAGAGAGAGAGAGAGAAGGAGAATGCTAAATGTTAACTGAACCCCAAAACCCCTCTCCTCTTCCTCTGTCACTGATCTAATTCTTCCTGAGCTGTATGCTGAATGAGGACAACTGCTCCATTAGCCATTACTGGGTGGCTCACCAATCAGTCCGCTTAGCAGGGCATGCCGGTGTGTGTGAGGTCAGCCGTGGCCCTGTTCTGGAAAAGTGCCTCGATGTGAATGTGCACTAACCAGCTACTAACATCGCTCAATGCCTGGGAACAAACTGAAAGTGTGGGAAAAAGAGGGGCCAAACAAGGCCACTCGCGCAGAAAGTGACGGAGCGTCACAACATGCGTGTGAAGAGCGAGCAGGAACCCCACTGCCAGGCCTGGAGCTCAGACACTTCAAATCAGAGACATGGACAGAGAGCAAGATTACCAAAGACCTACCGCTGACACTGACGCTCGGTTTAGCTGACTGCTTCATGCTGTTGTCTGTAGCTCTATTTCTGAGATTTAAAACAGAAAACTAAACCTTCCGTAGCTTCTCTAAAATGCTCAACCTGCCATCAAAACAAACAATTTGTTAAAAAAAAAGATCCGAAAATACCCATTTATGAGTGAAGAATGGACAGGTCAATGTGTTGCAGTTTCACCTATACCAGCTTTTTCCTAAAGCTTCTCCAAATCAGCTTTCCAAAAAAAAAAAAAAGCAGCTCCATAATGAGAATTGTCAAGTATAGCAGTGGCTAGAAAAAAATCCCTAAAAGTACAAGAAAGTATCCAAGAGGAACCAAAATTCAAAGGGGGAACTTATTCTGATCTAGACTGGACCAGATTGTGGAGTAAACAACAGCTGCAAAAATGAATTTGTGAACATTGTAATCAATTAAGGTGGCCCCTTATAGCCCTTATAGTCACACATGAACACATCACAGCACAGCACACAGAGCAAACAGTGTGAACAGGGGTCTGAACCCCTGAACTTCTGATCTCAGGGAGAACTCCCTAACCACTAGCCCACCAAATGTGAAAGAGTTAACGAGAATTAACAAGAATCATTTGGCCTAAAAATGTTATTTTACTTTTTAAGGTGAGATATACAGGCATTTTGTGTTAATTGTTTACCGAATGAGTTCTATTTTAAAACAAGCAGCCAGTTTTACATACAGCTAATGATTTTAGTATTGTGACAGGAAAAGACACTGAATGCTCTATTGTTTTTTTGAAGTAACTACTAAATACTTCATTAACAGAATCACTGTGGCTCAGTATATTCCAGTGACTATTGTTGTAATATATCATGGTGGGTTTTAGTGACTGTGGTAAGACTTTAGCTCATTCTCACAAATCGCTTACAGTGTGAGCTGCGTTCTCAGAGAGTCGCTGTGGTTTGGTTTGTACGTGCACCAGCATGGAGGAAAAGTAACCGTTTACTGACTGTTCTGCCTCTTCAGAATCGACACTAGGATGTTTTCTTTGGTCAAATGTGATGTTGAGCTTTCAGGGAAATCTAATGGAGACTTGTATATGTTATTTGTTCCTTATGCATCATTTTAAGAAAATACTCCCAGACTTTAATTCTTTTTCGTCCGTAGTCATTATTTTTCTTTAGCTATATACACACTATCAGTGAAGTGCTGCCCTGTCAGGTGAAGTAATTTAGGTGGAAATTTAAATACAGATTTAAAAAATGCAAATTAAATAAAGTATGTTTGCTCCATCTTACGATCTTCTTTTTTGTATTTCTCCTTAGAAAATGTCAAATGGTGTTTATACTGTATCGGAAATTCATGATATATAACCACTAGGGCTGGGTATTGTTGCCGATTTCCTGAATCGATCTGATTTGGATTCACAAGGTCATGATCCGGTTCAATTCTCGATCCGATTCGATTCGATATCGATTTATTTACAGATTTCTTTGTGTTAATACTAGTTTGGCTTGGTTAAAAATGGACTTGAATGAAGGATATCCCTATGTTGATGGACTGTACTGCATTATCACCTGTAAACTTTGCCAATCATAGTCGACAGGAGAAGACTGATCCGCGTATTTTTTGAACGAGAATCGATATTGATCGGTGAATCGATTTTTTGAACCCAGCCCTAATAACCACCAGAAATGGTCCAAAATCAATTGAAACATATTTACTTTAATGTACATTTAAAGTTTTATTTTCTCCTGTAAAAACCCTTTACAATATACATAAACCACTTACTGTGTTCACACAATGTATCCACACAGGACACAGTATGTCTGGTCATGTCATTACTGCCACAAACAAACACAGACAAAATGATGCCAGTGATCATGACCACACAGATACAGGCAGGTACAAACACGCAGATCACGCAGAGAATCACACACACACACACACACACACACACACACACACAGGATTACACACAAACCCCTATCCCATTCATTGTGTTGGTGATATATGAAAGAGCCCATTTGTCTTGGCCTCAGATGGATGTCCTGTGGCTTTATTGTATCCTGCTGCTGAAAAGTGACATCAGCAGGGGGCTGCAAACCAGCAGAGTGGTACAGGTGTAAGTGCGTGTTCACGTCTGTGCATGTAACAAACAGGAAGTGCTTGCGCTATTTCCTGCATACTATCAGAAACCAACTCACTAAGAGCTTTCCTGTCATGGTGGGCGACCTAGCTGAAATCCAGCAAACACACACACACACACACACACACACATACATACATACATGCGTGCGCACAATGGTTTGTAACACTGCACAGGCCTTATGCTGTCACATCATCTTACATTCACTCAAACTGCACCCAAATGACCTGCACTCACAAAGCCTATAGAGAACTATAGAGCACAACAGCCCAAGGTGTAAGCACTGCAACTGGCCTGAACAGCACTTAACAGGTTTAGTATATCTATTGAGTATTTCCAAAAGAATACTCAAATATTTCCAGTACAAAAACAACACTCTTAAAAACTAGAATTAACCTTAACTATAAGAATGTTTATTGCTGCAGGATATTAAGTATCCAGTAGGTGGCAACAATAGTGGAACAGGTGTGGTTCCATTTTAATCAGTGTTTTAATGCCAGTTAATAGCATTCTAAACTACATAAACGTTGCTAATGGAAGGTAAAGTTACTCTGACACAGACAGTGGACAGACTCGTTGGACAGATATGCTGTCCACACAGATCACAGAATGCATTGTAGTAAGAGTGCCAATAAACATCAAGTTTATTTGCACTGCAGTTGTATATATTTAGCACTGTCTGTTTATTTTCAAACATTTTTAAACATCTGCCTTGGGAAAGTGGAAGTCACTGAGTGCCAATGTGTCAAAAAACATGTTCATTCTGCAGTGGCCTTTTCCTTTTTTGGGATGATTCATCAACTCTTGTCATGTGTCCTTGGTATAATTGGCACAAATTTGTAATGAGCACTTTCCTGAACATTTCTGACCACTGAAAAATCCCTGGCGTGTGATCTCTCAGACATCACTGCTCTTTCAGTTTTAAGAGCCATGTGGAAAGAGGTGCAGTTTGATGTGACGTATATGCCTGAAAAGAATTAATGATGCATTCAACTAAACCATCGTTAATTTATTGGTTTTTAGTACAACAATTCCTGTTGTTCTATGATTTTACTGATGCCATTTAGCATAGATTAGGCTACAATCTGTGTGGATTAAAAAAGGGGACGTGTTCAATCATTTTATATAGCTATTTTTTTTTAAATGGCCCCCTATAGTCACGTGTGAACACAGCACAGCACAGTGTGAACAATGTGAAATTGTTTCTCTGTATTTAACCCAAGTGAGGCATTGGGCAGCCACCAAGGTAGCATCTGGGAGCAGTGTGTGGGGACGATACCTTCCTCAAGGGTACCTCAGTGGTGCCACTGACAGTCCTGGGATTCAAACCCACAATCTTCTGATTTCAGAAGCAACACCCTAACCACTAGGCCAACAGCCCTAAAAAGGGCACAACCTTGATGAACTGAAAGTGCGTTAATATTTAAGTTTTCAAATAAGTAAAAGCTTGTCAACTGTAAAAATTTCCAGTAAACTGCTTCCCCACTTTTGGCCAACACAGTTCCAAACCATGCTGTTAATACCTCTATAATGAAATTCATCTATACGTTTTGCAGCTATGAAAACTAATGCTGAGCTCATGTCTCTAGCTAAGGAGGGAATAACCCAGACCTCAGTGACCGTTCGGGTTGTGATCTTCCAGCGTTACACCCTAACGTTTCCACTGGAGTGCACGTGAGGCTGCCTCTCTCGTGCTGGACCCCCCTGGCCGTGACGATGACACTGACGCAGGTTCACTCTCCCTGGGGTTAACCGCTATAAAGCCCACTATTGTGCCTTTCTACGCAAGCAGCCTCCGAAAAGCCCCGGCCAGATTATACGAGCTGGAGAGATTGAGCGCTTTATTGGGGCTAACGTGGCCCGCTCTAACAACATTAGCACTCCGCAACTTCTGCCAAAGAAAAAGTTCGGCAGGGGCAGTTTGCCTCAGGCCGCTGCTTTAAGATCAGATTCTATCGCCTTTGTCAATGCTGCTCTAACACACTAAGCCTAAATCAACAAGACTGACTTGCTGAGACCGCTCATGCTCTGACCGGCAGTCAAGTGTTAGAAACACATGCAGCATTTTTTTCCACTTTTCTGATTTCTGAACGATCCTAGATCACGGCTGGACCCCGAGGCTCTATACTGACGTAAGCAGCGCGTTTCTGAGCTCCGCTTGTGGGTCTTTTAGCCGAGGAGCACGTGACAGGCCCATTCACACTCCTTGTGCTACTCACGCTCTGTACTTATTTGGTGTATGCATACTCTATAGTGAGAACAAACGAAAGAACAGAATGAATGAAAATACAGAAGCCAGGTTTTGTCAAGGCTCCTACAGTTTTAACTATGCAGTGCACTTTCCCACTTATACTGATAACAGAAGGTCATACTTAAGGTCAAATACTGCATAAGCAAGTCTTTTAGAGAGCTAAACTACAGCATGTGATTTAAGTAAACTGTGGGATAATACAGGCGTAAAGTTTGCACAATGCTCATTAGCATTAGTCTACATTCGTCTTGTAGCACCAGCATAAAACTAAAGAAGCAATTTCTGATAGACTACATTCTAAGCCAAACCCTGTAAATGATGTCACTTTGAGAGTAGAGGGCTTCATGGTTTTTCTCAGGGAAAACTGCTTGCACTTTGGTTGTCCGCAGTCTTGGCCTATTGGTAAGTAGAACAGGAAAAAAACATGTTTTTCCTGTTTAACTGCCTTTTGTTTCCAACCTTCTCTGTCCTGTCTTCTGGCCCTTAAAGGATAAATATGGTGAGTAGGAGAAAGTGATGCTGTGATTATACACAAATGAATGAGAAAAATCAAGCAAACAAACTGTCACCACAACAACATTCTTTCTGACGGCCTATTTCGGTTAATCATTCTCGTTATTCCGCCTGAAACGGTGATGCTTCAATAAGGAATTCTGACAAATTATAAACATAGGCTCTTCTTACGGAAAGTGACAGAAGACCATGGAAAATAAATAATAATAGAAAAAAACGTTTTCCTTTTGGGGAAAAGGAAATGAACCTTTACTGGATGTAAGACTTCACTGCTCAGCACGGTTTATACACACAAACACACACACAGCTAAAGTGATCTGCCCTGCCCAGTCCTTTAACTGGAAGTGTCACTATATCTGACCCGAGGCTCATAAAGGGGGACACTGTCGCCATAGAAACCTAACAAGATTGCCCTTTAAGACTGCTTTTCTGCCTGATATCATTCCTGACTGAAACAGCACGCCAGTAATATGGCTCTCATACCAAGGACACCTTGACCAGCAGTTCCGGGCAACAATTTAGGGCTGGACCAGCTGTTGGGAAAGACCAATAGTTCCCGTACGCTTGGGCCTTGAGCAAACAAAATCTTAGTCCTCAAACACTCAGCTGCTGTCAGATTATGATTGATAGTGGGAGAGTTATGGTGGAGTAATATGTGCTACAATAGCTGTTTCCGCACATAGTCAAAATGTACGCTCTGTAATGAAACCCAGTTTAGCATGGGAAGAATTATGAGGGCAGATACTGAGAAACATCATTTCAAAACACTAAATCAGCCCAAATTCCAAAGTAAGCCCAATCAGTGCCTGACGCCAGACAGAAAGGCCAGACTAGCCCAGTCAGTTGATAAGAGTATCAGTATGGGCAGACGGACAGTGCAGAGAGGTGACCTTCACGGAGGACTCGACACACAGTCCAGTTCATCAGTCATAAAGCCTAGTCAGCACGTAGCAAAACATTACTGTTATGACTGCAATGTGTGTTAATCTCATTAGCTAAAGCTGAACTGAAACTCTTAACGGGGAATTCCGATCTGAAAATTTCCCTTTTCCTCCACATTATTGTCATGGATCAGTGAAAGTTTATGTCTTAGGTCAAAAGATTTGTACAAACTCCACTGATCTCTAATAGCTAGCAGTTAGCTTGTACACTAAATGCATGCAACTAGTTGGACAAGCTTTGCCAGTGTCTTTAAACATCACTCACCTAAATAAGAAACTGTAGTTCAGTTTTAGTTAAAATACGGATTTTTTAATTATTTATGACATTTATTTTTGTATGCATGTCAGCATGTTTGTTGTCGTGAAATTAAGCTATAGCTGTTAAAGTATCATTTCCACCCTGACTAGTCTTGCTACAGTAATACTGCTCACTAGCATAATATTTTCAACTAGAAGCTTGATGTAATTCATTACAGCTTTTTGGCAACAACTAAGAATGAAGAACAGTTAAGGAGCAGAGAATTTAAAGTAGAATTTAGCAAAGCTTTAGACCCAAAGACTGATGGTTTCTACGGATGGTGGATTTAAATGAATACCTTGATTTTTCAAAACACCACCAGAAACACTCAGCTGGAGCTGTGATTGGTCAGGATGCTCACAGCACACAGTGAGAGTGATTAGAGGGCTTATTTGCTATACATTGTAAAAGAGGATTTTCCTCAATGTATTTCTGAGTGAAAATAAAGGCTGATCTATTGCGTATTGAGGCAATATCATTGTTGCAAAAGCTAATATTGTAATAATGGTGCAAAAATATATACTGTGCAGCCCTTGAAAAGACTGTGAAAAAGTTATTCATAGCAAATGAAAAATCTGTCTGTGTGTGTGTGTGTGTGTGTGTGTGTGTGTGTGTATGCCACAGGGACTGTGATAAGAATAGAGCCCAAGAGAGTGACCGTTAGGGGTGTCACAAGGCTGGAAGAATACTAAGTGCTGTATTACTTGGCATAAACACCTTGTGGTGCCCACGTGGCAGCGTGCAGCATGCACCATCCAAAGAGCCTCTAACTACGTCAAAACGCAACTAACTCCCATAATCAGCTTCACTCACTAAGCATTTTTCATAATCGAGGTTCTAATGAGGACAATGCTTTATTCAAGAGGCTGCATATATAGAACATGTACAACGTGTACTACATCAGCAAATATTTTGAGTCCAGTGTGAAAGTACATTGCATGCGCTATGAATCATTGTGTAAATACCCAGTAACCAACACATCTGCACAGTGCATTTACTCAGACAGCATTCATCTTACAAATATCAAGGCCACTGAACACTGTGTGATCCCCTAGAACGGCACAATACATCTCCTGTTAATGAGTAGTGCAATACTGGCCTTTTAAGTACTTATATGGCAGAAAGCTGAAATATGCAAATGAGCTCCAGACCAGTCACTAACTTGCTGTGGACATCCATACATATCATAGATGTTCTAGATGAGCTTCCGTGGGAGTCTGGATGAATCACGGCATTCATACATATTTGGTCAAAATAAGATTTGGCTAATCATCAAGTTCACATTCTTACATTTGAAATATCAAGATATGTTGCAGAGATAAGAAATTGCGATTATGATACATACTAGAATATGATATTCTGTTCATATTATATAACCCTATATATGTACCCTTTAAAAGGTCCTAAGCGACTCTTAGCTTGGATGTATGGTTAGGGTTAGTCAGTATACAACCTTAACAATAGAACCATATCATTTACAAAGACCCAGATTAAATATGACATGCAACTTTTAGTGCAGTTTTACTGTATTTGCTGAAAATAACATTTTAAGAAATTCTAACTTTTATATATAGACCACATTTTATGCTTTATGGTTTAATTTTTAAGGTTTTTATTTTATATCAATTTCACCAAATAAACAACATTTTGATTAAAAATGTATGGAATTTGACTGGGGCACCCAAACAATGTCAGGTAATAGTTTTATGCCATCAAATTGGTGGCATTTTGGAGCAATTCCTAAAGCAAAGCACATGACTAAGAGAATTTTCATTGACTAAGGCCTTTCCTGGAAACAGCACAGCTTCTATCAAGTTTGAATCTTGTAAGAAACACAAAGGAGCTGGCTACAAATGAAATAGGTGCTAATACATTGTCTGTGTAAGAATGTGTGTGTGTGTGTGTGTGTGTGTGTGTGTGTGGTCGAGGCGACACAACAGGATACAGAAGTAAGCACATTGTTCTCTCAACATGACTAAATCTGAACAGTAAATAAACACATGCAGAAGGAAGTTTGGGACAATCACAGGGTTACAAGAGCAACTCTCATGGAAATAATTCAGCAAATACCAATTAGACTCGCCATCATTTACACCTATGCATGCTTTTCATTGTTGGCTCATCTCCTATGGGAAAAACAACGAATGCTATGTTTGTTTCCTACGGCGCTCTGATCTTGCAGCATTCCTTCCGCAAGTCTTCACCATTCCTCATAGCAGTGATGATGCAGGCCGGGCCAGAGCTGGAAAGCAGCTAAGATTTACTCTTAAGAATTCCAAAGGAACAAAAAGCATAAGCAAGTGGAAAAATGCTGCTACAGCTGGCGCAGCTGGCTGTCAGTAGAGCCTAAGTGGGTACTGCGTCATTCACAACAGTGATAATGGAACGAAATGACAAGTGTTCAGGAAGTGAACCTCTCGGTAAATCACCCAGTGCATGACTATCAGAAAAAAAAGCCCTGAAATGTGTAGACCTCCACAAGTTCATTAACACAACAGGCTCAAACTTTCAGAGAATTAAAAGTACTTCTAGGGTTTCCACTTGATCTTGTGTTCCCAGTGGTCTTCCTTTATGTAAAAAGTTAATCAGTCCGAATGCATCGTTTCAAAATGTTGTATATACACTTGTAACAGTTTTGAATATAAGCTTTAAAAAAAAGTATATCTTTATTTTTCAGAAAAAGTTACTAATCATAATATGACATTTCTTGCATGAGCAAAGCCCTCTCCCAACAATACATTTCATGAAAAAATGAAAGTGGTCAATAATACATTTTGGAACAAAACCTTTCATATATAGACCCCTTAAATAGCCAAGACCCACCAACAAGAACTCACTGATGAGTCCTCACAGTTTGCATTGTTTTCCATGTTGTTATTGCATTATAAGCCCCAAGTGTAAATAACTGGCAACATTTCACTGAAGGGCTGCATTTGTAAGGCTACATGATGTTCTGTAGAAATATTTATACACATCTATGTCAGGTTTTCTTACAGGCTTATGTAAATTTGGTTTGAATGCAGCCCATCGCTAAAAAGCTATAAGAAATGTATTGAACCTGGACATTTATTGGATTAATATCTTTCTACTGTCTTCTGCCCTACACAAATCCAGACAGTCCAAAAGCAAGAAAGCCACATCTGTGATTCTGTGTCAACATAAAAAGACAACTTTTAGGAAGTATCTTACCAACATCCTCAAGGCTAAAGAATTTTCATGTATCATTTGTTTCCCTTTATTTGAATGACTAATGTTACATGTAAGAGGAAGTTCAGGAGTTCTTTATGACAAAGTCTTGAGCAGGCCTAGGTTTCAGTTGGAATTTGCTCAAGTGTGCAGCAGGAAGTAGTGCAAGATCATACCTGCGACCTTCCTTTTCAGGGCAGCAGCAGGGAAAACACCTGCACTAACTCTATCAGGACTTTACACATGAGCTGACACACACTGATATGAATGCACATTCACAAAAGCATACTTACACTTTCTCACCAGCTGTAGGATATGAGGTAAGGCTCACACCATGGAATTCAGGAGAACTCACAGAGCCACACCAACCAGTTCACTCTCTCACCTAAACGCCGCACCTCTTGTTGTCCCTCTGCCTCACACGTATCCTGGTTATTGCTCTGACTATGGTGCAGTTTGGATCGGAAAGCCGTGCTGGGAAAGCGATCCATGTACAAAGCGTGCATAATTAATAGTGTTTTCCCTGCAGTTTGTGCTGACAACTGGTTTAAGAGCACAGTGTACAAACTGATCTTCCATGTAGATCTTTACACTTCCCATCACAAGCATGCTATCTTTAGCGGTTTGCTATGGTTAAGCAAATTAAATTCAAAGCCGGCCAGAAAATCTTATCAAGAAGCAACCGTACTGTCACAAATAGAATTTTGTGTACTTTTACGCCCCGAATGTCCAGCCATAACACTACTGAGAAATCACGTTATTAGAGGACAAGATTAAACAGCAGAAATATCTTCTTTTCTTCTTTAATGCTAGGTCCGAAAATATTATTAACACAAGATATTTTGTCTTGCTACATAACCTCTGTCTACATTACATGTAGAATGCAGTATCTGCGATCTGATCTTGTTTGCATGTAGTTTGCTGATTTCCTGTCCTGTTCTGCAGATGATTCAATCTTGAACTGAAGCTACTTGTGTGCAAATAGGACTCACTTTAGGTGGAATGCTGGAGATACCCAAAAAGAGATTTTCCAACATTTTTAAAAGAAGGCCCTAAACTTCTGAAAGGAGGCCCAAAATTTGTTTCTCCTTTAAAATTCCCCAAAACTGAATTTCCATTCATTAAAACACAGGTAAGCTCATCCCACAGCATGTGAGGGAAACACAAATGCACACACACATTCACACTCGCACTGAAAAACACCTCAGTGTTCCGGTGTATTCCAGCAGTAAGGGAAAAACAGGAAAAATCTGTGCTCTCCTTCCTGCCCACTGACCCTGTTTGTGTGACACACAGGAAGCAGTTTAGAGCAGACGGGGGAGGGGGGGTGTCAGCGCTTCCCTCATTGTCTCCGTCGCCACGGCTACATCACCAGCCTGCTGCAGACTGGGGCGGCCTTACGGCCAAGTGTGTGACTGTGTCTGAGGAGAGGATGTTTTTTGTGGGGGGATCGGGGATTCTCTTTACAAAAAGTGGAATGTGGTAAGAGAAGAATGAATGAAAGGAGGGATTAAGAGATCAAGCGACTGATCACTTCTCTTCCTACTCACCATGTTCTCATGACCTCATCAAACTCAGGAAGAGGCAGAAGAGTTCTCATATCGTAGATTCTTATATTAAAACCTTAATTTGCATTTCAAAAATAAATCTTAATGCTCCTTTTATTTATTTGCATTACACAAACCAAAACTCATTTGAATAATTTCTCTTCTAGTGTCCACATTTTCAAAGAAGTCCTCACACATAAGCCTTCACAGTCATTCACTGGGTATACCCAGTCTTAAGGTGATTCCACCTGAGCGGATGGTTGAGTGATTTATGGATTTTAGTGTGTGATTAAGTTAAAGTAAAGTGGCCCCCATGTGAACACACAGGAGCACAGCACACAGTGTGAAATTCTTTCTGTGTATTTTACCCATTCACCAAGTGAAGCAGCGGGCAGCCAGCGACCCAGCGCCCAGGAAGCAGTGTGTGGGAACGGTACCTTGCTCAAGGATACCTCAGTGGTGCCACTGACAGCCCTGGCCTTTGAACCCATGACCTTCCGATCACGGGGGCTAATCTCCCTATTCACCAGACCACCGTCTGCCCCAAAAGAGCACTTCATTACAATGTCAACTTTTTACACCAAATGTAATCAACTGGTCAAGACACCTCTGGTGTCCAGTGTCTGCTTCTTGAGTTTTAGAGTGGAGCTATGAACCCAAAAATAACAAAATAATTACATAATTCAAAAAGATCTCAGGCAAACAAGATTTTCATCGCTTGATCAGCCTTGAGAATCTCCAAAAGCAAATTTCAGAAAAAAAAAGAAAAATCATGAATGATTGATTACATTTAGGCTAAATTGTGGAAAACAGATTTTTTTAGTCAACTACTGCTTTGATGTACAATCAAGTAATCAGAACTACAACAAAATTATAGTAGCGTTGGGCAATATTAGGATCTAGTCACAACATGTCATAATGTGGTTTTGTGGATATCGGCTGTATTTCTAGACCGAACAAGTGCCTGTTTCAGATGTGCTCAGATTTAAAGGCATTTCTTCAAAATGGCACAAATGCTTAAAAAAAATTACAAATAAATTTTAAAAAAGATTATTATATTATACACTTTCACCATAACATACACTTCTAATGTACATTGTTCAAAATTGTCTCTTTATTATTTTCATTTTAGCCGTCTGGTTTGATGTGGTAATTTCCCTGATATCCTTGGGAGATTAGAGGCTGGGTCAGACTCAGTCAGACACCCTCTGATTTATCAATTAGGATTTTGCTTTTAGGTTTTGTTTTTTGATTTCAGACTAAACATGTATTATTATGACAACTGTAAATGAATATATTTATGAGTATATCAATTTTATATCAATATTTTTGAATAACCACCTATCCCTATAATAAATGCAGTTATTCTACGTTTTTTTTCTGGGGGAAAAAACCTGAAATATTCTTGATACCAGCCAATCTTATTTAATTTATCTAAAAAACACTCCCACAGAGCAGTGATTAAAACTCTTCACCTAATTTTCTGAGTGCTCATATATTTTAAGTACTTCATTTACTGGTGAAGTTGAGCCTCTTAATGGTCCACATGTTGCGTTTGAACACATGCATTTCATGGGTGTTGGTGTTGGAAAGCAGCCCTAGTACAAGTGATGCATGGTGTATGACTGGAGACCCAATACATACCAACAGTAATAAAATAAATAAATAAATAAATAAATAGATGTGAATGAGCCACTGGTCTAGCAGAGACATGCACACTAAGCTCATCAGAGACACACGCAATGTTAGATTGATCAGGCCTGACTGCCTTCAGGAAGTGAATATCTGTCCACCTGGGCTGAGAGGAAGTCAACAAAAGCCACATTCGAGCAGATTGACGTCAAACACAAACCAACACCTGACAGGAACACCTCCTGCCGATTATACACCTCTTACTGACTGCCTCTCATCAGCCTTTGTCTCTTTAATTCTCTAAACATTTCTAATACGTATTTGTATACAGTACTTCATTATAAAAATGACTAAATATGCCTCTAAGCTACGAATCCATCAGAATGCCATTATTCATGTAAAAAAAGCAAACATCATTAGAACTGACTGCTTTTAAAACAAATTTTTTAGCCAATTACACTGAATGTATAGTTATATAGTTATCTATTGAAAAATGTAAACGCTGGAAAGCATATAAAATTGGAAAAAATGCCAATACTTATCAGACGTATCAAAGAACACTTATGACTTGAATGATAATTAAAATGAGATATAACTGTTCTGTAGTTTCATGGCATTCAAATGAGGCTGGGGGTACTTTTAGAAAAATCATCAACCTAAAACATTAAGTGGGAAAGAAACAAAATGACATATACGGTTAAAACCAATTGTTGTATCAGGGCTGGCATTTCGGATGGGCTTGTCAAACTCACAGGTGGACCAAACCATTTCAATCACCACAACAGCCCAACACTAGAGCAGCCCAACACCAGAGCAGCCCAACAGAAGAACAGCCCTACAACAGAGCATCCCAAAAATCCCAAAAAACAAACTTCACTGCAGAAAGAAGCTATGAAGTGCAATATAACTAACATGCTCATAATTGTCTTTTATAATTACTCTGCCATTTATCGATTCAATCATTTTGAATAAGCTTGTGCTCATGCTGCAAATCTATATGGAGTGGTGCAATGAGCTTTTGTCATGTTCTGAGGTCAAAATGCTTAGCAAACACCTCATAGATAATTTAGTTTTTGGACATACATCATTTCGTTTCTGACTGGTCAATACCATAAATAATATTTTGAATGAGTCACACATTTTGCAAGTTATTTTTTGTGGTTTTGAGTAATTTGTTGTATGACTTGGTACACAGTTACAAAGCTACATCAGATTGCAGAACTAGTTCTCCATTCTTTGAATGCAACTCATGGATGAAGAAAAAGGGATTTTCTTTCAGTGTCAACACGTAAGGTTTAGAGTTCAACAACTAGCATGTAGTACGGCCTTTCTTCATTCTGAAATGCCCAGATACATTTCTACTAAACCTGCATTCTGTAGATGTACACTCTGGTAAACTGCCATGTAACATGAAACAGAAACACCGATATTTCTCAAGCGCTGATCCTTCCCTTCCCTCATTACCTCACTGAGTCAAACACAGCCAAGGATTTCACAACTACTGCAGCATTCGCTCTGTTTCAAAGAAACACTCCGATTTCTCTGTAGGGCCCGGCTTCCACTGGTGCTGACGCTCCGCTTGCTGATGCCACAGTCACAGCCTCCCTCAAGGCCAAAAAAGGGGAATTTTGTTGAATTTTCCCAGCAATTATCACATGGCAATGGCGTTCTGGTCAGACCTGATATGGCACTGTGTAGTCTGTTTGGCAGATGTGTATCTGCCTTTCTATGTGTGTGAATGTAGATGTATGCACATCAGTGTGTGTGTGTGTGTGTCTGTGTCCAGAATTCCCTGCAGTCTTCTATAGGCTATTTACTGTAACTGCAGTGACATTAGGCATGAGTATTAAAGGAAGCGTGCGCACCCGCGTGCACCAGCATGACCATTCTCCATTTCCTATGGTCTTCCAGAGCCCATATACAGTAAGTAGACTCAACAACATCAGATATGGGTAATATAGTGTGTGGTTTGTGTGTGTGGCAAGGCATGAGCATGAGGGCAATGAGTGCTTGCCATTTCCTGTGGGCTTCCATAGGCCTTATACTAGACTCAACAAAGGATCGTGTGGGGTGTGTGTGTGTGTGTGTGTGTGTACACACGTATTGCCAGGGCAATCACCAGAGGCCAGCATAAAGATGAGCGATGAAGGAGAGGTGCTGGGAGCAGTGTAGGCAGTCACGTAGTAAAGCACAGCATGGGGTAGCAGAGGACAGCTCTACTCCTCCAAGGCCACGGCAGTGCAGGGTTTAACATTAGCTACAAGAGCTTTTTTTCAGGAAACTTACGTATAACAAAGATTCCTGCAGTTCTTTTGAAACTTGCTCAAAATCAACCACAACAGCAGCAACCAAGTTTTAGGAAACAAAGCTACGAATCCACCAGAATGCCACTATTCATGTAAAAAAGCAAACATCATTTGAACGGACTGCTTTTAAAACGAAATTATAGCCAATTACACAGAATGTATAGTTATATAGTTATCTATTGAAAAATGTAAATGCTGGAAAGCATATACAATTGGAAAAATGCCAAGACTTATCAGACGTATTAAAGAACACTTAACATGACTTGAATGATAATGAAAATGAGATATAGTGATAAGAAAGCCGCCTGTTTCCTTTGCTCACCTGCATTACTCAATGTATTCATCAGCAGATCCGTGTTGGAACTCACAAATACAATCCCCTCCAGAACAGACCTACGATCTATACTGTTATTAGTGGAAATTACGTGCTAACCAATACAACAACCAAAAATATTTTACTTCTGACAATAAAGTTAACATTCACTGCAATATACATGACTATTTTTAAATATAGAATTGTGCAAAATTATTACTATTTTATTTGAGAAAAGAAATCCTGTGTTTGAAAGTGACCATGATATAAAATGGATTGTTCAGTTTAAGCAGTTCAGGTGCTTTATAGGACCGATTGTATGGAACTGTATATGCTGTCTTACCTGAGAGGCAGACTCTGGTGATGGGAGGCTGGGTGGTAGCAGGTGATCTCCTAAATGAACAGAAGGTAAAGGAATTCCAATTATACTGAGTTCATACTGCACAGATACATTTAACACCACGTGTGTGAGTGACTGCGTGTAAGTATGTTTTGATGTTATCATCAAAAACTGACACAATTGCCATTAAAATTCATAGTGACAATGCAAACTTGTACTACAAATGATATGAATCGAGACATATAATCTTCCCTATATCTTTTATTTGACATACAATTCCACAACATTTTGGGACAAGGCCTCTCTCAGTGTTTTCCAATGTTTCCAGAGGGAGAAGCCAGAGGCAGAGCTTGATTTGATCTTCATCTGGGCCAGTCTGGTCTGAGCGGGCTTGAGCAGAACCTAACAAAGCCCTTTAACGGAGCATCCTAATTGGTTTGACGTAGCTTGTGGTAATTCAAAGGAAAAATCAGTCCTGTGCACAATAACAGTGTGGAACCACCTTTTCTCCCTCCAGTCATCGAGTCCAGGTGGAAAAATGTGTCACTGAGGGGCATCGAAGGACACACGGAAAGTCCTAAGCATGCATTTGCTATCCGGCTAACATTTAACGCCTTTAAACTGGTGGAGTGTCAATTGGAAAATGGGCTGAGGAAAATGTCAGAGTGTCTATGGATTCAGGACTGCATGCTACTCTAGCTTTTGATAACACTGCACTCTTGTGGTGCAACCAATAAACAACAACTGTTCATGTTCAACAAACGGTTCGTGAGGAATAAAATCATAATAAATACGTTTTTAGATCATAGATGAGTTCGCTTTTTTATTTTGTACAAGAAATATTTTGTATATTACTCAGTATTAAAAAATAGGCCCAAAAACTTACTTGTTTGATGCACACTGTACATTAGTTAGGACAGTGAAATTGTTTCTCACACTTCGAAGGCTGGCAAGAACCTACATAGGCAAAGAGAGAAAGAAAGAAAGTAGTGGCATCTGAGTGTGTTGCATAAAATGAAACTGAACATTTAGGAAATGACTACATAGAAGGGAAATGGCTCTTTCAGTGCTGAGTAATCACTGTAGTGATGTTAAAATGACGTAAGAAGAAGCGACTATGTTTACCTGAGCAAAAGGTGTGACAATTAGGTCATCCCCATGCCTACAAACGAAACATGATATGATGTTATCCTCGGATCTGGCTTTGCTCAAAACAAAACCAAATTATGCAGCAGAGGTGATGTTATATATTCAGTTCCAAGAGTTGACGAATGATAGCGGACCACTGTCAAAGAATGGCCCAAAACGGAGGGTCAAGGACACTAAATGGCATAAAAATACGCTAGAGATCCGCCAAATGTAATTTGGCTAATAAGACTTCAGTGGGATATGTGCCATTACATAATGGCAGGCTGCCACTGCCAGCAGGAGCAATCGTAAGAAATCAGGACGCATTGAGGCAGGCTTGGGCACGCAGGCCCTTACTTACCCCCATTCAGCGCCATGCACTCAACTGCCAATCAAGCCTTTTTATGCCTAATTTGTTTTACGTACACTTTAGAAAAATGCTCATTTCTGTTAAAATGCTGATTAAAGGGCTGCCACGTACAGTACAGGCCAAATGTTTGGAAACATCTGACTAAATGCAGGTTTATTAAAAGTTTAAGATCTAGATTTTTTCTTATCAAAAGCCTTATGTTTAAACACATTAAATAAATTTTTACATATGAATTTGTTCCCAAATAAAAGTGCAGCATTAAAGGCAACACAAGTAGTCCACACAGTCTTATGCATGTGTATCTTGTTCTGTCCTGATAGAAAAGTATATTAGGTGGCCTCTTATGATAATGCTAAAAAAGTGTTAAGTGTTAAAAAAACAAACAAACAAACAAAAAATATCAACACTTTTTGGTTACTCTACCTTCCGCATGCATTACATTACAGCACTGATGTTTTTACTGCTATTTTAAAGTAGGAAAAAAATGTAAATAGGATGATTACTGCATTAGTGATGTCCAAATCCAGTCGATCAGGGCATTATTTACTTTATCGATATCAGCTACATTAAGCCTGATCAAAATCTGATCTATTATTGCTGTTTTTTACTTACACCATTGTTTTAGAGGTGATATAAACATACATTGTGCGCTGCTTATGACAGGCATTAACAGACAGTTTAAATGTCTGAAGAGCATAACTATTTTTAAGTCAAAAACGAATGCAGCGCAAAGCCAGTTATGCTCAATGCTAATGTTATGCTCAATGCTAACTGTAGTTCAATTTGCTGGCTTTTCTCAAAACACAGTTAAACTGTCATAAGCCCTGTCTGTTGAACTGACCCCTAAGAGAATGGGATAGGCTACTTTGAACATGAAACAATATGAAAGAATTGTGTGTAGGACTAAAAAGAAGTTATTTTTAAAAAGATGTTCTAAATAAACTAAATACATTACATTCACATTTACGCATTTAGCAGAACTTCTTATCCAGAGGGATTTACAATTTAATCATGTTACAGGTGTAGGAAACCTACAGGTACAGGTACAGTGTGTGCATTTTAAAAATGTTTTTCCTTAACTGTACTATATGTATGTGAATTGTAGAACTGTATAATATACAATATCATGAGAATGGCAGGTTTGACTCACAGCTCTGAGGCGATGGAGGAGTTGCGGGACATGGATTTGGGAGACAGGTCATAGTCACTGTCTGAGCGGTAGAGGAAGGACTCTCGCCGCTGGTTGTGGCCGGGAAAGTTCGTGTGCAGGACCAGGCCGGAGCCGGGGGAGGCCTGGGGGTCCAGTGGACTGCAGCCTGCCGAAGGGCCATTCTCCACATCGAAACTGCAACCACGAGCACAACCAAACAGCAGCTTGAGAAGACAGAAATAAACAGTCCTACTTTATCTGCTGCACTGTCAGCTACTACAAACATTTACAGCACGAGTCCTCAAGGCAGCCTTAGCAGAAGAGGATCCACTTAATATCCACTTTAGTGTTTACCAAACCACTTCAGTCACCTTTTACTCTTTCCATGAAGTGCTAAATATAGACTCATTTGGTTAGTAAAGAGCTATTCTGGGTGGCAGTTCCGTATGTGAGAATGTTATGAAAATGTAATTTATCATCGTTTAAAAATGCCAAAACTACTCTTGCACCATTAATATGCATTCAAGTTAAGAATGTTTTTTTTCTCCTATAAAGTTACATGTTTTGACATACAAGGTTTCGTTATGAAACCCACAGCTGTACTACATCAGAATTAGTTTACTTATTTAGGTGTGCCACCTAAAAACAGTCTGGTTGAAACATTGGTTGAAAAACATCAAGGTTTGTACGGCCAAGAAACATGAAAACCATCCGACATGTACTGTATGTACAAAGTTCATTTCATTGGGGACATGCAAATTCATAACATATATTTTAAGGAGAGGAGGTAAACCTGCATTTTCTGTACCAGTTCACATATTCATCAACAAACATTTCATTAACATAAGATAACACTTTATTAATCTCAAACAAATGTACACCACACAAATATGACGTTTGTATATATGTACGATAAAATGGACAGTGAGTAGGTGCACCTAATTATTGTGTTCATACATATGTGTAAGTAGATGCAGACATATATCCACACCATATATATAAATATATATTTTTACACAGTGGATATATGTATGAACACAATAGCTATTTACCACACATGTGCACTTTGTAGTTTACAATTACAAACTAACCCATTTGTTTCTCATATTTGTTAGTCCCATTTGTCCTGTTTATGATCTGAACCTCCAAAAGACCACCAGTGAGCAGTGATTATTTGGATGGTGGATCATTCTCAGCACAACAGTGATACTAACATGGTAGTGGAATGTTAGTGTGTGTGTGTGTGTGTGTGTGTGTGTGTTTGTTTGTGTGTGTGTGTGTGTGCAAGCGTCGTACACAGCAGTGTTGCTAACTTCCATCTAATGCCAGCTACAGTGGCTCATCGCTGTATCTGAGAAATTGGAGAAATTGGAAAAGTCTCTGCCACTTTGTCATATTTCCATTTTTTCAAAAGGCTTGTGATTCTAAAGGATCTGCTGCTCGATTCTGCGTCACATTGTGATAAAATATTATAGTAACCCATATCACAAATATAACACAGTTCTGTGTTAGATACTAATCATGCAGATCATTTTGCTTGATGCTAACAGGCTTTCTGGGAGCTAACAGATTCACTTTCTGTTCTTACTACACTGACTTGGGTGTTTAGTAATATACAGAGATGGCTGGTTCAAGTATTTACTGAAAGAGTCAACAACATCTAAAATAAAGAATGATATTTAAATGTCTGTTACAAACTTCAAAAGTCTTCAAATGCGCTGTAATACAGTATACAGTAAACATTCAAATGTAAACATTCAATACAGTTAGCTTGATGCTAATGCATCCCTTTTACCAGGCTAGCAGAAATTAGAAGCAAATGACGAGATAAAAGCGTTAATTAAACTACTTGTTTGAAACATTGCACAGATTCTGAATATATTCCAGTGCAACAATATTGCAATATGTATGTATATATGTGTGTATGTATGTATATACATGCACACACACGGTGCAATATTCTTCATTCTGGAAAGTTTACATATATTCCCATCTTAAAAATATTGTCTATACATTGTACTGTTTCTGTCATTCCTTGCGCTTTATTCACTGCTGCTAACTGCCTGCTATGCGATATCATACTGATGGTACAAAACTCATCATTCTGGAAGGTTTACATACCATCCACCCTATACTCTTACACTACTGTTACAATAGTCTATTTATTGTGTTGTCTATTGTCTATTGTCTCTGTCATAACATGCACTCTGTTGAATGTTGAAATATCGTGGTCCATCACACTACGCCCCATCCACACTATGCCTCATCACACTATGTATGTGTTCACAGCTGTTCATGAAAATGAAGTAACCTTGAACCATGTACACTGAAAGACAAAATGGAAACTGAAGAAAGAGGGAGTAAAATATGTCTCCTTTAAGCAACGAGACATATGCATCACTTTCACTTGCTTCTTTATATACACTAGATAGCCCTAATTTCTTCAGTTACGTCAGAGCAAATGTTTCACAGACATTGATTATTTGTCAATGTTCCAAATTTAACCCTCTCGAAACCCCTAGTAATTTAATAGAATTCAATACTGAAAACTTCAAAAAGAGACCACTGTAATTTAGTTTTAAATCAGCATCTCTATGAGTATGACAAACATTCCAGGCCAGTGTCTGTTAAATTCCTACACAAGCACCTCATTCTGCTTTATGAGGGACTGATTACTGATCTTATTTAATGAGTAAAGGTATAAAAACACTGCTGTAATCAACACTCTCCTCTCGCAATGTGACCAGTTGGATGGCAAAACACTCCTAGAAGTACGTCAACGGTATTGCCATTTTGTTTAAGTGAACAAGAGATTTGTTTTCTTTAAATTTTTCAAGTTCTGTAAACGCTGCATCGTTCCTCTTATTTTGATCTATTGTCATTTATTTCAAATTATGCTTTAAAGAAATATATTTTTATTTGGAAATTAGGAAAAATATAGTCAGCAGTTCTTAAAAACTAAGGCAAAGCTGTTCAGTTTAATTCGTGCACCTATAAAAGATAAAAGCAGAGAAACTGAACATTTTTTATTTTTTCCTGAGCGGTATATTGCGAAAAACTCGTATTAAACAAAATAATAAAACATGATCAGGTGAGCAAAGAGTGTAACAAGCTGGTCTGATGACATGTTAAAGCACCTGATTAGTGATTCTCTACAGGTATGATATAAGTGAGCTATTTCTGGTAGACGTAGCTTTCAGTGAGATTCCCAAACGAACATAAAAACGATGAGAATCTCAAAACTGTAACTATTCAGCGATGTCATAAAGATACCGGGCCAGAGTTCATAAAGTTGGCCTGCCGCAGATCAGAAAAATGAAGTATTTTGAGAGAGACAGATTTTGCACAAGTTTACATAAGTAGACCCTTGAGATGGGGGACGCTCTGGAAAAACTCAGAGGTTCTCAGTGCTGAGGGAGGAAGCGGGACGCATCCTTCCAGCCTCAGGAAGTCCAGTGGAGATGGCCTCAGCCCACTTCAAACAAGTCGTGGGCTGTGGAAACACATCACACATTACCCAAATAAACAGTTCTCAACGCACCCACCATTACCCTGTGTAGTGTGTGTTATCTCACAGGTGGCTGGGAGGAGATAGTGGAAGACAGTTCACAGATCTGCTGGTCTGACGCAGCATGTGAGCTCAGATGGGACTTAAAGCCACAAGTAGCAGTATCAGTTTAAACCACAGAGGAAGAAACAGCTGTGTTAAGACGAGCCAAAGAGCCACTCTCTATGACGTTAAATGTTTGCTTTATACTAAAACTACAAAGACCAGCACTTCAGTTTCTTGATTTTATCCTTCACAGCCTAGCATATTAGATTCAAAGCGGTTGCTGAATAATACAGAGTATTTTCTGGGTAATAGTTCATAATAAGACCACATCTAAACTTTTTATTGTATTTTAATTTGACGTCTACTCATGATATTTGTGAGTTTATGTGCAGTTACATGATCAGCCATTTACCAGCCTCACCTTATTCCTACACTGTAAGTTTTGTTGATTTATAACTTGATGTTCAGTGGACTTAAGATTTAAGTTGGCATGCTTACTAATTTCACTATAAAACTGAACTTCAAAGTGTAAAGTAAAACACGTTGCCTTTAAAACTTCTCTATGACCTGAATAAATCTAATTACCTCCTTAATAAAGCAGTCCAACACGTCTAGATTGTGTCTAATAATTTCAGTGTGAGGGAGCAGGGCTACAGTGCCATAGGCTAATACGTGGATAAATTAATTGGCTTTTGTGACATCACAAAAATACATATTAACAATTCAAAGCTATGTTTCAATAAATCAACTGAAAAGAGTGAATGTACCCACATCCAACACTTTTCTGTATCATTTTCCTACAAGTTCCACTTATAAATTTGTTTTTATATGTATAATTCATTCCTACAACTTCTCTTTATCCCTTTTATTTCATAGGCAGTTCCTGTGCTTTTTTGACTGGTATGTGTAAATGACCTCTGCTCTGATTGGCCCTATATTATGCCTCATTCATAGAGCAGCCTGAGACACTGAAACGCTCCTTATAACTTCAGTGAGAATGGAAATAATCCGTTTTCCATTCAATGAGCTTTGGATAATCTACACAAAAGCACATACACTTATCCCCAAATCTAATCAGTCAATTGACATCCGCCCGTATTCTCGAATTCTACAACCTGGACAAACTCTACACACATACTCACACACTGAGGCTTGTGAAAGCAGTATCTCCTGAAACGGAGTCTCATGACTGACCTTGTGACCAGCAGGCAGGAGATCGCGTCAGAGAGGGGCTCTAAGCCTGGCGAGGGCTTTGTCTCTGCTAACACGTAGCTTATTAAGCCCCTTACAATGCCTCAGCGACATCCCACTATTGTCATCCCTCCTTCCTGGTAGCAACCAGCAGCAACATTGTGGCACATCACTGGTCTCTGTGTGTGAGCTGCCTAGAGGGACTCCAGTAAACAAAACTAATGTGTACAATGTTAACAGCTGGCTCATGAAGTTTTTATAAAGTTCTACATTTTTCAAGTTTACATTAACACATCTACACCCTGATCTGACTCTAGGCCTTTCACCATCAGCACCTAGTAAAGAGCATTTTTCATCAAACCACTCTAAATAACTTTGCTGATGTGTATTGATCTAAAAGATTAAAAACTTTTGGCATTCATCCATATAATGTTTTCTCTGTACATGCACTCTCCTGACAACTTCATCAGTCATGGCCAAAGGACAGCTCCAATAGTTCACATCTAGCCAAATTCAGATCAAATAGCATGAAATGTCCTTGATTTGTGGGTTTATCGAATGGTGCATCAGGAAGAGGCATGTGTGGACTTGGGTAATCAAGTTTCCCAGAATTTCACAGAGAAAAGCAGCAACGGCAAACATCTATACTACCCCATTCTACATGCCTTCCTAAGAATTTATGTGACCTTTTTGTTCTACTCATGCACCAAACACAGCCTAATTTCACCAATATTTTTTTTATATATTTAGAAAACTAATTGCAGGCAACCTGGTATCATTATAAGTTCATATGCGATATTAAATTACATATTTTATCACAAGAAAAGCAGAGCCAAGCTGAGCTGTGATGTCAACAAGTGTTCCAAATGAGGCTTAAGCATTCTGCATTCTCTCATCATGCTGAACTTGCCAGGTCTGAACCTCCCAGACTGGGACTGAATTGAGGAGCATGTTATATGTCAAACTTTCAGAAAACAATATCTCCGGCATCAAACTCATGACTCTTTAATGGAATTTTCTGTGAGTTTCTATGTGTAGTTTTACTGTCATTAAACTCTTTAGACATAAGAGTCCTATCACCATCACCTAGTACAGAGCATTTCTCATCCAACCACTCTAAATGACTTCTTCTTTGAGGTGCACAGTCGCGGTTCAGCAGCATGAAAAGCGGACGGCTGAGCACACAGCCCTGGAGGCCCCTGTGTTTAGCGTGGTGGTCCTGGAGATGTTACTCCTGATCCTGACTGACTGAGGTCTCCCAGTCAGGAAGTCTAGGCTCCAGCTGCAGAGGGAGGTGTTTAGGCCCAGCAGTCTCACCTCCCGATGAGATGCTGAGGAATGATGGTACTGAATGCTGAACAGAAGTCTTCTCACGTAAGTGTCCTTTTTGTCTAGGTGTCTGAGTCAGGTGAAGGGTGGTGATGGCAACATCTGCAGAACATCCGGGACTGTATGCAAACTGCAGGGGGTCCAGTGAGGAGGCAGTGGTGATGTGATGTGCACATTCTCCGTCCTGTTGCAGCAATATTTGTGCAGTCGTATTTATTACTGTCTACCTCTGTTCTGGATTTTTGCACATGTAACATCTGTTCTGGATTTTTGCACACAGCTTTCTACTGCTAGAATACAGTACCTGTCAAAATACTGTATTCATCCAGACTGTAGCTATTGGGCGATTGCAGTAAATGCTGTCTTGTCCAATTGTTTTGTTGCTCTTGTGTTTTTTCTTGCGCTCTTTTTTGCCCTGAACCTGTGGTCTTGTGGTGTTCTGTTCTGTTCCTGGAGGAACGTTGTTTCTGTTCACTGTGTACTGTGTGTAAATGGTTGAAATTACAATAAGACCTACTTGACTTGACCTGACAGTTGGCCCTCAAGAACCGGATTCTATTTGCTTAAATAGTACATTTGTTTTCAGAATGTAAAGACATTTTTTTTCCTCGAGGCATACGTGCACATGACTGAAATTTGTTTGTAAGACACATATGAATGTGCTGTCAGACAAATATGATAAAAAAAAACATTCTGAAATAATAAATAGAAATAGAAAACAGAAAAAACAAGAAAAACCCTTGACTAGGTGTTTTCATTTACCCGGTACTGTATTTTGTGATAGAATGTTCAAATGCAGGACACAGAGCCCACATGCATGAACACAGAACAGCATCTACGTAAGAGAGCATCAGTAACACAATTCAAAAGAGAGGATTATCTATCCAACAGTGAAGCCGATACACAAGCCCCGGTCAAATCTCCTCCTTCATGGATTAGAATATGGGATTTACGGGAGTGATCAGATTATGTTGCTGTGCAGAAACCCTGCTAATGATTTCCTGTCATGTAACTATCAGTATGAAAAGTCAGGAGGCCATGAAATGCTGTGTAAATCTTTCAAAAAAGGTCTACTGACTGGCCCACATGGGTCAAAGAGGGAAAAACTTGCAGCTGCAGGATATAAACTCATTCAGAGTGTCTTGTGTTTGTGACCTGACAAAACTGTTTTCCCTGAATCAGCAGAACGCCTACAGGCTCTGAGGAGAACCACAAAGGAGGAGTGTGGGTTACTACGGCGGCTCGTGGGACGTCCCATTCTCTGGGTCACTCTACACCCCCAAGAGAGCTCAGGCCTGAAAAAGCTATCAGGATATAACCCCCCTAACCCCAGCTTTATTTGATACGCCAAATTCTCATGACAGAGATCACTTACAGTGCTCGGCCCTGACTGAACAGATGCTAGAGGTGGGCAATATGATTTTCGGCCTATATCCTGGGTATTGTCAGTACTTTGAGAGCACTAAACAACTGCATGCAGCATAAAAAGAGATTTAGATGCATTCAAGAGAGCCTGCACTCAGTCTCAGTACTTTTATTAACCATTTATTTCAAACAATCACCTCCACACATAAAGTGGAATTAAAAAGAAAGTTTGACTTCTGCACCTTTGCTTTTTTGTCAACCAGTCGCCATGATGGAATCAAGGCAATGTTAATACAGGGTGTAGACAGACAGTGGTGTAAGAAAAAATAATCAGATCAATAAAAATGAGGTATTCCATGTCGCCAGTTATTTGTACTAGATTTCTTTTTATTTTCTACCTCTGCTATTTGAAAAAAGGATGAGTAGCATTCACATGCCCTCTAATTTATGTCTTATTCTATTATAACTCCAAATTCTACACAGCATCCAGCTAATACTAGTGATTGTAAAAAACCTATAAATAATCTGCATATAGCAAACATTTAATGCTTACATATTAGGATTTTTAATTACAAGCCTATTTTACCATTGGAACATGGTAAAGAATAAAATAAAAACCACACAAATAACTGCTACCGACAGCACTGCTACTATTGCAGCTCTGTCCAATGGCAAGCAACAAGTATGAGTCACTGTGTGCAGTCATAGGTCCGGTCATATAAGAAAACAAAGAAGGCTTTTCTCGTTAGCAAATAACTTTCCTTGATTTGAGGAAGAGACACTGTCTGCAACAGTTACCTAACAATGCCGTCTTCCAATGACTTGCACGAGAGAACTTACAGGAATACAGCTTGAGTGCACAGTCAGTAATTATATCAGTGCACAGTTTCCTGTCTAGGGCCCATTCAGTTTTGGGGTAAACAATCAGCCTGGAATGTTGATTCAGGTTCTTGGGAACTGGCCTGGATCTCTGTTTAGTTCTCCCACTTTGTCCATAGAGTATTTGTACACATGCCAATCAACTAGATATGCTGCACTGAAGACAAGGGAACACAATCAAACAAATAACAGCTAGAATGTACCACATATGGTTTATAGATGTATACCAACCATATCACCAACCATCCAAGTGTCTGTTGTAGTTTTTTGAACGGATGCACTTGTGGCAGCATGATGTACACTACCATGCCACAACCACATTAGTGTCCTCTGGGGACCACTTGAACCTGACGAATGAGGTAGAGGGCGACTAATAAATTGTACAATAACAGATGGGCTACAGTCATTAATTGTATATCTATAAAATGCACCAGTATGGTAGATGAACATGAATATAAATGTGAGTTACTTTGTACACTCCATCACTGTCTTAAAAAATGTAGAGAAGTCAAGCTCATCACATCTCTACAGCACTAAGTTTCCCTTTAAATTGAGAATCTTCATTTTAATCCCTGTCCAAGAACCTGACCCTAAGAGTTAATCCAAAGTTATTTGAATCTTATTTCTCGCAGGTTTTGCATATTCCACTTGTCCCTTAGGTCAAGTGTCTCATTACCAGCAGCGAGTGCCACAAGGGATTTGAAGCAGCTAAAAACAGAACGAAACTCAATAAATATTAAACAAAACTGAGCTCTATTTATTAAACATCCAGTTCAACAAATAAAGAACAGGCTGACATTTTGAGAACTGGTCAAAATGATCTCATGACATGACGTTTGCAGGTTTGACTTTGGTCACATGACTTTGGGGAGGAAAGGGACTTTTGCCAATGGAGAAGTATTTCTACAACTCAAGGAGCTGGAGCTGAGTGCTCTCGGCATGATGGAAAGATGGGAAGAGAGAGGAGAGAGAGAGAGAGAGAGAGAGAGAGAGAGAGAGAGAGAGAAAGAGAAAGAGAGAGACAGAGAGACAGAGAAAGAGAGAGAGAGAGCAAGAGAG
>JBBPCY010000109.1:12525504-12544104 GCA_037974405.1 Brachyalestes nurse
CACACACACACACACACACACACACACACACACACACACACACACACACACACACACACACACACACACACACGCCAATATATCCTCACACCACCCTTACCACAACTGCCGCCCAGCCAGAATGAAGCATGAGAGCTAGCATCAGATCGCTTTCTGGCAAATCTGCCTGAGATGACTGATGGAGAAAGGCAGACACTTTGTGAATGCAGCCCATTGACACCCAATGCCGATGCCACAGAAGCGGAACAGGAGTTGTTTGCGCAACTTTTAATGGAGCCCGCCAAACTTTTTTTTAGGCCTCCCGCATATTTGTGTATGTTAATATAGCATAATGTCTCCCACAGAGAGAGGGAACAGCTCCAAATATTATGCCCTGAGGAAGGGCAGAATAAAAGCAGATCTCATTAGTCGAAGAAGAAAGCAGATTAGCGTGAGGAACGTGGGTGGCTTGTTGTACTTTTTTCTCCTTTTTTTATACTGAGCCAGGGCATGATGGCAGAAATGCTACTGTTCCATATTTAGTCATGCCTATGTGGGTCACTACCTATACGAGCTAAATATAAGCCATGCAAAAACCACTTCACAACACTCAAAACTTGCGGTAGAGCGCTTTTAATAACTTAAAAGCACAAAACTGAATGGATTATTTTAACAGGGGACGTCTGTACTAACATTTTAACAGTGATAAAACTCACTGTAGGACATTGACAACAAGAATCTTAATGCAAGAGTACCAAATTATACCTGTACCTGCTGCTGTTATCATTGTCCTGTTCATCAACCTGCAGGATCTCTGATTAACTTTATTTTCATTCTCCTGCTAATGCTCTCCCTGGGAAGAGGATGGAGATAAAGATCTTCAAGTCAAGACCATGAAAATAGTTGAGAGGTTCCTGCAAAATATGTATTATTTCACAAACAAAGTCTTTAATTTGGATATGCACAGTACTAAACATGGCAAGCACCAGCAGGTAAAAAACTCTTTTTTTCAAAAGTTTGACACCTGCCAGGAAACCACAGAGGAGTGTATCCGGACAGAACTAAAATTATCAGACCATCGCTGAGTTTAGGGAAACAGTGAGTAATTGGGTCTGTAATTTTCTCAGGGGAGGAGGGAGAAAACTACCAGAATGGCTGAGCTGATGCAAGTGATATCATGGAGTAGCATTTATAAAAGAATAAATTAGTCCAGGGCCCCCTGTAGATTTCATCCTGTCCAAACAGGGCAGAAGTACAACAGGGTTTGTTCATAATATGGTCTTCATTGTTTCCTTTTCTCAATAAGAGTAACTCAAGGAAAGACAGACACAAAGACATGTCACACACCATATTGTACCAGTTAAACAAGCATATATCAGTGCTAGAGCATCAAATGAGCATATTGCAGCTCTGGAAAATAATAAGAGACCACTGCAAAATTGTTCACTTTCTCGGGTTTTCTCTCTTATAGGTGCAAGTACTGAATTGAAAAGCTTTGCTTTCGTTTTTAAGAACTGCTGACAATATTTCTCCTAATCTCCAAATAAAAATATTGTTCTTCAAAGGATAATTTTAAAGGAAATAACAATAGATCAAAATAAGAGAAATGATGCAGTGTTTGAATAGTGTTTTACCATCCAACTGGTCTCATTATGAGAGGAGAGTGTTGATTACAGCAGTGTTTTTAGACTTTTCCTCATTAAATAAGATTTGATTCAGATGATCAGTAATCAGTACCTCATAAAGCAGAATGAGGTGCTTGTGTAGGAATTTGACATACACTGGCATGGAATATCATACAGACGCATACAGATAAATTGCAGATCTGTATGTTTGTTGGTTTGCAATAAACCAAGTTATTTTTTCCCAAACTAGTTCTGAAAAAGCCTCATTTGGGAATAATGTCAAATCCTGCCCATTGTATCCACCTGTTGTCATCTCAGCACTCATCAGGTGTTCAAACCACCTTTGAACGTAGCTTAGCCATGTTCCGAAAGCTAGGCTGCATGTCCAGGTGAGCTGAATTTTTAGTCTGCAGCATCCTCAAAGGCTGTTCTATTCAGAAGACTTCTTATAAAACAGACAGAAAATGCAGCTCAGATTCGAGTGATTTTCAAATGATGCTTGTGGAGTATCCTTCATGGTCTTCTGATCCAAAGGAAGGTCAAGAGAAATATTGCTGAATAAAACCTTCTATTACGCGCAGTTTCAAAAGAACCAGTAAAATGTGCAGTAAAGCCGTACACTCGTTCTTTGGTTGACTGTTCAAGAGCATGTACTTTGAATACAGTACAGGATGTACTTTAAAACAGAGCTGCTTTCAGTGAAGAGAACCATTTTAGAAGATAGCTAGATAGCTAGACAGATAGACAGACAGACAGACAGACAGATAAGCCTGCAGACATCCTAAACCCTTATACACACACAAAGGTAGCACATGAATGTGAGAATATGTACTGTACCATGAATATGATATGTATAGTTCAGTTGCCCAGCATGCCAAGTCAAGCAGATTTATTGTCATTTCAGCCATATACACAGCACACAGTGAAATGAAACAACGGCCTCCAGGACCACGGAGCCACACAAGAACAGAAACAGAACACTACAAGACTGCAGAAATGCACACAGGACAAACTCCAAAGTGCAAATACAAAGAAAGTGCAAGAAAACACAACAACAGCTAAACAACAGGACAAGATAATATTTAGTGTAGCCGACAGTTTAAATGAATGAAGTTCTGTGACAGATACTGTTTTCTAGCAGCAGAGTCATAAAGTGCACAGAAATAGAGGTAGACAGCAACAGGACAGAGAATGCAGTACATAATAAATAGAGGGGCATTTACAGAGGCTGTTGGGGTGTAAATTGTTGTTATCTAGTAGATCAAACAGGCAGGGAGTACAATAATACATGCACCAGTCTAGTCAGTCCAGCGCCTTTAATAGATTAAGCTTACTTTCATTCACATCAGCAGTATTTTCTATATCAAAGGACCTTGGAAAATGAGACTGACTCAGTAGACCAAGTTTGTCCAGTTTTAGGGCAGGCTTCAATTCCAACCAGGCAGTAGAACATCTGGTCCTACTTCTTTAATCAAGCAACCTTCAAACAGTTCAACAGTTCCTAATTTTTTTTTTTAAAGGCAAGTGTCTCCAAACTTTTGACACACACTGTGCAGTCTTGCCACACACAAGGAAATTAATAAGCAGCATCTGTTAGACTAATCCAATAGAGTTAGTCTCCTCCAAAACCGGGCTGCTATATGTAGAGGAGAACACAAGCAGGAGAAGCCACTCTGTCACTGGAGGTCATCCACCACATCGCTTGTGTTTTTTTTCTCCATGTTCATGCCTCAGCTCACTCTCAGAGGAGGCCCTACCCCATGTTCCATACTCAGAGTGTTACCTAACACTGGAGAAGCCCTGCTGATGAACCATGCCTAATAAAAACACCACACACTGGTTTAAGATCAAAAATATAGCTCACGCAAGTACACAGCACACAGTAGGAAAGCTTGTGAAAATGCAGGTACATTACATAACATCCATCTTTAACCTTTAGAAGCCACAGTTATCATCTGCCATAAGAAAGGAATGGTGCAATTTGACAGTTTCTTCTCTTTGTAGCTCAATGAAACAAACAA
Source organism: Brachyalestes nurse (assembly GCA_037974405.1). Taxonomy (NCBI): domain Eukaryota; kingdom Metazoa; phylum Chordata; class Actinopteri; order Characiformes; family Alestidae; genus Brachyalestes; species Brachyalestes nurse. Next base: position 12,529,130 of record JBBPCY010000109.1, read on the forward strand.
GAAACAAGAAGTTCTCTTCTAAATGTTCAAATGGTACCATGTTTGTACTCTCTGTGCTCGCTGACTGATTTTGCTGAAAGAAAGAACATCCTTAATTATTTCTACCACATTTTTTTCATTACTTTGAAAACACTGAAACATAAAATAAAGCCATTTTACAACACAGAATGAAAATCAAAAGCAAATTCACTGTGTAACTGTGTAATTAGGCATAATCATCAGTAACATAATAACTATCTAATACAATATTTAATGGGTTTTGAATAGTAAAGCAAATTGATAGAGAAATGCTTGACTTCTAAAGGCTGACTTCTAAACAACCATGACTTAACCTTTGAAAGGAAACTTGGATGTCAAGTTAACATCTTTAATTGAAGACTGCATTAATGCAGTAACGGACATACTGTATGTTACGGACTGATCTCTGTTACATCATTAGTGCATATTGAACAGAGCTGAACCTGTGACCTTTCCTTATGTGTTTCCATAGGTGGAAAGTGTTTTAACCACTATACTGCAGCCACATTTAAAGCAAAGCTCCCAGTGTCTTTGAATTATTAACATTATCAGTGTATGTCGGCACAGCTCAGGCTGTAAAGAGCCTGGGCTGAGTCTTGAGGAGCATTTCAGGAACCAAAAGGGTTTTCATGTTTAATATTTACATGCCTCCACCAGGAAGGCTTTATGACTCCTTTTTTCCAAAGACAACCATCCACGTGGCGCTCTGATGGCCCTGTTGCTTTTCTATCTGCTTCTAATGATGGGCTGGATGAGTAATGTCAGGTGCTTTTGCATGTTTGCCAGCGTAAGCCGCTCACTGTGTGTGAGTGTACAGAGTCTTAGCATTGTCCCCGATACATTAAACATTAACAGGCCCTGCCTGGCTGACTTAGCACAGGGAGAATCACTCAGCTCTGACACAGAACGGCTGACTGGAGCACTGCAGCGTTAACTCAACACAGCCTTAGACCTGTGCTGAGCGCTCTCAATTAAAATCAGTCTCACAGTATTTTCCAAATACATCTCGGTATCATTATATCCAGGGATACTAAAGGAGGGCTGCACAATATGTAGTTTATCACTCATCATTGTGATATTAACCTTTGCAAAACTGCTACTATAGAAGGTAAATGAGCCCTCTAACTTATTAAAGTGAGCTATGAGCATTCTGACCAACCTCAGATGCTCAAACACATTTATATAATCCTGCAAAGGTAAATCATTTGCAGGCTTAAGTACCTAAGTGGCTGAACTGATTGTGAATTTCAGCCCCTGATGATGCGAATGGTGTTTGTGTGATAGAGACGTAGGTTAATGGAAGAACTGTAAATAACCAAACTGGGCAAAATTTGGGTACAATGCAACAAAAAAAATGACGCAAGCCAGTCTTTAATCATGTTAGGAATGCTGTGTTTCAATAAACAGCAAAGCAGTAGTTCATCTTGAGTCCATTTGGACTATTCTTTTGCAAAAGAGTAAGATTTTGCAATGGGTTTTTTCCTAATATCATTCAGACCTATTGTTAATTTTTTTTTAACTGAAGTAAATGAACCACTTTGCTCTGCTTTTCTAAATTAAAGTAAAGTAAATAAAGATAGTCCATGAACAAGTAGCCTTGTCTAACGTCCCTGGTAGAAACCCTGACAAAGTTCGACGTGGTCGACGGTTTCCATGTTGAGCTGTTGCTGCTCAAACCGTTTAGACGTGTTAATCATTTTCATTAACTTTTCAATCCTGACTCACTGTAGGCCTATTAATTAATTAATTTATTTATTTGTTTATTTATTTTCAGTGGCTGAAATTTCTGTACATGCGTAATTGTGACAATGATTAATAAATGATACACTGCATATTAAACCACCTGGCCTGCATGTCATTATTACTTACTGTCACCCATTTCCCCAAATGGCTGCCTGGGTGACATTTCTAGAGACCAGAACAGACAAAAGGACAGCTGCCTAGAGAGAGAGAGAGAAAGCGAGAGACTCCATTACCCTCGCTCTTATACTTATGCTTTCTGTCACACATAAATGAAAATAAAACATACGCACATGCACACTTGCAATCAAACACATTCATAATAGCAGGCGTAATTTTGTCAACTCTTTTTAAAACTCTACCGTAAGAAGGACTGCATGATTCGCAGATGCTTTGAATTATCATCCCCGGAATCAGTTCAGTGCAGCAGTAGCCTAGTAGTCTAGCTGGGACACTAAACATGTTCTATTTACTAAACGCTCAAAATAGTCCTTAGCGTCATATCTTATCCTGCCCACACAACATCAAGCATGATCTTATCTCCACAGCTGAGGACAAGGGGGAAAAGAGCCTTGAAACCGTTAGGCCACACTGAAACTCACATCATAGCACCATCTGAACACATTATTCCATTATTCTCAAATACTGTGGTTTGAATATACATTGTATATATTGAGTGTGTATATATATATACATATATAGTACACAGCATGTTGCTTATGTGTACTTATCTTCCCAAATTACAGCATTCGGCATTACAGTAAAATGTACTGAATGTACCAGTTAAGGAAACCATTCTAAGGCTACTGAACAGAAACAATACAAAAACAGGATATGAAAAACAAAACCATGAGCTCCAGCCATTGTATGAGGCTGCCAGGTACTGACGTTGAAGGGTGATTAGGCAGAATTAGGGGGGAAAAAGCTGCAAGCAAGGGCAGGGAAAATATACAGTCATGCCAAGAACACTGTTTCGTTTTCCAAAGAATGTGTCAGACTTGCATGAAACATACTATTTCTACACTCAATGAAAGAGAATAAGCTCCTTTCTCATTCACACCAGTGTTACAGGCTTTTCGTCATCGCTGGCTTAACGTCAGCAGGTCTCAGCGCAGCACGTCAGTATTTTCATCCGATCGGCCCCGTCAAATCTCCCGGTGCGTTTGTGCGAGCCAAAGCCAGCGAGCGAACGTCTGCAAGGTGTTTTGGGTTGGAGGACGCCTCTATAGCCGTTCCTCTGACACCTCTGCCAATGCTACTATCAGCCAGAGGAGCCGAAAGCTGCTGAACTACACACGCGCACACACACACACACACACACAGCGCTCGGCTTGGCACATACACTCTGCAGTCATGCTGTGTCTGAAACCACAGACCTCCTCAGCAGCTTCCCACAGATTGTGACATAAACATACAATGTTGAATGCAGAAGTAGATCAACTTCGAGCCTTTTTCAAAACAAGTATCGGAAACAGCCTGTACTGGCTAAACACGTTTCTATGTACAAGCGATTTGACTTTGTCCTACACAGTACCTTACAGACACAGACACCTTTTCTTACATCCATTTCTGTATAGTGTGAAAGCTACAGGATTATACGGTCATGATAAAGTGGACAGTGGCTCTTCAAAGACCCCTGCTGCTGCTGTGCAACATTCAACGTTTAACACATCGAGCACTCTGATAATGCCATGATTCACACAATACTGTGATACACACATTCTGCGTGAGTCATTCACACTGCAGGTTTGTGCATGAGAACCTACAAGAAGGCAATTCACGGTTTTCTATGTAGAGTACCCTGATACCCCAATGACCTTACAAGAAACGCAAAAGTCATGGCCAACATATAGTGCTCCTGTGCTCCATTTTTCTCTTCTTTCTTCTCTTCTCCTCATCTCTCCTCTTTATTTTCTCATCTCTTTTCTTCTCCTCTCCTCTCCTTTCTTTTCTGATCCTCTTTTCTTCACTCTTGACACCTTGTATTTTCTCATGCTTTCTTTTCTCCTTTTCCCCTTTTCTGTTATCCTTACTTGTCCTTTCCTTACCTCTTCTCTTATCTCCTCTGCACTCTTCTACACTCCTCTTTACTCTCTCTTCTCGTTATTTTCTTCTCTTCTGCTCCCTTTTCTTTTCTATTCTCCGCCTTGCTCTCCTCCACTTCTCTATTCTCCTATTCGCCTATTCTGTCACCTTCTATCCTCTTTTCTACTCTCCTCCCCATTTCCTTTCTTTTTTTCCTTCTTCCCTTTCCACTTACCAGGTGTGAGCCACGGTGAAGCGGCGTCTGTGCCGGCTGCCCTTGTTGACCATGAGCTTGCGGAAGAGTCGTGGGGAGCTCCGGGGGGACATTTTCGGAGAGGTGATGCGCTTGCCCGCTGTGCCCAGCCTGGGGGGCTCCAGCTCTAGATGCATGTGCTCCTTAAAGGTGCGGATGCAGGGGTCCGGCTCCGGAGGAGCGGTCAGTTCGCTGGACGCCATGCTGCCAGGACTGGTTAACCAGAGCTGAGGATGAGTCTGCTTCCCTTTCTCTCCCCCACTCTCTCTCTCCCCCTCTGACTCACACTCTATAGGATTCCCTCCTAAGACTGAGGTCGTGCCATGCAGGCTGATTTTCAGTCCTGCAAATAAGCTGATTTTCAATTGCCAGACACTACTGCTGTTCTATCTCTTTTTCTCCTTTTCTCTCTCTCCTTGCACTGCATGAGGATTTCTCTCTCTCTCTGGAGCAATCCTCTGCTTGTGCGCTTTAGTTCCACTGACACACTAAGAGGAGCTTTCGTCAGAGCAGTCACACCTCCTTCCTGTGAGAAAGAGAAAAAAAATACACTCGTGCTTCTCTCTTGCGTGCGTGCTCTGTCTTTATTTTCTTTCTTTCTCTCTCGCTCACTCTCTCTCTGCCTTTCTCTCTTCTCTCTCCGTCTTCCTTTCTACCCTTCTTCACTGCCTGTCTCTCTCTCTCTCTCTCCTCCCTCACTGTCTGTCTCTCTCGAGCTTTCTTTCTCTCCCTCCTCTCTCTCTCGGTCTTCCTCTTTTTCCCCTCCCTCACTGCCTCTTTCTTTCTCTCTCTCTCTCTCTCTCCTCTCTCTCACTGTCACTCTCTCTCCCTCCTCATTCTCTGTCTCTCTCACTCTGCCTTTCTCTCCTTTCTGTCTTCCTGTCCCTCCCCTCCCTCCTTGCCTGTCTCTCTCTATCCTCCAATGTCTCTCTCCCCTCTCTCTCTGTCACTTTCTCTCCCCTTCTGTCTCCCTGCCTTTTGTCTCTCTCTGTCTCTCTCCCCTCTGACTGCTTGTCTTTCTCTCTCCCCTCTACCCTCTCTCACTCTCTTTCTTGCCTTCTTTCCTACTCACACAGCTGATTCCTATTACGCTTTGCTATGTCTCTTAAACCTGACTCATGCACTCTTTTCAATCAATCTCTGTCTTTCTGTCTCTCCGCCTCTCTCTCTCTCTCTCTCTCTCTCTCTCTCTCTCTCTCTCTCTCTTTCTATCTCTGTCTCTCCCCCTCCCTCTTTTGTCTCAAAAGTGCACACAAGTCAGTCACTTTCTCCATTCAGGAATCTTCAGAATAAATAATGTAAGAGGGGGCTGAGAGCAGAGCTCAGCTTGGGCCTTCTAAACAGGCCTCCACCCTGGGTCAATCTCCATAGACACAAAGAGAAAAAGAGAGAGACAGAAAAACAGAAAACGCTGGAGAAAAGATCCAAAGGTGACGCACCTAACTCTGTAGCCCCAGGCAGTCTTCATTCAGAATACACAGCATAGCTGGAGAGATGGAGAATGATGCACGCTTAGTGACGGCGAAAAAGCTCCGCCCCCTCCAGCTGCCGATTGGCCGGCCAGGGTGGAGATGGTGGGTGAATTCTGATGATGGCTTTTGGCCTTTTCGCAGCTCGGCGCCGGCTCAAGACGGCAACAAGGGGAAAAACAGCCAAAAGCAATCTGAGCTCAGAATGAGCTATGAGGGGAAGGTAAATACACCAGATAAGGGGGCACCAAATAAGTGCTGCCTGCTGACTTATGGCTTGATTCTGAGTGAGCTGGCTTGATTTAGTAATCACGAATAAGGCAAGGACAAATACAGTAAATCCCTAAAGCACTGATGAAGTGGAAAAACAAAACACTTTGGTAGTATCTGAGGGCTCTGCGTGCCACGCTGCCATTCAGCCACAGCTGACTCATTTCACCTCGGCTTACAAAAAGGAAGGATAACCGCAAAAAGGGATGTGAACTTAAAGGAACTCCTGAATGGGTTTGTATAGAAGAATAGAAGAAAGCACATGAGCTAAACCCTCTTCTTCACTGGAGGCACAACAAATTCACAAGGTCATTACTGCACCAGTATAAATGCATCACATGAGAACGTTCCCGTAAGTGAAGCGATGGCATTGTGAACATGGGAAAGGGAAACGTGGTGCTGCCTCTGCAGCTGGGAGAGCAGCAGGATTAACTGTGGCTCTCCCAGCAGAACACTGCAGACAGTCAGCGCACCGCTCTGCCTTCAGCAAGCTATCGGCCTGCCAGTCAACCAGCGCCATCAGCCTAATCCTCTCCATGGAGACCAGGGAGAGTGAGGGGGGTGGGGAGAAAATGAGATGGATGAGAGGAAAAGAACGCATGCAAGAAAAGACGCAAACATGGGGATAAGATGTAAATTTCATGTATTCCACGTCATATACAACCAATGCTTTTTACCGCAATTATTTATTGGTGGCAATTATTTTTTTACGTATTTATTTATGTGGCAAGGCACTATCAAAACTATAGCACCAAGAACTGATGGCATCTTTTGTTATACAGTGAACGTATAATAACACTTCAATAAATCAATATACTCATCTTCTCTGATACAGACCAGCGTCACGATCTCATCATGATAATAATACAGTGCTGTCTAGAATTATTGGCACCCTTATTTAATATGAGTGACAGAGGCTAATTCCCCTCATTATTTATCAGATGTTGTCTGCTCTCAGGAAATAAAGAGAATATATAAATTCCATGTGAGCCCATTGCAGCAATAATTTATTTTTACACCACACACACTTTTGGAGTCCAGGAGCTTAATTACAGTTTTTATCCAGTTCCAATTAAGGTTCCAGTGGCGTCTGACACATACTTTTGTCTGTGGCAAAAAAGATAGAAAAGACTTATTATTGTCATAACATCCAGGTAGTTTGTTGGCATGGAAGTGATTTTATGGTGGATTTGGAGACCTCAAGATGCACCAAACTCTGTAATTCAGAAACAGTGGTCCTTGGAGATTTGTGTACTTCTTACTGTGGCCGCTGACAGCCCATTATGTTAATGCTTGTTAATGCTTTGTCATATGGTGATAAAAACAGTAAAGTTTGATTCAAATACTATTTGCTTTAGAAGTTGTTTTTGTTCACCAGATTACCACAGTGATGACGATACCAACACCAAGCTGTACGTTATTTCTGTTTCCTCACACTGGGGCTGTATCTTACATGACTCCCTGCTCGCCACATAGAGTTCTCTATAGAAATTATACACTGGCCTTCAGTTATATACTGGGTTTACTTGGTGCTTCATCCAAGCAGCTCAACTATCAGATTATTCCACTCACAACACAGAAGTGAAGTGGTCAAAGACAGATGTATCACAAGTTTAAACATGGCTCAGCATCATCAGATTTAAGGACTAAATGATCTGTTTTCTAATTAATGTTTTCTAATTTTGATGCTCCTTCATCACTTACTTTCCAGGGGCTTCTTTCAATGGATATTTCATGGCCTGTGCTTTGGGGGTGAGAACGGGTGGTAAAACTCTACAGTTTGAAGTTATTCACATGTAACATGTTCTCATTTATCAGGAACTCTGGCAGCCTGAACGTTTCTAGTTTGTTTCTTACAGTGTTTGTTTCTTACAGTGTCAGGAACTACATGAGCAAGTCAATGTAAGATCACTTAACAGCTCAACACAGTTTGAGGCAAGGGTGTGATGATCTAGTCATGCAGTCAGCACAGTGCTAATTGGGGCTGTATGAGATTCAATTACTTGTTAGCTACATTAGCTTCACAGCTTCACCGCAAAACAAAGGAAGCAAGCTTCAAACACTGACTGACTGCATTAGGAGAAAGCCTGTGTATTTTTGTTTGCTAAATTACTGCTTTCATCTAATCTTAAGGTCACTGCTTTAATGTAAGGTGTAAATTAGACTTTTCCACTGAAGATGTTAATGTGGAAGACTAAGAGTGAACTGGAGTGAATAAGTCTGTGATAAGCCAGGATCAGTGGTGATAATTCTGTTATGTGAAAAATTGTGGTAGTCAGGTGAGGTTGCAATCGAGGTTTTGTTGTGGAGCTGCAGCACTGGAGCTTTGCTGGAGGTCTTCTGCAGTGGTTCTGTAGTGAGGAACTTCACATTCAGAATTCATGTTCTCCAGGGCTGTCTGAGGAGCTGAATGGGCTGCTCTGTGAGGTAGTTTTAGATGGGACCTTACATAATTGAAAGCATTACATAAAACTGCTCACTCACAGCTGACTGCCTGAGATGGAAACGACGTGGCTCTCACAAGGGTCCTCCTACCAGTCCATTTATAAACTAAAGAGAGTACGGGTGGGCAGTATGATGATCTGTTAACATTCTAACAATATTATTAATTATATCCAGATGTGCTTCATTCGTATTTCTAGAACACTGTTTAACTGAATATTCTACTTCATAAAAACGAGATTTAGACTGTACTGAGCGTATAAATCAATGGTGAAATTGATGTACTCGCATCTTTTTTTAGACACAGCACATAATATTAGACACAGTTTTCATTTTTAGGGTTTTAGACCATTAAATGCTGTAAAAGTCATTTTCTGAAAACGCTTTATAGTGTCCTGATATGCTGTACCCACGTTATCTCAAAGAGAACACCCCAATCAAAACATGCTACCCATGGTACAACAATATGATATGATATAATACAATACACTGTAATACTGTTGAATACAATATGATTTGCTGCATTTCTGCATCCCTTGCTCAAATAAATTGTAATATATTGGACATTTCAGTGCATGCAAACCATAGATGCTCCCCATGGCTACAACACAGTGTACGCTTCCCAAATATTCCCAACTGAAATCATATGCAAAATCATAGTAAGTGAATAAAGTAAAAAAAGATGAATGCCAAACAAGTCAAACTGAATTGTATGAATTACAGAACTGTAAATACTTTATCATGTAAACTACTCTTCCTAAATGCTTAATAGATATAAAATAATACTGCCTACCGACAACCAAACAATAGGCTTGTGACTGGATTCAATCCAGTATGTCCAGTATGATCTAATCAAACAAGCAGTAGGTCTACAGCCTTGACAAATTTCCGGCGGTCTGAGTGACAAAAAGCTACATGAAACTCAGTCATTTTCCAACAAGATATTCATTGTGGCAGATCACACATTAAAACTTAAAAATGGGGAGTTTACTAAAGATTTAATAAACATCTTTTGACTGTGCATGCTGTAGTATTACTGCGACTTTCAACACAGACTCAAAGCCTGTATATGAATAGTACACACTGTTCTTTTAGTTAACATTATCTGCTGACCGGGTCATCCTACCCTGATGCTATTTCTCATTCACGATCTAGTAGTAAAAAGTGTAATACTATTGGCAAGTAAAACTCAATCATTCTGTTGGTTTTAGGAGAAAAGATGAAGAGTGAAAGAGAAGTGAGTGAGAGACTGAACAAGCTTTTGAGTCTCTCTTTTGGCTGCATCTAAGAGAATGAGAGAAAATCTCTTTGTCACACATGATTTCAGACACGCAGCACTGGAAGAGCCTCAGCTAATCCCTCGATGACGCACCTCTGCTCAGCACTCAGAAAAGATACACACTGTAAATTATAATAAGTTGACTTAAGCTTAAAACTATCTTAAGTTTTATTAAGCGACTTTACATGATTGATTCAAGGTAACGAGTCTGCATGAATCCTTTAAAGGATTGAAACCAAATCTTGTATCACGCACACATACACTAATAGTCAAAAGTCTGGACACACCTTCTCATTCATACTAATTACCACTTGATGACGTACACCTGTTAATTAAATAGCATTCCAGGTCAATACCTCATGAATCTGATTGAAAAAAAATGACAAGAGTGTGAAAAGCTGTCATCAGAGCAATAGGTGATGTTTTCAATATTAATCTACAAAGTAGCCAATAATAAAAACAAAGGAAATCGTTGAATGAGAAGATGTGTCCAAACTTTTGACTGGTAGTGTACACATACACACACACAGACTTTTGTTAACTTTTTGCTAAATGTTGTACCTATTGATTTGGAAATGAAGTTGTGACTGTGACGTTAAAGTGGAGATTTTTTCCCCTGAGATCTCCTGATGATGTGCAGGCTGTCCTGCTACTGTGCCTGTATAACTGATACATGTAAAAATTCTCTTGTCTGATTGGCTGACCTGTATTGTGCCTCATTCAAAAAGCAGTCCAGGCTGAAGAACTTCTTATAACTTCACCATATAAGGATGGGTATTGCTGTAGGCCAACCATTACATTAATATTAATAATGTTGTGTAATATTATGGAGCTTCCCCTCCTGCAGCCAAAAACAGCTCTGACCCATAAATGACCCACAAGCCATTAGAATTTGTCCCTTTTCCTGCTTCCAACACATCAACTTCAAAAATTGACTATTCACTTGCTGCCTGATATATTCCACACCTTGACAGGTTCAATCGTAACTAGAGTACCAACATTATTCACTTCACCTGTCAGTGGTTTTAATGTTGTGGCTGATCAGTATGTAAATGCCTTGGTTTTTGTCACAAAACGAAAACAGTGAATTCAGAACAGGCTGTTCTTGCAGATTCATTTCAGTATGGGTCTAAACGGTATGTTTTGAAACTTCAGCAACGTGTAAATGCTGCAGGAAAATTCAGTTTTCTGTGATATGTGCCCTTTAAATCTATACTGGGTACACAACAAAGAAATCACAGTATTGTTATACAACATTATCTAAAATAAGTGTGTTGAGTAACAGGCTAGAAATCTACATGAAATCTGCGACTTACAGACCTCATGGATGCTGACTTCTCAGCGCAGCCTGTAATTAAATACACCTTACTCTGTTCAGTCCTGTCCTTTGCAACTCCTGAGAAAATAAAATCGTTTATTTGTGCATATTGTTCAGGTCATTGTCCTGCTGCAGGGTTTAAAGACAAAGCAACTTACAGCTGACAAAAAAAACCAGCAGCCTCTTTTAGAAAAAACACGCTGCTAGTATTTCCGAAGCTGACAAGATACTATTCCCACAGAAGTAGCCTAATTACTATTATTATTCTAATATTGAGGACCACTATGCTCCAAGCTGTTCTCCAGAGATTACTGCTTTTTCAACAAGTTTGTTTTGCTGCTATACAGCTGTCGACACACTCATGGTATTGCAGGAAGTGCCACAAAATGTGAAACTGTTTGAGATTCCTGTCTAAATTTATCTTAAATAGTCCAGCCAACATCAGTCTGCGTTTAATCACATTAGGCCTCTTCCGACCAAAGGGCCAGACACGGCAAGCAGAAAAAGACAAACTATGCACCAGCTAAGAGAGACTAATGATCACCTTCCATCAACACATCACTGTCTCTCATCTGTAAAATATGCACTCACACATTCAGACTTAAGCTGGCGACTCGATTTTCAAATACTGTTCACTAAATAATTTGAATATTTGAAAGGCCAAAGACAGTGGCATGGTGGCACAATCGTCTCACAGCAAGAAATAAAATGTCATCCACACACCAGACACTAATAAGTGCAATCGTTCTTTCATTGTGCAATATTTCTGAGTTTCAACGTCTGCTGCTACTAGGTATCTGAAGATACCCACTGTGTACATACATACCCATACACACAAATGTATATATTTATATAATATGTTGTATAGTGTATAGTTTTTATATTACAATGTTATATTGTATAGTTTTTATTTTATTGGTTATGCTGCTTCTACGTCTCTTGTACTGTCCACTTTGCTGCTCTAACAATTCAAATTTCCCACTCATGGGAATAATAAAGGGTTCTCTTATCTCATCTCATCTTATCTTATCTTATATTATCTTATCTTAAGAAGAGTTCACTTCCTGGGTTCAATTCCTGGCCAGGTGGGTCATTTCTGTGTGGGTTTTCACCAGGTACTCTGGTTTCCTCCCACAGTCCAAAGACATGCATGTCAAGCAAACTGGAGGAGCCAGATTGCCCCGAGGTGTAAAGTGTGTGTCTATCCTGTGATGGGCTGGTAACCTGTACAGGGTATTTCTATACCTTCTGCCCCGTGACCGCTGGGATCATCTCCAGCACTCCCCATGACCCTGGTTAAGGATAAGCGGCTCAGATGATGGATGGAAGAAACAGCCAAAGGCATTGAAATTCATTGTTACATGCCCTGGTGTTAGAAAATGGCACTTTTCTCTGTGGGTGCCTTCTTGAGAGCGCCATTTGCTTGCATTGCTCTCCTTGTGCTTGATTTTCAGCTCCCTCATATCTGATTGGTAGGACTAAATCAACACACTAGATCGACCCGAAGTGGCACTGACTAACACTCACTTGATGGTGACTGGCATCTGACATCCGTGTGGTGCTTGAGGGCCTTAAGGTTTTTATCAGACTGGGGCAATCAAACCATGCTGTTCACAAGATCACATCTTAGTTCTGTGATGAGTAACTGTGGTAGGCATGTCATTTCAAATCTAAAGTAACACTGGGCTAACTCAAAACAGCAAAAAGTGTGTCATTGTCTTTTTTTTACCTGCAGCCTGCTCTGTATGTTCTACACTTGATGTCAATGAATAATGTTCTGTATCACTGTGGCTTTAAACAGTGGCCTTACACCTTCTCATTTGATCCCACTGCTTATGGCTGCTCTATAAATGCCTCCCCACAACCCACCTGGGGACACACACCAAAATCAATGTCTGCTGCACTGGTATCACGTCAGCTGCAAAATAATTGTGCTCCTAAAATAGCACTCCCTCTCTCACAGCCTCCTTTCCTCTCCTCATCCGTCTGCCGAAAAGAACATTAAACACCCCTAACAAGTAGAACTATGGCAGAACAGGCAAGGCAGAGAACTAATCTGTGTGTGTGTGTGTATGTGTGTCTGTGTCTGTGTGTGCGTGTGTGTATGTATGTGTGGCTGACTCACTATATCATGCTCTTTTCTAGTAATTACCAAACCAATGACCTCTCATTTATAGGAAATGGTTTAAAATAAATGTTCTATGTCACATTCCCTTTAAATGTAAATTAAACCTTCATCCCTTATTCCTTACAGTTAAACAAGCTATTTTTTATATTGTACCAAATGATATATGTTAATGATCTTGGTTCTGACTGGCTGCCCTGTATTGTACCTTATTCAAAAATCAGTCCAGGCTGAAACACTCATTATAAAGGGTGGGACTAAACTATTGGCTAAAGGGACAACTATCTGTAACACCATTGCTTTTCACAGTATATCTGTTTTTTGCTGTTTTGTTTCTAAATACACTATATGGACAAAGGTATTGGGATGCCTAGCCATTACACGAACAAGAACTTTAATTCAAATACACAGATTTTCATATGGAGTTGATCCCCCCTTCACAGCTGTAACAGTTTCCACTCTTTTTGGAAGGCTGCATTCCACGTCTCACAAGTTTAATCGATACAAATCACTGGGTGGATAATTTCCCCTCTAATATAATGGTTCCGGCACCCATGTCCCTTCACTGGAAGTAAGGAGCCTAGCCCAAACCCAAAAAACAGGTGGATCCCAATCCTTTTGCACGTATCGTGTATATAGGCTTTATCGACTGAGAAGTGAGCAGTAAGTTTTGAAACTTTAAGTTTACATACTATGTGAAGCTCCTTTATAACAAAAAATGAGAAAAATGAGGTCCCCTGAGTTTCTCTATATCATGTAAATAAATGTAAGGCCCTTTTTTGCGATGCTTAGAACTGCATCTTTGTTTCTACAAATGTAAAAGAATCCCTCCTTCTTTCGCTTTATTTATCATGAATGTATATGGAAGCTGATTTTACATGTAATACAAGTTCAGAAAGAAATAGTTTACTGGCACTGAAAGAGCACGAGGAGAAGACTTTACAGGAGTGTGTTCAGTGCTGCCCTCTATGGACAAAAAGTAAGAATGTCAGGTATCAACTATCAACACAGTATATCTATTTTCATAGCAGAGTTTTAAGCACTACTGAATTTTTTAGTTAAATCTGAAGCACCAAGTTTAAACCCGACCACTACTGACCAAAGACAGAATAATAAACAGACAACTCTGGACTTGGATGGCTGGTGTTCACACCTGATTCAAAGCTGCTAACTGTCAAAAAAAGGTTTCAGATTTTTTTTGCTCCCTCCAACATTATGCATTAATTATCCAACAACGCATTAATGTTTCTCCATGATATCCCAAAAGTTTCTATTCTGAATAAACTTCATATTATGTGTTGGTCTCATGCTGCCCTTTCAGGCTGAACTCATGGACCTCACGAGACACTCCAGGAGAAACTCCAGTGCGCCACATTAGAGAAACTCCAGTGTGCCACATTAAAACCTGTCATAATATGCCACACTGTAGGGAGGAAACACAAATTCAGAAGAAATACTAAAGCAGGGGCAAATATAGGCAATCTGATAAAGTCGAAAGATGGGCTATGAGAAATCAATCATGAAATCTGAGTCTGAACACAGGCCTATAAATATTAAGAAAGGATGTCTAGACAGAGCATGGGTACTATCAGGGCACCAACATGATAAGGCACCAAAATGATACAATCAAAATAACCCAAAGTTCACAGTAGACAGTACACAATGAGAATGAGATCTAAACCTATTCCATAAGTGTTGCCCTTCCCCTTCTAGTCCTTTCCATAATCTTTCTATGCCTTTGATTAAGCCTCACAAATGTCCGAGCTGTTTCATTCTCACCTACTTGAGGATGTCTCTAAGGATCACAGAAACTAGACAGGTAAGACTGCAATGTCTCGCCTCTACCCTTCAGCAAAACAAGGTGATTTGCCTGGAATAGCTATGAAGGTTGAAACACTTTACATTCTGATATAGAAAAAGAAATCATCCAGAATTAATATGAATAATATTGTTACATTTTTACTCTGTTACAACATTATATTGTTACACTGTTATTGTATTTTTACACTGTTACGTTATTTCACTTTTTTATCTTT
>JBBPCY010000109.1:12553865-12615459 GCA_037974405.1 Brachyalestes nurse
CTGCTCCCCTACACACACTGCTCCCCTACACACTGCTCCCCCACACACTGCTCCCCCACACACTGCTCCCCCACACATTGCTCCTCCACACACTGCTCCTCCACACACTGCTCTCTCACATACAGCTCCTCCACACACTGCACATCACACTCTGCTTCACACATAACGCTTTACTCACGTGAATGGGTTAAAGGTCTCAAGCAATTTCCTCGGGATCATTACAGTACATAAAAACAATAGTTCTCGATATAGACTGGCAAATCACAGCGGTAGATGGAGTGACGAGTGCTTTTCCAAAAAAAAACCACTTGATGACTTCTGAACTAATGTATACAACATTTCAAGGAGGACTTGAAGACAGTTTATTACTATTTTTATAATTAATAATAAAATATATTTAAGGTTAATTATATTGTATTAGTGTAGTTGCCTTGGGGGTCCCTTTAAAGACTATTTGTAATTGTTTTATTGTTAATCAGCAAATCTATCGTTATTATTATAACCTGGAGGTGTCTTCAGAAGCTTTTTGTAACTGTTAATGTCACTGTTGTTTTTTAAATGACGTTGTCGATGTTCTGCAGGTATTGCCTTCCTTCGAGGTTTCCAAGTTACCCTGCAGGCTTTGGGTGGCACTCAGGTCTTCTGTCAGCTCTTCCTGCTTCAAAACAATCAGTCTCTCTCTGCTGTGCATTCTCAAAGGGTACGGCAACTTGACTGACTTCATTACCCTGCTGCACTCACCTATAATAATTACAGCGTTGCCTTTCTTTGCAAGGTCTATGAATCCATTTAGCGAAATATTTGCAGCACTGGTTCTTCACTGTGAATTCTGAGTAAAACAGATACTAATAAACAAACAAACTAATAAAAAGCGCAAGTGCATGCAAATGTAATGCTAATCACTTCTACGTGGGAATTATTTTTCACAATGTAATCTTTAAATGTTACTCTTTGAATGCAACAACATTCTTTGAATGTTCAAAAATTCTCAAAAAGTATTTTATCTTCTTTTAAAGGTGTATTTCTCTGACTTCTTCCCACAACTCTCTCTGGATGCCCAGTATGCGGTTACTGTGATGGCTCTCCCTGTCCCTGAGCTATGGAACAAATTCTACAATAGCAAATTGTTTTTCACGCGCAGTAAGGGTTCTCTAGCAAATAAAAAGCACACACACTTACTCACATCTGGCTGAACATAATTATGACCTCCAAAAGATCATTCAGCCTCCAACATTATCTGTCCTAACAATCTGTTATGGCATTAAAACATTCTATTGTTTTACAGCTGTTCTACACTAATGAATAGTAAGTTATTAACTACAGTAAAAAAAAATCACAATAAACTCGCCCAGTGACTTGTTCACTCTTGTTTGCCTTTCTACAGCATGCCCTGAGAAAAATGGCTTGGAACATTGCAAAACAGGTGACTAGGTTGATCATGCTCAGAGTTTAAACATATTCTGAACCTTTTTAGACTGAAAGGCTATTTTTTATTTTTGTATGTTGTTTAACAACTGCATGAATCATTAAAAGATGGCAACTGCATAATCAACCAAACTGATTGAATGCCAGCTTATTATTCCATTATATTTATCATATTTAATTTGTTTATTTTTACCAATTGTGTGCTTCCTGCCTTTTTATTATAACTAGTTTAAAATCAATGCAATCTGTTCTTCTGCACTTTGAACTGCTTTTTCACTACTTTGCTTTGTGATGTATATTGATGTTATGCTTGTCCCATATCGCCCAACCTTAGTTTTATCATATTCTGCAGTGCTTATTGAACATCATAATGCAGTTTTGTTAATTATCAGTTATTATGGTGTTTTCACAGACTGGTATCCCAGATTTATTCAAGTCCACCAGGACAGTCAGGACATTGTTGTGACTTTTAACCTGGCTCCTGAAAACTTGGGCATCAGTCGCTATTTTTCAGCATGTTTCGGTGGTGGCTCACGCAACTACAAAATCATTCAACCAGTACGTATTTTCTTATTTTCTTTCCTGATAGTCAGAGAACAAGTGAGTTCTCATTAATTAGTTTGGTTTTACCATAAAGGTGACAATAATTAAAGATGTTTTTTCTTCCAACTTGAGATCAAACTATTTCCGTAAACACAGTGTGTGGTGAGGCCGTGCAATCTAACTGGCTATAACAGGACTTAAAGAGTTCCTTCCTAATACATTCTAATGAAAGTATTTGTTGTGGTTCTTCACAGGATGTTAATGTAAACAATACTCATCACACGTACCGCTTGCTCAATCTTCACACAGGAACCAATTACACCTGTGAGGTGGGTCTCACATTCATAAAAGGATAAAAGGAGTCAGTCAATCTGCATTTCACACTCCTCAACTCTTCAGCAGCAGTTTTTTCTTTAGTCCTTTGGTATATAAAAAAAAACAGCACAATACTGCATGTGTCTCAGAATAGTTGCATTTACCTGGTTACCATTTCCAAATGAGACAAAAATTGCATTCATATATACAGTCTTAATCTTTTTCAAAGCTTTCTAATGTTAGGCAAAGCCCTAATCTAGAGTGTTATAACAATTCTTCATTAACCCAGGAAAAATACTTTGTGTAGCTCTGCCAGCAGAAAAATGCTTCATTTTTTACTAATATGTGTGTTATGTTTGATAGTAAGAAACTGTTTTCATTCAAATGTCTTTTAGATTGCCGCTGATATTGTGGATGCAGTTAGGAAAACATTTTTTGTAAGAGTACAGCGTATTTCAAAAGGTAATTCAATTCAGTTCAAAATTCAGTTTAATCCATTAGTTATTTGCTTGTTCTTAATGTTAGGAATTAGTTATGTTAATTAATTATGTTTGCAACTAACTTCTGTTTAGGTTCTGTCGTATGTGAATGTATGCATGTATAGACATATAAACTGGAGACAAGCTTTTGAGAGTTGTTTTCTAACTCTTGCTCACCAGAACCTTCAACCTCACATAAGGAGGCGTCCTGTTTGGCGATAATCCTTTCTGTGGGTGTCCTGCTTGCAACCTCCTCAACAGTAATCTTTGTAGTCCTCTGCCAAAAAAGACTGAGAAAAAAGACAGAGACAAGACCAGGTCACAGGACACACACACACACACACACACACACACAAACACAAACAAATATACATATAGACTCAATGTATATACTGTATATACTATACATTTACAGTATACAATTATCATTTATTATTATTCCATTTCAGATGTCATTGAAGAATATTATGACAAACACCCAGATCAGCCACAATGTGTGGCACTATCCGGTCGAACCCACCGCCAACTCCTTATTTGCTACTCAAGTAATGATGGTCCTGCCCATGTAAGAGTCGTCTTACAATTCGCCACATTCCTTCAAAAGCACATGGCCACTGAGGTTAGTGGGACTGCAGACAAAAGCTTGCACTAACTTTTTCTGTGCAGTGTCATGGTGCTTTGAGTCTAAGGTATGCAAGGTGTCAAAATATTGGACTTATCTATTTTCTCACACCTCACACGGCCAAGATCACAGGTATCATGCGGGCTGGGTTGACCTATTGGACAAAATGTTTGTGCGTTGACATGAGGCGCACATTTTAGCCTGTGGACGACATAAATCACCAGGGTGTTTATAGAACAGTGCAGGAAAAAAGGTTCCACAAAAATTAAACACCTTTGTGTAATATTACTGAGCTTCTACATTACTTTACCAACAAATGTGATGAATGACCCTGTCTCTGATTAGGTACATTTGGACCTGTGGGATGCCCTGAGCATCATGGAGGAGGGAGCTATGAGATGGTATTGCAGGAGGATGAAAGAGAGCGACTTTGTGATGGTCATCTGCTCTAGAGGCCTCAACCTGAAACAGCAGAGCCACAGTAATGAGGAAGAAGATGACTCAGTGGAAAACACTTCTCTTGCCATTATAGCCATACTTGGAGAAGAGATATGTCGAGCCAAAGCTCTATGCCAGCATCTCTCCAAATACATGACAGTCATTTTCGAGTACTCAGAGGAATCAGACATCCCAGCCATGTTAAACCTTGCCTCAAATTATATGCTCCCCAAAGACTTGCCACTGCTGTTCTCCCATCTCCATGGAGTGCCTCTTGGGAAGCCTGGAGCTTATCTGCAAGTGAAGAACATCTCAGAGGATGAATATTCCAAGCTTCCGGCTGGTGCTGCACTACTTCTTGCTATTCAAAAGGCCAAAATTATGATGAATGTTTAGAATCCCTCTGATAGGAGTGGGAATTGCCACAAAGGTAATGGCACCATACGATGATATTTGGGCCATGATACAATATCATTACAATTCTTTACATTTTACAGTACAGCAAGTATCGTGATTCGATTCTGCACTACATTGTGATTTATTTCTCCCATATATTATTAATTGCATTATAAATCATAAGAAAAGTAGCACATGAATCTACATTCCAGTTTCTGGCGTGACAGAGGAACAAGGCCCTGTGCCAGCTTGTTGAGGCAAAGTGATCAGAGTAATGAATAAAAATGTATTCTATATCAAAATGTATAGATATTGTATCATTATAAGCTATAAGGAAATCAATATAAACTTTTCATCTTACAATGTTTGTATTAAAATCTATGAAGTATATCTTACATTTACCTCAAATATAGAAATGCAAGAGTACATTTGCCAAGAGGATGTTATTGAGGAACAAGTTTCTTGCAAGTCAATGTTTTTATTTAAATTCATAAAATATTCACCTTTGACCCTGTTATAAAATGCCAGTATAGGAATTTGTAGGATGTATGTACCTTATATACTTATATATATTTTGCTAAGTAAATGAATGTTCTTTTGGATGGCAGTGTTTATTTTTGTGTGAACACAGTTTTAGTTTCACCGCAGGACACCAAATGAACTGGTTTCTTCTTTCAATAAAAAAATAGAAAAGGAACAGACACTTTGTTTGAGAGTCTGGAAACTAAAGGCTGACCGCTAGTTTTATCACAGAGACAATTCACCAATATTTTTCAATATTGCTTTCTGTATTACTTGATTTAATTATCTTGTAACAATTGGTCCATTCCCTTGCTTTATAAAATTAGAGTTTGATGTACAGCCCATATTTGAAAAGTAAGATGCAAAATGGGCCATTTTATTTACTTTTTTGCGATACTGTCCTCTTGAGCTTGACAAAATAAAATTAAGACTTTACAACAGAAAATTACATAGGTGGACAGGAGAGTGTTAAATCTTGCATTATTATCTGAAAAAAAAACTGCATTTACAGGTAGATACCTGTACAACCTGCAGTTTAGCCCTCCTCGTTCATGATTAATTACACAAGGTATTACTGCAAATATCGGCTGTTTTTTAATGAACCATAATTCAGAACAACCGGTTATAACACAGATGATTTATGTATGTCAGTTCTAAAGATACAGTAACAAAAAAACTGTGTTTACAAGATAAAGAGTGGTGGGAAATGGTAATGATGCAACCCACTGAGATGTGCTACCTGCCTATCTGCGCATGTGCAGTTCCACAAGTTTACCATACAGTGCCACGCCCATGAATCTGCTACATTGGGTTAATAAAAATATTTATCAAATAAAATATATTTTCTCTGATTGTTCATATATCTCACATCGTTATCAGGCATATAAAAATAAGTTTCATAAACGTCAGGGTACCATTTTTCGATAGGGTAGTGTGAATCGTCAGAACAACCAGTGCGAGGTAGCGGATTTATGGGCATGGCCCTGAATCTCAAGACTGTGGATCTGCACATGCGCAGAAATGCTCGGCAGCACCGGATTGAATTGGGACGTAGCCGGTGTGGTCCACGCGCTCCTCAACTCTCTTCCCCTTCAGTGTCCTCGTGCAGCGGGTCATCATGGTGCTGGATCTGGACCTGTTCCGTAAGGATAAGGGCGGCGATCCCGAAGTCGTGCGGGAGACCCAGAGGAAACGGTTTAAAGATGTGTCCCTCGTGGACGGCCTGGTGGAGGCGGACTCGGCCTGGAGGAAGTGTGAGTGTCTCTCGGCTAGCTGGTGCTAACGGCTAACTGAGCTCAGGCTCTTTCTTAGAGACGAGTTCAAGACCGTGTGCAGTGTCTGAAAACCCCAGAATTTCTCTTGAGTGATTGGTGTCTGTGTACAGTATAAATGGCTGATAGTTACTCCATGAGCAGCCCCTGCTTAGCATGCTAACCGTGTAGCCCAGCTGACAGGTGGAACAGGCTTGTGAGGTTTTTATTTTTAAGGAACATTTACTTGCATGGAACTCCTCTTTTTCCAGATAATTTTGAACTAGGAGACGTGAATTGTTTCAGAATGTCAGAAGGAGGCTAGTTGTCTTAGTATAATGTCGTCACCAGTCTCGGTGCAGTCTGATGCAATCGTTGGTCTGAGAGAAACGGCCCCCGTGGCCTGACTCCTGAGACTTGGCTCCTGACTACTGACTCCTTACTCCTGAGATCTGAATCCTGACTTCTTACCCCTGATTCCTGACTCCTGATGTCAGACCTGCAAGTACAGCCTGACTTCGTTACTGCTCGGCTCAGCTACTGAGTTTTGTGATCATCAGTGTTTCTTCTCATTAGACTGTAAACTGCTCTCTACCTCATGACATTTTATGTTTAGAATTTAGCAATATAATACTTATCCAGCCACTAAGACTGTTTACAGCTGGTCACTTCATGTGCCTTTAAAATCAGTGTACTGTATCTAGATAAGGCCAAGGCAAACGTCTCACAGACATCTTGAATATCTCTGAGCACCGTCATCATTGTGTTTTTCAAAGCCACCACCGTCATCCCCATGTGAAAGAAGTATCCTGATTCAAAGATTGCTGGCCTGTAGCACTCACACATCATCATCAGGCGCTTCATGAGGCACATAAAATTACAGCTGCCCCCTCACTGGACGCCCTGCAGTTGGCGTATCTTCCCACCCAGGCGCTCTACGGATGATGCCATCACCACCCTTTACTTGGCCCTCACCCACCTAGACACAAAAGACACTTATGTGAGAATGCTGTTCTTAGACTTCAGCATTTAACACTATCATCCCTGTGCAATGCTGAGACTGCAGGACCTGAACACCTCTTTGTAACTGGATTCTAGACTTCTTGACAGGGAGACATCAGTCAGTTAGGATCAGGGGCAACACCACGCTCAGCACAGGGATCCTCAGGGCTGTGCGTTCTGCTGTTCACTTTGCAGACCCATGACTGCAGCAATGCACAGCTTAAACCACATAAAGTGAGCTGATGACATGACCGTGCTGGGTTTGATCAATGGGAACAATGAGGTGGTGCACAAAGAGGGCTGGTGCCGAGCCAACAACGTCTGAATCTCTGAATGTGGACCAAATAAGATGGCTGTTTACTTCAGGAGGGAATGACGTGATCACGCCCCGCTGAACATCAATGGCTCCTCATTGATACCAAGTTCCTCTGTGTTCACATCGCAGAGAACCTCACATGGACCCTGAACACCAGCTGCGTTGCCAAGAAGGCCCAGCAGCGTGCTTACTTCCTATGGACACTGAGGAGGGTGCCCCTCCCCCCAGTCCTCACCACGTTCCAGAGAGGGTCTATAGAGTGTTCTCTGTAGCTGCATCACAGCTTGGTACAGGAATTGTTCCGTTTTAGATCGTAAGACCCTACAGAGGATAGTGAGGACAGTTGAGAAGATCATCGGGGTCCCTCTATCATGGATATGTACAAAACACACTGCATTGTGGATGACCCCACACATCTCTCACACACACACACACTCTTCTCCCTCCTTCCATATGGGAAAAGGTTCTGTAGTATACAACCTCCAATGCCAGAATGAGGAACAGTTTCTTCTATCAGGCCATCAGACTCCTCAGTTGGAACTGAATCATAAACTGGAATCATAACTGGCAATCCTACTATTGCAACTGATATGTTACATGAGAAATCATTTGGATTTTCAGAGCTGTTCTTGTAATATGTGCACAAAAAGGAAGTGAAATAGGAAATTCCTCTGGTTGTATGCACAGTCCACATGACCTTGAGGATATGAGGGAAGCTAGTGAAGTATAGGAACATAGTGAGAAAATGGCTTTGATATGAATAAGCAGGAGCTTTTGGCTAATATGAGAAGTCATTGGTAAACATTGTTGAATGGGATGAATATACTCTTTTTAAAAAAAATTAACAAACTACTAGACTAGTACCTTATTGGATTTCCTTTTCCTCTGCCAGGTCGATTTACCGCTGATAATCTCAACAAGGCGAAGAACTTATGTAGCAAGGCAGTTGGTGAGAAAATGAAGGTGAGTAACAGTCATATAAAGTATTTGTTGTATTGGTTGTATGCAGAAGTTAAGAAATTACGTTTGCTTACATGCATTTTTTTTAACACGTACAACCTACTATCTTGGTTTAAGGAAGCGGCATGGAATATTTTCTGCCTCCAAAATTTCAGCTCAAGGCACCTGATAGCTAACAAGTTCTGCAAAATAAGGCACAATGTATAAGCACATAGAGCAGTACACTATGAAAACATTATTTATTGTTTACAAATAACTGACTGTACAAGATGTTTGATGCATACCATCTTTGGGGGCATTGCGAATGTAGGTCGTGTTAAACCGAATTAATCCCATGGAAGAGCTGCTGTAGCTTCACTTAAGCTGGTTATGATAGAAAGGTGTCAGAACACTGTATTTGAGACTGCATAGCTGCATGTTCATGCTGTCACCTGTCCACCACTAAAAGTGCCAAAAGTATCAAAATATCAATGTTTTCTTGTATATCATGTGGACGGCTGGGTGTCTGTTCCTCACTTATCTGAGGAAGATATGGCACCAGAATGCACCATGGGGCGAAGGAAGTTTGATGCTCTGTGCAAACTCCGTTGGAGACTTGGTAGACACCATCATGGCAACAAATTCCCTAATGGCTGTTGCCTCTTTCAGCAGGATAATGTACCTTGCCACACTGCAGAAATTATGCAATAATTAGCGATGGGCCGATCCACGTTTTCCTAGTTCTGATCCGATTCCGATACATGACAGCCGATACAGATTCCGATATAATGCAACTTTTTTACTTTATTAGCATTATTTTTGTTGAAATTGTGATGTTTGTTAGTAAAGTTACATCACAGAATAAATAAACTACTAAGCACTTATAAGAAGAGCAAAAAATATACAAAACTACATGGAATTTCAAGGCATTCCAAAGGAATTTGTCATATTTCACAAAAAGGTAGGAGCAACAGCTGTAAAATTTTGTAAATATCAAAAACACATCAATCGAGGCTGAATCAAATAAATAGTTCAAGTAGAACTGGGCGATATGGCCTAAAAATTTAAATTTCTGATTTTTTTCAAAAATAAATCCGATTTTCGATTTGAATCGATTTTCCCCTCCCCTGCTCAAAATCAAACTACAGATGACAAATAAATGATTCAAAACACAGTTGAACTTTTTTTTTTTTTTTTTTTTTTACACAATCTGACACATACTTCGGGTCTAAAACTTTTAGCATGTTAATGAATCCTGGCTTTTCCACAGTATGTACGGGCACCATATCTTTTACAATATATTCTTTTTTTTATACACATTTTAGCTCTGAATTAATAAAAATATATAATTTACTAATAACAAATAGTAATCCAAATATAAATTCAGCTAAATTTCCAGTTATTGGCTGCTGTCCTCATGTTTTCGTTTCATTCTTCTAAAAGCCCTATGCTGCCCAAATGGACGGCCGTTCTGGACTTTTTTTCGAGAGAGAGCGAGACATGGCTAACGCTAGCACTGCAGAGAGTGGCTGCGCTGCTTAAGCTGTTGGACACAGGACTTGTTTGGGCTGTGTCCGAAGGCACAAAACCGAAACAGTTCCATATTACAGATGTAGCAAGACCTTTCTTGGGCACAAACACTGCTACAGTGTTTGGGTGCGCCGCACTAATGTACCCGTATAGAACGGTGCGTTGCATTAATTCCGCTTTTGGCGCTCGCGTGTAAAATAAGTAAGAACATTTTCATTTTAAAAAATCGTCCTGAACTGTAAATTCGAATTAATCGGTAAAATTGATAAAATTGCCCAGCACTAAGATCTAGGTATTTAGAAATATATATTTTTAAAAAAATAAAGATAAAAATAAAAGTTTACTCAATCAGTCATCTGCCAATTTGCCTATAAAATTAAATAAGACAGTAAATATTAAAATGCCATGATTGGTGCACCTCTATTTTACTGTACAGTAACAGAAAAAGCAGTAATACTGTAATATTACAATAAACAGAAGTTCAAGTAAACTCTGAGACAGAACCAAATGAAAAAAGAGGCATCTAAGCAATCTAAGAAAGTGTTCATCTAAGCAATCACATATTTGTCTAGAGAATTTCGGAGACAGCAACAATCTCCACTTTGCTGTTGTTTTGTTCTTTGGAAGAGGAATTATGAGTCAGTATCTCATATTGAGTTACTAAATTGAGCCCCAAAGGCATGGCCAACATGGATGGATAAAAAAAAAACAACAAAACATAAACAAACAGTAAGGACATCATGCATCGTTTCATTTGAAAAACCGTCCTCTTGTGCATCCTTGAACAAGTCACGGAATCCACTTGGCAAAAATGACTATTCTGATATTTACAGATGGAGTTCCAGATTACAGATATTACAGACATTCTGCTGTTTACTTTAAAAGACTCGACTGAGAAATCAACTCACTGTCACAATGTTTTCAATTATGTCACCACCTACACATCAACACACTTTTACTCAGTTCCACGTATCATATCACCTTCTTATACTTACAGTCTTATTTATATATTTTAACCATCTGAAAACAGGATGATCTTCTTCTCATTTATTAATATGGACACTTTGGACATTACGGTGGGTACAGCTGCACAGCCATTACGGCTTTATTAGTCTTTCCAGTACTGAAACTACCTTGCTGTATGTAAATAAGCTCTCAAAGAAATTGAAAGTATTTTAGAAATGTAAATGTATCTATGGTATGCAGTGAGCATCCTGACCAGTTCTCACACCTCTCAGATGAGTGTTGGGATGAATCAAGACATTCACGTCATCCAGCAAGCATAAATAATTGCTGTCCATTCTTCTACCATGTCACAAAAATCAATCACCAGTATGCTTTTAATATACTGTAAGGAATATCACAAGCTCAGGGCTGCACAATGTATCGTAAATTTACCGTCATCGCGATATCAACATGGGCGATATACATATCGCAAAAGACTGATACATATTGCGAAAGAACTGCGATAAATGGTGTTTTTCCAAAGCTCTTCATATCAACATATTTGGCCAATCAGTCCTACTGCCTTATGCCCGCCCTCTAGTAGAGAACTTATTATAATTTAAATAATGTTTACATTTATTTAAGATTTAAAATTATTAAAAATTATTTTCAGATTTTTTTCCAACAATGTTCAATGGTTCAAATGGTTTATGGGAGGTATTACAATGCTCTGTTTTGGTAAATTCTTAAAAAAAAAAAACATGTTGGTGTCACACCCCCAGTCAGCAGCCGCTAGAGGCTGCCTTAAGGGACCTTTGACTGGGGGTGTGGCCTTCTAACTAGGCCAGGCTGGCCTATTGTTTAAGGACATTTAAGTTTTCACCTGTTTTGAGTTATGTTCGGTTTAAAAGCCTTATTTGTTTCACTGTTCCTTTGTCCACTCACCTTCACGCTTACCCTAGCCCCTGTCTATGTTTTGGAAGCTTTAAATCTTTGTTTAAGTTCAGTGTTTTTGGGCCATCGAGCCAGTTTATGTTCTGAAGAGAAATAAAGTATGACGAAGCCATGTCAGGCGTCTGCGTGTGTGCCGTATACCTGAGCCAGCCAGACCGGAATGTGACAGTTGGAATGGAAATATTGTATTTCATTTTTTTTCTGCATAAACTAGTCTGCGTCTGGAGTCTATGTTACCAGCAAATCCAAGGCAGAAAAACACTATACCATAACACTATAAAGGCTAAGTTTTTACTTACTTATCGCATGGGATATCGCCATCGCAACACTCAACAACATTATCGCATATCACATGTTTTCCTAATATCGTGCAGCACTAGTAGCAATATAGCAGCAATATGGATTTGTGTCTGTTTTGTGTAACCCTAGCTTGGGCTGGCTTGGGTAGATGTCTTGTTGTGAGTCTGTTCGTGTGTCAATATTTAATTCAGCCTCTCTGCTGCAATGACATCTGGGTCTACAGACTTGTCATCCTGGCTTCATTTCTGTACTACACCAACGACAAGCTAGAGATGGTCAGGCAGGGGTGTCACAGCTCTGGGGGACTTAAAACGGCACAGCAACCTGTGATGTGATCTGTAGGCTAGAGCAGAATTTCACATGATATTGCTCTCCACTGTATAGCCTGTTAATTTTGAGCCTGAAGTGGATATTTTTGTCTTTGAATGGGCTCTTCTAACAACAATTTCTCAATGCAGTTATTCCATTCATTGAAAAAACGTGATCCAGCAACACAAGTGCATATTCTTTTTCAAACACTACCACTGTAGACAAGCAAACAACAAGTAAAGCATAGAAATATGCTTCATACTTCATCGCAAATCAATATTTCTTCTGTGAATTCCATCCTGTACTTCCTGCTGGCTCATTGCATTTAATCCAGCAATAAAAAATACATTGTGCTTCTTTCATATGGTGACAGAAAACACAGCAATGCAAGTTAATTCCACATCCTGATCCATTTTGCTGTGACAAGCATACAACGATGTACTCAGAAAATCATGCTGAAACATATTGAGTAATAATTTATCATGATATTGATAAGCAGTGTTATATCGCCCAGCTCCAACTGAACACATGCATAAGCATTAACTAACAATTAGAACTGCATGTCATTAAACATCACCACGCAGATCATGCCTGTAACTTTGAATGTATATGATCTTTAATAGCCACTGCTTAAGACTCATATAGTTTGACTGCAGCTGCACACTGTAATGACCTCACTCTTTAGAGTTTTTGAGAAATTTGGCAAATGGGAGTTATTTGCCAGCAGGACAAAGCAGACCGAAAGGCACAGATAGAGCTCTCTGCTGAGACCCTTTCACGGATGCATAAGCCAGGAGAAATCAAATTACAGGAAACTTGGGGGGAAAATAACACTGTTTTCAGTGCATTCATTTTCATTCAAATTGTGCCTGGTTTACATGCACTTGGGCACCTCTTTCAAAGAACGAGGGCACAGTTATCTCCTTGACTGTGAAACGGAATGGAACAGAGCTGCTGAGTTGAATGAAAAAATTGCCACCGCTGCCATCCACAAACCCATTACGCAAAAACCTATGCCTTGTTCTTCTTAAACTACCAAAGGAAGTTAATTATGTGACAAAGCACTCGCTTAAAGCAGCCTCTGCTTGCACAAAAAACACTATTCAAAGACTGGAACATCATAAAACACTCCTGATAACTTCAACATAGGGATTAAACTAACCTTTAAACTTAACGGAATGAAGCCCAAGCCATGAATTAAACACACTCTATAGAGAAGCAACCTCTGTTTTTTCCACAGTATTGTAAGTGTCTATGGTAAAAATGAGAGAAACTACACTTAAGTGATGCTTTAACAAATAAATTCAATGTTTTCTTCATAGGTTGGGGTGTGATACAGTGATCAATCAGCAGTGCTAGTTCTTGCACAAAGGCACATAAGCATGTGGGCATTGTCATTTTAAAATAATACGAATCTGATTGGATGTTTTAGTTCAAAACAGATTCAAACGCACACTAACTCACCTGAAAAATATCCGTGCAAAAGGTCTGAATGAAAATTTACAATATCTTAAACATTATAGTACTCATTGCCTTATAATAGAGGCTCATCACAGTTATTAGTCCATTAGTCATCACCTCACTTGGTACTGCCAATGATTAGCCAATGATTAGCTAAATAAAGAGCGTCTCTCAAAGGAGGATAAAATAGCTTGTGTCTATTAGCACACTGATAGAACAATTATTACAGGTGGGTTATAGTGATGGATGTGTCATGAAAATATTGCATGATTTTTATCTAATACAGGCCGCTATTTTGGACAAATATCAGGAGAAAGAAATGGGGAAAAGCAGGCTCTGGAGTCTGCAAATAAGACACCAAGGGCTGCAGTGTATTACAAAACATTCACCAACTTTCTCTGAGTAATCCCCCTCGCTGTCTCCTATTCATTCTGCCAAAAAATGACCGCAATCTTTCAGTTTTGTCATCTTTCATCTCCTTATTACCTTTCTTTCTCTCTCAATCTCTCCCTTCCTCCCTCCCACTCTCTCCCTCTCTTCACATCAAGACCCCAGCTCATTACTGGTGGAGATTTGGAGCTTGCGAGACGTGAGAAAGGGAGAGAACAGCGAGTGGCTTTGGCTCCACACAAAAACAGTCTCACATCACTGCAAACGAGGCCGCTCCAGCTTGCAAACTCCCCGGAGGTAAAAGGGAGGTAAGAGTAGGTCGCAGGAAAGTTTGCTTTCAGCTAATGCAGGTCTGTGAGGAAACATGTTCTAATAAACAGTTCCTTAAAATAATCATGTCATCTTAAACAGCACATACAGCACGACTTCAAATAACAAACACCCACATATGTCCTTTCCTCTGTGACTAACCTCTCTGCTTAATTGCTATTTTCAAACAACATGAGCTGGGATGTACTTGCTTTGTCCTCCAGAGTTAAGACTTTCTGAGGAGTGCAACTAATACCACAGTGTAACTGTAACTGTAACCACAGCTATCTGCCCAAAAAAGCTCAGTGGGCAAGGCTGGAAAAGATAGCTCTGTCCTTTCTACCAGCTGATTTCTCAGGATCATATGAAAGGGCACATATTCCATTTGCGAAGGGTTTGTGTATCAAAAACAGTGATCATTTAATTTTCTCATGATCATTTTCAAAGCTCTGCATATCCCTTCAACAAATCACTTTCATTACTGGACCAATAAGACTGTTGTCACTGTCAGAGCCCTTCCTTTCTTCCCCAAATTGTAAGTTTACAATTCTTCACCTGTAATGTTAGTAAATGTGTGCTATTTTGTAAGTTATTTTGTATCCTTCTATTTGTCCATTCAAGGTTTTGTACAATATTATGGGCAGCTGATTACGTAAATAATTTTTTAAAAAATGACAAAAATTGAGACAAGATTTGAAGGCTAGTTTTGACAGTGATGATCTGTAATTGACCTCTTTTCTGACTGGCTATTCTGCATTGTGTCTTGTTTGATAAGCATTCTATGCTGAAATATACATTGTTGGACATACATCAGGAATGTCACAAAAAAGCCATTTTAGCCTCTCCTTTAGAATATGTGGAAGGTTTCAGGGATATATTTGCTCCCTGACACCCAGTCATGATCAGCCTCTAGTCGTGATCAGCTAGAGGCTGTCCACACTAACAACACTCCTCTTCACTTGAGAATGAAAGGGTGGGCTTAAATGTAGCAGCTGGGTGGTCAAATTTAGTTTTCCAGATATTAGAACTTTACATTACATATCCAAAATCTGACACATAGCACTTTCATCCAAACACAGCAGGTCATGCTAGCTCTAACCCACCGTTATTTAGACTACTTTTAATGAAATTTCTTTTTTTAATGAAAGACAATTATGTGAAAATAACAATAAAAAAAATACAGTTAATGTCAGAATTATATTTCTGTCCCTGTTTTTTTATTTTTTGTGCATACCTGTTTAATCATGTACACCACCCCCTCAACTGAATACATCAGTACACAAGTGGAACCTGTCCATAGCATCCTGTACATCTTCTGTCTACCATGGGAAGTGCCTGTAACCTTGCTCTCCTCTGCTAACCTGCGACACTGTGGTACAGCAAGATATCTGGCAGCTCAACACACAACATCTGTTCCCGCAGAGCTTCAGTTGAGTGAGCAGCATCTTTAGCTGCTGCACTTCTGAGGACAGACTGACTCGAGCATATGGTTAGGAGTCAACTGGTCATTCGAGGCATAAACAAACTCTGCTAAAAGACGCAGAGAGTTTTAATGACAAAAAAAAACTTCACTCAGTAATGAGACACTGTCAGCAAAGTTTTGATGGAAAACCGTAACAAGATAAGGTCAGCTCATAATTTGCAGTGGCTGCACAGGCAACGTATAAAATATTTACTGTTCTCAGCACCTAAATGCTTAATGAATATATATATATTTTTTATTGAAATAGTTTATTAATAAAATAACAATGAGTGTATATCAGCAGTATTTGAAAGGAAGCAATCTTTAAGTTCATCATTTCAAGGTCAAACCATCCATAATCACTGAATCAAACCAGAGGATGTGGCTTCAGCTGTGGCAGGAGACCATGTGGAATGAATAAGGGGCAAATCAGCAATAGTTTATAGGTTTTAAAGCCTACTCAGGTCTTCCAGCATTGTAAATAAGTTATATTTACCCTGTAGCCTAGCCTATCCTAGACTACAGCCTCAGATAGGAACCATTCCAGGAAATATCTTATCATTGCATCCTTAGGAATAATCTGCATCAATTGTTGACAGCTGCCAGCAAAATACCCAGAATAGCGCAGGCCGACCAGCCAGGTCATGATGCATTAGCTCCTTCCAGTTGCTCTTGGTAGCAAACGAGGTTTTCTCTCCTAACACACTATTTAATGGCCCAAGTTCGCAACTTTAAAGATTGCTACAAAAATGCACTCATCCGTGTTCAACCAAGTTTCCACCTTGGAGATCTAATCTAACTTCCTGTTGATCAGTCTTGTGGCTGAATGCAGTCAGGTCCTCACTGCAGTGTTCCAACATCTAGTGTAAAGCTTTTAGCTAAAGCTTTTTATCCAACATCTAGTGTAAAGCTTTTATCTAAAGCTTTTTATCCAACATCTAGTGTAAAGCTTTTATCTAAAGCTTTTCATCCAACATCTAGTGTAAAGCTTTTATCTGTTACTGCAAACAAACTAGGGATATGTAATATACACAAGAGGGCGCGTTATCTTTGGGTGCTAAATCATAACAGTAAAGTGACAGAAATACTATAAATTTTCATTGGTTGTAATTTAAACTTCACCAGATATCAAAAATAGTGTTCGCTTTAAAAAAAAATGTTTAGCTAGAGTTAAGCATTAAAGTCAGTCAGTTAATCACCACTGTAAACAATAAAAATGCAAATATATTATATGACTCCACGATATTGGAGTCATATCTATGATGTGAATTTGCTGTTATTTTCCAAAAAATGTTCCTTGCATTGTGAAGACGAGTCTTTATTATAAAGAATTGACTAATTGCTCACTAAACTTGACGTCTGTAGCATTTGAGTGAACAGGGCTGATTGGTGTTTCAAACCAAGCGCAGACGTGCATAGAATATCCAGCACAGAAATGAAGAGATGATCTCACTCTCATTTGACTGTCTACACTGTTGGATCATCTAATGAGCCATCACAAAGCCTCTCAACCCTGCCTTTCAATTTCCAGTTACTGCAAGCACCAAGGCAAATCATGTACAGGAAAGTATTGATTTCTACAAAAGTCTTGTACTGTAACTGGTATATAAAACATGCAGAGCTATAACCCTCATGCATAAAACACTGATATAGTTTTACCAAAGCTCTTTATAAGATGGTCTTTCTGATAGACATGTATTTTACTTTGGATAGCTTAAAGGAATACTTTGGCGAAACGAAGTCGAACAGTCAACTCATGTTTGGAGTCTGAAGTGTAGCAGCTACAAGGAGCTGGAGTCATGAGGCTAATGTCACTAACACTAGAAGTCAATAGTAACCCAAACTGTTTCAATAAGAAACATCATCAAAACTTCACTCCACTCGCTCAAACCACATCCAAGCCTTTATTATGGTGTTTATGTGGTTTAGGACATAATATGCTTTAGAAAGTCATTTCAATCAGCACCAAGGCTATTTACAAAGCATTGTCAAGAGGGCTGACCTTGGATTAGATTCCTCTTTATTGAGTGTAATTTTAACAAAACTGAATCTACATCAGCACTCCTACTCTCAAGGTGGTTTGTGAAAACAATCGTCTTAAATGGCGGCCTTCAACAACAGTGAAGTTATGTTCGTTTTTACAGTCAAACCTTGTTTTTGACCACAATAACACGAACCACTCTGAAACGCAAAAAAAACATTGCTTACCTAGGGTGTATAAAATTGATTCATCTTCAATAAATGGCACTGTTCCGCTTTTAATGAAAACGTCATTCAGAATGGTCCAAAACTACAACAGCTGCAAAAAAGCTGAGATCTGTATGTCTCATCTAAAGTAAAAATACTTTCTGCTGCTTTCAAGGATTTATCACACTGTCATCCTCTCAGTCAGCATAACATAGTAAGTGGGAGTAGACCTTCGCAAAAGCTAATCGATAAAAGTCACTTCCCACTCTAATGGCTCTATACATAAACAGAGCAACATATGGATCAGCTCAGGCAACGAGGGAGGCAAAAAGCGTGCAGGACCCTATTAAAGCTACGCTGTGCCAAGAATGAAAATGACCTGCTCAGACGCAGCTGTCTCTCGAAAACCCGCAGGGCACACAGTGACAGGACAGAAAAGTGACCTGTCAGAAAACGTACACTTGTTGCTCTATTGACTCTTTTTGGATGCTATTATGACTAAGAGGTATTAGCCCTGTTTAACCTTGTGAAACATATTAAAGAGCCCATATCATCCCAGTTTCGTTTTTAAAAATTGTAACTTAAAGGACACTGTTGAAGTTTTAAAACATACCTTCCTGTCTGTTTAGTCTATTAATGGGAACTAAGCTGTTTAAAACTGGTTTGAATGAATTTGTGATTTCATGAAATACATTTCTATACATTTTCTATAATTAAATGAGCCTCAATACAGGGCAGCCAGTCAAAAAGCTGCTCATTTACATATATTACTCTTAAAAGCACAATAACAGCCTGTTAAATTGTAATGGATAACGGAAGATTGGTCATATTGTGAAGTAAGAATATCTGGCATGTAACAGACTACTAGAGCTCAAACAGGAACGGGAATTACTGCAAACTGAAAAAAAACAAACCCCAAACTCAAATCATCTGAACATCCTCATATCAGGTCAGGAAATGCAGCAAAAGAAAAGCTGCTGCATAATTGCTCCATAAATATAAAGGTCAGTTGGAGCATTGCACAGATTTGTAGACCTTTAAGTCATAACTAACAATTCACTTTTCATGTTGTAAAATCTTTTCAACTGGGCCACTGATGCATGAGATTTAATTAATGTGGTATGGCCTTTTAACGCCCCAATCAAAAAGCAACAGTGCCAGGAGCACGGAGGTCTGTTAAATGTCACACAGGACCAAACGGCGTTCACTGTGTGTGTTGGATCTCAAAGAAAAGCCAGGAAATGGCCATGGCGAGGAAACAGTTTCAGGGGAAAAAGGCACATAAGTTAAATTAATCATTTGGAGGACAGTCTTGACTCTAAACTGCTTGAAGTCACAATAGATTATGCATGCATGCAAAATGTGTGTGTCCTTGGTTTTTTCCTCTTCAAATAGAATGAGTGCTATAAAATATAGTGTGGACGACTTCTGAGAGACATGATAACGGCCACATTCTTGCTTTTATACAATGTCAGGACATGAAGTCATACATATATCTTTTATGTAATATATACAGTAGGTTGTAAAGTGCCTTTACATAATAGAACATTTCTAAAAATGCACCCTTAAGACATGGTTTTACCCTTTTAGTTTTAAAAAATGAAGCTTTTTGTAAAAAGCCCCTATTGATTTGCTCCTGCCATTGTAGGTTAGTCCTATTTTTCTCAGATTTTCCTAAAAAAGTCAGGGCACTTTTTGTCCTAAAATATACAAGTGCAAACACACACCCACACACACACACACACGCGCGCACACACACACAAACACTTACAGAATGTGCCACTCGTGAATTAAATACAAGTATTACACTGCCATATAGTGCAATATTTTATCCAGGTATGAAATCCATCAGGCACTCGTCAGGTATGAAATCCTCTCAGCCTCAGTAATCAGAGAGTCCACCTATAAACCAGGCTCTGATTGATGATTGGAGAGATGATGGCAACAGTCATGCAACCCTGCACTGTCAGTCAATAATGAGAAGAGCCTCCTCACAGCTCTGCCTCGCATTAAAGAGGATTCTGTAATCCACAAGCTCATTCACAACACGCTC
Organism: Brachyalestes nurse; assembly: GCA_037974405.1. NCBI lineage: Eukaryota > Metazoa > Chordata > Actinopteri > Characiformes > Alestidae > Brachyalestes > Brachyalestes nurse. The sequence continues at coordinate 12,574,013 of JBBPCY010000109.1, forward strand.
TCAGCCTATGTCCTTTTTCCATCTCTAGTTACTGAGAAAACCCTGGATATCATGCTCCCAAGGAACACAGAGTTAAAATTTTAATCCCAATTATGTCAGCTTCTGTCCATGGGCAGTAATCTTAAAAATAAAAGTTTAATGTAGCAGTGCCAGAGAATCACTGTCCATTCTCTTTCAATTGAAATTCAACACAAATATAATCAGTCTCACTGAAATATGTATGTGATCTCGGAGAGAGTGTGTCCACCCCAGAATTAGTCCCGTCAGGCAGCACCTAAAATTTGAAGAACTTCAGATTCATTTTCCAAGTGGGGACTTGTTTGGGGGATGTACTTTTGGTGGTCGTACAATTTTTGAGAGTCACACCCAGTCAGATGCACTCTATTCCGTTTCAAAGTTATGATTTCCTGTCACCGGCCAACCTTATGGAGACCTAGCAGTCAATGAACTCACGTTCATCAATAAGACTCAGCTAGTGCACAGATCAAATGCCAGTAAAGACACTTTCAAACAGCGGAAATGACAGTAATATTAACATAAAAAAAACACATATAAAGACTATTTTCAGCTAAAAGGTGGGCTAGACATTGCCGCTGTCCTGATAAAATTATCAATGTCAAAACTTTACAGGTAGAAGGTAAATAAATTTGGACAATTTCTTCTGGTCCGCTCAAATTTTCATGCAACGTAAAGGGAAATCTGCTGGAGACCTAAAGTTTCGATATGACAGCAACAAATGCAAATAGTGAATGATGTGCTGCCAATTATGTTCCCTCACAAATAATGCCTTGGTTTTACACGAGCACAATCATAATCTTGTTTGTGAGTACTTGTGTGCTACAATAACATGCACACAGTCACGTACAGCTTTCTTAATACCCTGTGCAGTCTTATAGACTCATCAGAGCAGGCTGCAGCTCTACTACAGAAAGAGTAAGAATGGAGAAAGCGAGAGGGAGGATTTCCCAAGGCTCACCATATTGCCAATCTATCGTCAAAGGATTCGGACGAGGCACTTGCAATTCATCACCCTGGTGACTAGCTTTCGTCCCAGTGCTTCCGACCCTTGATCACAAGATAACAGGTCAAACGGACAGCAAATAAACCACTCAAATATTGTACTGTCCCCAGGTGGGCCTGTAATAATAACACCTCTATCAGTTTCCCAGCCTGGCAGCTCATTGCACTTCCAGCTGGACAATTTTTTTTCACATGTAGGCATGAAAAAAGCAAATTTGTATTCTACCACACGCAGATTCCATTTGGTTTCATAGCACGTCCCACATATACTATAGACACATGGCATTTGAAGAAACAGCAGGCATGTCACTCAGTAGTGGTATATATCAGAATAAGGCAGCTGTTAAATGTAATTGCAGTATTGAATGCTGAATGCTCTACTTTACTATGCAAAAAATGTAGTCTGCAATCTGAACTGGGGGTACAAGTAGGACTTTGAGAAAGTCCAATACGAAAGCAGGAACATTTTCTAATGTGTTAATGTTACGTTAGCCTATGTTAAGCATCAAAAGACTACCTTTGCTCGATTTTACTTGTTTTATTGTATGTATTTTGCATTACTATTACTAATAATAACACCAAGTGCAACAACGACAACACTATTATTTTTATTGTTGTTGTTGCTGTTGCTGTATTCATTATTGTTAATGGTCATTGTCATCATCATTATCATAGCAATAGCCATAACTGATCATTAATAATAATTGTTATTGTTTTATTATTTAATTCTTATTTTAAGTGTTGGCAAATGTCTAGTTAAATCCACTGATATCATTAATAAACACATGATAATCAGTACATTATACAATTAATGCAATTCATCTCAAGCAATATTTTGCAGCTTTTTATTTTTAAGAAGCTATTTAAATGTAACAAATAGAGATCGATTTAAACTGATTTCACTGAGAATATCAATCACTGAGTATATATGAATCCCTTACAGAACACTAAATCACTGGTGTGGTGTTTTCTCCACACGACTCCGGAGAACTCATTCATGCAGTAGCCTGGAACTGAACTTCCCCTCCGTGCAGATTTGGCTCGTAGTGTTTTTGACGGGTTGCTCCATGTGCTCCATCAGTACCCCCTCTCGCTCCGTGTACTACACATCATAACACTAACCCAGATTTCTGCTCACACACACGCTTGCACATCTCGCTGTCCTGGTGCTGTCCTGACGATCCCCTCAGAGAAACAAGAACCCCCAAACAGCAGCACGTTACAGCGACGACAGCGTGCACCCTTTAAAACAATAGAACAAAAGCTTATCCGTCAGTATCGCAGCCCGGAGCAGGTTCTCACCTCAGACAGGACTCCACTTTTCTCTTGGTGCTGGGAGACAAAAGGACGCTGAAAGGAGAAATGTCAGCTCCTCTCTCTCAGCAGCTCGACGCTCCTCTGGTGATCCCGTCTCTCCCCATGAGGCAGCCCAAACACACGCAGCCAATCACAGCAAGCAATGCTGAGGGCTTTCACCGCCGAGCAGCCTCTCTGTCCCGGCGTCGAGGGTTTCCTCACTCCCCTTAGACCCCCTCCTCCCCACCTCTTCTCCCCTCCTCTTAAAGCACTACCGGTTTCGCTTTAACGACTGTGAGGGAGGAACTGAGAGTGAAAAGCAGCTTCGTTGACTTAAACGCTACCGTTCTGTTGAGCATGAGCATTCTGGGCTGCTCCGTGAAGCACACAAGCAGGGCTGAGTGGAAAGTCTAGTCTACTCCCCTTCAGGACACTCGGGAAGGTGTCGGCACATCTGTGCACTTATGTAACACGAGGATGAGTTGAAAACGGGCTAGTGTGAGGATCTGAGTGATAAAGAATAAATTGTGATGGCAAGACAACCTCTCCAGAACAGCCGGGATTGCGAGGTGTTCCCAGCATCCAGTGGTTAGTACCTACCAAAAGTGGTCCAAGGAGGGGTAACCGGTGAGCCAGTCATGGGCACCTGAAGACCCTTGTAGCACATAGGGAACAAAGGCCAGCTGTTCTGATCCCACAGAAGGCCTGCTGCTGCAGAAATTGCTGAATAGTTTAATGCAGGCTGGGATGAAATGTGCCAGAACACACAGTGCATTATAGCCTACTGTGTATGAGCCTGCGTAGCCGCAGACCAGTCAGAGTGTCCATGCTGACCCCTGTCCACCAACGAAACAATGGACGCATAAAGTGAAAAGTGAAAGAACAATTTGTCACATGTAAACACACCACAGCACAGCGTCCTGTGTGAATTTTGTCCTCTGTGTTTTAACCCATTCACCCGAGTGAAGCAATGGGCAGCCAACAACAGTGCCCGGGGAGTGTGTGGGGACAGTCTCTTGTTAAAGGGTACCTCAGTGGTGCCACTGGCAGTCCTGGATTTCAAACCTACAACCTTCCGATCACAGGGGCAACCCTAATCATCAGGCCACCAGCTGCCCAGTCCATGGAGCAGTGGAAGAGTGTGGTCTGCTCGGATGAATCACAGTTTTCTTTTACATCATGTGAACAGCTAGGTGTGTGTGTGTGTGTGTGTCATAGCTGGGGCAGAGATGGTACCAGGATGCAGTATAGGAAGAAGGCAAGTTGGTGGATGTGTGACCCTATTGAGGATTAAGTGGTTACAGAAAGTAAGTGAGAGTGAGTGATTTGGGGAACATTGCAAAGGAACATGGTGCGGATTTGGCCCCCAAATTGTCAAGATCCCAGTTCAATCGATGTGATAGACCAACTAATCCATTGCAGAGAAACTGCACACCACAGTTTATTTGCAGGTTTGGAACAGGTGGCTTTGTATCCAACGCAACTTTAGAATATCTAAAATGTGAAAAAAATCAATCGCTTCATTTGTAAAGAAACCAGAATTACATGGCAAATTAGTTTTGAAATAGTTTGGATGCTATTATGCTAATGTTGTAGCCTAGAGTAGCTCTGGGGTTAAAACCTTAAAATTTGATTTGATATTGATACCCTTTTTGCCAGCCAAATCTTTAGTAGCGCTCCACAGTCATTTTGAACACCACAGTTGATCCGCTTCTGTATTAGCAGCCATCGTAAATCATTAGGTTTTTCTGCCCTTTTGTCGAACATGTCTTGGTGGACTGACAGCTGCGTTGAGAAGCCTGAGTGTTAGCGAAGCTCTGAGGATCAGCGGGTGATGCAGGCCTTGATTACGTTACTGATTACAGCTTGGGCCCTCTTGTGGGTGCTGATGGTAGTGGGGGCTGGACCCCTGCTGATTGAGTGCAACTCTCTGCTGGACCCTAATTGGAAACTTGGTTTATCTCATAATAAGATCAGCACATAGAAAGGGTTTCTTGTACAGGGGACTGGTTACGTGGGATGATGAAGAATTCATGAATTCATGAATATTAAAGAGAGAGACCCAATACACCAGAAAGATACAACAGCTTAGGCTGCTCATTCTCTTTTCTCGACCCTGAAAAGCTTTAACGCGTGTGTCTGAAGTGTGAAAACATGTTAATCTTTTAAATCATGATTGTTGTAACAAAACCTTACAAGAGAAGGAACTGTCAAATGTTGTTGAAACTGAAGGATGTTGTAGAATACTGTGAGGATTACTGAGAGAAGTAGTGAGATGGATGGTTAGATGATGGATGGTTAGTTCATCCCAAAGATACTGGATGCTCCATCTCTCCAGAGCATGCAGCACAGCTCTAGGCCATGCTCGGCATTGGGCATGGTGACCTTATGTGCAGCTGCTCCAGCTGTGTTCCATTTACGGACCTTCACAGTCTTATGTGTCTGATTTCACTAATGTGTTTCCAAATGTGTTTGCGATTGCAGTGCTGGCCCTTCTATACCCAAACTGAAAATGAACTGAGCTAAAGATGTTTGGTCCAAAAGATTTCATTGACCAGTAGATTGAATTAATATTGATGATAGAAACTAAATGTGCATGATTAATTTTAGATCAAAAGTATTAATCTTTCCCCTATTACTCTAATAATAAGCTTTTCTATTTTTTTGATCAGTAGTGAAGATCATGAGTGGAAATTCAGGTGGCAAAATTCCCAGGGGGATTTTGTTTCAGTTCCTTACTAATCCCATGAGTGTGCCTGGGCCTCCAAAAGCTCATATGCAGAGCGAGTTCAAAACAAGCGGAAAGAGTCTGAGCGTTTTGCGTTAAGCTGCCGTTCAGAGTACTTAAGCATAAGTGAAATCGTTATGGAGAGAAAATGTGCTCTGCACCTGTTTATCCACTTTTCATCTCTGCTTTCTGACAGTAATGATTTGGGTGATGGGGATAGGGACTGAGAGCTGAGGGAAGTGGGACAGGGCGGTGTGTATTGTATGAAGGGATGCAGGCTCCCCCCCCTCCGTGCTGTACTGTTCTAGTGAGGATTTGGTACTTAAGCGCCATGGCTGTGATTAGGAATCAGGGCCATCTGCTAGTCTGTGGGAAGGGAGACTGGAGACAGCCCCTACACTCACATTCACTCACTCACACACACACACAAACACACACACATACACCCTTTTTTGCCCTGCCCCTCACTCTTCTCTCTCTCTCTCTCTCTCTCTCTCACACACACACACACACACTGTATATAGACTGTATATGCTGCACTATTAAAACCACACGTAAATATTGTGTAAATCCCCCTCGTGCCGCCAAATTAAGGCATGGACTCCACAAGACCTCTGACTGTCTGCTGTGTGGCACCGAGACATTAGCAGTAGATCTTTTAAGTCGAAGGAGATGTGAGGTAAGTCCTCCGTGAATCTGAGTAGTTTGGATTCCAAGTCAACACCTTGAACTTTTTGTCATGCTCCTATCATCCCTGAGCAATTCGAGCAGTGTGACAGGATATAATTATCTTGTGAAGAAGGTCACATGTCAAAGTAATATCCACACAAATGCTAGGACCCGAGTCTTCCAAGCAGAATATTTGCTAGCAACAAACAAGTCAAAAATGTTATACGGGTGCGGCTATAAATGGAGTAGTGGCACCAAGTCCTAGCTCTCTTTCAAAATAATGTTTAATTAGTATCATCAACACATTGAATACTCGTTCTGAACATACGACTACAATTCATTTGGACACAAGAACAACAGCACCACCAAAAGGTTGCAAAAAAAATAAGAACTGGCTAAGATGGGGCTGATTTATTTCCAGGCCAGGCAGAAGATTCAGCTCCACCTATCAAAGTGTGCTGTCTGTACTAGCAGAAATCGGGCTGATTGTCTGTTCATCGTAAAATGCTGCGTATGCACATGAATATGATTTTTTAAATGATGCCAATCTTACAATGGTTGTACAAATCACCATTTAAATTCCACCAGTAGTTGACAAACAGCTCACTTCATTGTTTCTTTGCTATAATTGAGAAAGGGCTGCGGTGCGTGAGCTATTGATAGGTGTTATTAGCAATTAGTCACTGATAGGTTAGCCCTCCCATCCAATATTATGACCAGCCACATGGCTGACGTCACTGATTATACAAGATGTTCTCACAACACAAAATCAGGATCAAAATACCAAATCGGGATATTTTAGGTTAGCCCTTTTTTTTAGCCCAGGTTTTTCTCTGGTTTGTATGTGAAAACGCACACATACATACACACTCATGCACAAAAACAGACTCTGAGCTGGTTTATATTCCATTGAGTCATATTGCACTGAGCCATACATCCTACCTCATTCTCAGAATAGCATAGCTAGAGATGCTTTAGACACTATAGGCCTACATACTAACAGAAAACCTCTGCACCACAACACACACACACACTGAGGTTCTGCACACACTCAAGTAAGTCTGTGTTTTACTCCGCTGTTGGGTCCTGTCATTTAGGAGAAAAAGTAGACTTAGGAAAATAAAAGGAGTTTGTGAGGTGTTGCCTAGCAACCACCTCTACATTTAAATAGGGGGAGCGTAAAAGCCTGATAATCCAGGCCTCGTAAACATCACTGCCTTGTGTCCTCCAACCCGCACCGCAAATTCACTGTCAAATCTGAAGAGATGGGGAGTATTACTCTGCCATTTATCTGCCAATTATCTCCCATGGTACAGCTACCTGCTTTAAATCAATATTCATTTACAGCCCACAGTACAGTGTTTTTTTTGTCAGCGACAGTCAAATAAAACCCATGTAGATACGCATAAATCAGTCACTTCTCACATTACTCTCACATTACTCACATTACTCACATTACTATTTTTCTATCATTTGTAATGGCAGAGAGAAGGTCTATAGAAAGGCTAGAGTTAAGGAAATAGTGCCAAACTCTCTGTGACCCGAGACTGACCTTTTCTTTTTATGAGGGATGTGCAGTGCAGTGTGCCATAAGGTTTGTAACCCATCTGCAGGAGTGTGAGATCCACACTGAGCATGGGTTAAATCTAATGTAAGAGGCGTTTGTCCACCCACCTGATTCAGGGGTTATCACCGTAACAACCGTTCACTCAACCCTCTCACATGACTCACCAGAGCAGCAGCACATGCAAGCACTTTCAGTTGTACTCTCATTTACATATTTGTGCGTGCCTGCATACGTCTACGCGTACGTGTTTACACTGAGAGAACTAATGCACCGAGTATGCTTGGTTTACTAAGTGCACATCATTTCCACAAATGAAATACAGTAAATCATAACAACACTTACTTTTGGCATAAATTATGTTGATGTTTATGTTGATGTCATGTGCAAACATGAATGAAGTAACCTCCATCTTCCTTTGGATGATGGAAAAAGTTTTTTTATGATGGGTGAGGGAATTAGTCAGGTCTCCCAAAGGAAAGCACCTTTTTGTAACACAAAAATGTATAATTACATACCAGTTGTTTTCCATCACTGTCATAAAGCAGCTTTCCAGAAATGTGAGTGCAGCTCCCAAATGAGTGTCATTAAGGGAAACAGTGTCAGGAAAAAACCCAAGAGCATGAGGAAGAACCAGTGACAGGAACTAAGACTCTTGATAGAAGAGACACTGAAAGGAACCGAGACCAAAAAGGAGAAAGTGATTAAGAACATGGGGGAGAAACACAGACAGGATCCAGTCTGCTATGTTCTGCACCAGAGAGAGAGGTTTCAGAGGACAGATCTGTGAGATAAATCTAATGATAAAAGCCTGTAACACAGTTAACAATTCCACAAAGAATAAAAAATAAGTTTAAAAATGGTGGACTACTTACTGTGTTAAAAATGCACAAGAAGAAAATGTTAAAGTGAACAAAACTGATTTTTAATTGCTACAAACTAAGTGGGTTGTGTTAGTAGTATAGGAGCATTTATCTAAAGAAATTACAGGCATTGTTATTTATTCTTTTATTTATTTGGTATTTTATTGATTTAACAACAGTTCTTGATAGTAATGGAATCTAATCTAAACAGAGTGCTGTTTACAATAAGCCACCTGTATGTTCTTATATTTGCTAGTCGTCTTGCAGTGCTGGAAATTACCACACAAAATCTCACACACAGAATAATACTGTGGTGGGAATGGGACGTCTCTCGGGGCCTCAAATAGGAAATGACAAGAAAATATCCCACAAAGGCAAAAAGTTGATTTTCAGTTGCTGAATTGAAGGCTGTATATTACAGCAGTATTCATCTATAGCCATCACAGGCATTGTTATTCATTTATTTTATTCATTTAACATTCATTTTTGAATGTTGAATGAAGTGGAATTCAATGTAAACAGACTGCTCCGCTAGCCACCTCTACGTTTTTGTTAGCTAGTTGGTTTGCACTGCCAGAAATAATTTCATTCTTGCGCACAAAATAATATTGTGGTGGGAATGGGATGTCTCTTAGGGCTGGAAAATATCCCACAAAGACAAAAAGTGAAGGTTCTTTTATGAAAATACCCCAAATTATGTATTATTACAGTTCTGAACATACGTTTTCCCCCTAGATATGTACAATCATTGCCCATTTAAATGTATTTACTGTGTGTGGTTGTGTAAGAAGCTAAAGAAAGCAGAGCAATAACTGAAGTCATTCATGGTACCTAAACCAGCATCACACTACGAACCATCTGTGAGACATTACGAGATACAAGTGGGGCAGGATGGTGAACAAACTGCCTAAAGCCCCTTTACAATGCTTCACACCTTCTACACACATCTCCGCATACAATCCCCATCTCCATGCTACTAAATATAGGAGCAGAACACATACCATCATGCATGAAAACCTGCCAAAGACACAAAGCAGCTCAGTGAAACGCCATCAGCCTTTCAGCCACATCTGCCCGTGTGGGAGAATTCGAAGCAGCGTCGTTATCAAGAAAAGGCCTCTCTCCTCTCCCGGTCTTTGTTACTCATTTCAGTGTGAAAATGAGCTCATCTGATCTCTTGTCGCAGGACAGGAGTCTGTAGAACTACTGCCTATTTGTTCTGGATTTCTCGTCCTTCCTTCCCAGTTGTAATATTTGTGGGTATTTATGGAAATATTCTGATCATCATTTAAATTGGGAATTGAATAACAACTATGATAATTCATTTTATATCATTTTCCAACCTTTAGAGTTAGAAACTAAACACACTTGTAGGGCATTTAGAACCCATCCTGATTAAGACTGCGGCCCATTTAAAAGTTAGAGATATGAATAATAAAAAATCTAATACACAAATGAATATATTAGACCTCTGGAAGTTCCTGGAGCTGACCGCAAAAGCAGATTTAAAGACCACAGCTACATTACATGTCTTGTTGTTCTCTGTGTTGATGCCGGAGGTGTCGGGTCTCGGCCCAGTGCTTCATTTAATTAATGGCAAAAAAACAACAGCAGACCTCGTGTAAGGACATGGGTAATTAACACCGTTTGGTAACCAGAATTTTCTTTTAACACGGACCGCACCTCTGTAACACTACTCCCTAGGCCTCAGACCCTAATCATTTAACAGTGTGTGTGTGTGTATGGGTGTGTGCATGTGAGTCTGAGTGTGTGTGTGTGTGTGTATTTGTGTGTGTGTGTGTGTGTGTGCGCGCGCGCGTGTGTGTGTGTTTGCGTGTGTGTGTATTTTTTATTTTGTGGGGACCGAGTGACAGAAATATGTAGAAGCGGTGACATTTATCTGGTCCTGTTGCTAAAACTGGAGAGCAGAAAGACTGCTTATTAGTTGGTAAGGCAAAGGCCAGTATTAGGTTTAGGTGTAGTGTCACAGAAGTCAATGGAATGTCCTCGCAAACATAGTAACACCAAATGTGTGTGTATTTGTGTGTGTGAGTGTGTGTGTGTGTGTGTGTGTGTGTGTGTGTGTGTGTGTGTGTGTGTGTGTGTGTGTGTGTGTGTGTGTGTGTGTGAATCCAATTTGAATATTTGTGTTTACTCATCACTTCAGCTGTAGAAAGCAACTGGTCAAACAACACAGAGAGAGAGAGAGAGAGAGAGAGAGAGAGACTTTACTGTTTACTAAGTGATTATAGAAAAACTCTTCTAAGGCCATTAAACCTTATGTTATCCAGAGGTTCCTTACACTCATATATCTCATTCACAAACACTGAAAGGAAACTAAAAATAGAAATCACCTTTTGCACTGCTTCTTGAGTTCAGAACATGACATAATCGGGACTAAAGCGTTCCCTCAGGAACGTATAATGTTTCTCAGTAGCTAGCAGATAGGAAACTGTTCACTGAAAGGATCTTTAGGGAGCCATAAGTGGCATCGCTCTACAAAAAACCCTTTTTGACAAAGAAACTAAATCAATCAATCCTTTCTTGCCATTAAGCTTCCCAGGAGGTTGCCATTAAAATTCACTCTATGAGATTAACAGCCATTGATTTCGCCCCTCATTTCATTGTCTTTGATCTTTGTTCCATCCATGGGTTTCCCCCTTCAGCAAACATGAGCACTCAAAAACATCGGTCTTCAAATCTGAAAAAAAGGTCAGTTTTATTGATTTCCCGTTAAAAGTTATTCAGTTTTCAGTTTCAGAAAAAAAACATATTTTTAAAAACAAGCCAACATAATCTAAGTATAATATCAAATCTCTCAGAGTTAGGTCATCCACTCTTAGCATTTGTGCACCTGTTGCCACGTTAACCTTTCAACCCTTCCAATCTTAAACCACACCAGTTACAGCTGTGTCCCCAGATTAATTCCCAGAGCTCTCACTGACATTATGTTCCTCTTCAGAAAACATTCACACCAGCATCTATCCAGACACACCTCAGCTGCCTCACGCTTTCATTTCTCATCTACATCTAAAATGGGTAACAAGGAGATTAGATAAGGTAACCCCTTGCATTAGGATGGGAAAAGGAAAATGCTGGAGAACAAAAATGCTTAAAAGGTGCAGAGGAAATGGGATTCCTAACAACCATGCAAGACCTTGTTGACCACCAAAATTGTCTTCATCAGATAACCACTGACAGAGAAAGAGAAGAAAATGACATTCCACTCTTGCTTCAAATCAGAAAAATCTATAGATACGCGCTGGAGCCATTATAGCAGGGGAGGGATGTGTCTCCCCGCTTTTCAAAATCATTCCTTTGCCCCCCCACCACATTTTTCCCCTCCCAGACAACAGCCGAGAAGTAGAGCCCTGCGTCCCCCCACATTAAAAATGCTTCTGGCACCCATGGCAAGAAGACAACTCAACAATGTGGATTTGAAATGATGCATGGTGTCAAGAAGCCATTACTGAGAAAAGGATTTGGAGGAAACAGCAGGACGTGATTTGTGCTGGAATATTAAAACTGGACAATGGAGATCTGAGGGCTGGTGGGTGTAAATTTATCATTAGGATTGCATGGATGATGAGAAGCAGAAAATGCAAACAACTTCTTAGACTTGGAGATGTTGTTAAGAAGGACTGAAAAAAGAAGAAAAACTGAAAGCAAGTCTCATAGAAAGAATGGAAACTGTAATGATGGCCACACTAAATACAGACAAAAATTATATTATACTTAGCTGTTAAGGCCTCCGTGTAATTTACTGTTAGTTATACACTGATAAGCCACAACAAAACCACTGACAAGTGAAGTGATTATCTCATTACAATAGCACCTGTCAAGGGGTGGAATATGTTAGGCAGCAATATGTCAGTCAGTTCTTGATTCTGTTGTATTGGAAGAAGAAAAACTTAGCAAGCATAAGGCTCTTAGCAACTTTGACAAGGACCAAACTGTGATGGCTACACAGCTGGGTCAGAACATCTAAAAACAACAGGTCTTGTCAGGAGCTGCTTTTATGTAGTGGTTAGTCTCTGGAAGAACAACCAGTGAACCGGTGACAGGGTCATGTGCGCCCAAAACTCACTGATGCGTGTGAGGAGTGAAGACTAGCTCATATGGTCTGATCCCACAGAGGAGCTGCTGTACTTTGCTGAAAATGTTGCTGAAAGGCTGTGATAGAATGGTGTCTGAACACACAGTGCATCACAGCTTGCTGGTGCCCATGCTGACCCCTGTCTGAGAGCCCCTCCAAGGGGGATGTGAACGTCAGAACTGGACTCTGGAGCATGGAAGAAAGTGGTCTGGTCTAATCAATCATATTTTTGTTTGCATTAACAATATTCCGTAATGACAGTGGCCTTTTATGAATGGTTTTAGAAACATGATAAATAGTTCAAGAGTGACCTGGCCTTCAAAATCCACAGATCACAGTTTGATTGCTCATCTCTCTGATGTGATGGACAAATTAGTCTGAGCCATGGAAGTATCTTACCGGATTTAAAAGATCTGCTGCTAACATCTTGGTGCCAAATACCACATCACAGGTCTTTTGGACTCCATGCGTCCATGGATTAGAATTTTATAGGCAGCGTGGGGGAGGACCTACCTGATATTAGGCAGTTAGTTTTAATCTTATGGCTTCTTCCAGACACTGAAAGGTGAATACCATGAGCTTAATGGCTGTTTTGAATAGAAATGAAATGAAAGGCAGGGTGGTCTCATTTGCCTAATGTTATCACTGTCTCCTCAATGCACCATGTCAGTCCAGCCACCGGCCTTTCTTTTACCTTAAGAGTCCTCTGTTATTATTCCTCTAATTGAAATCTGACATTTTCATCCTCCCCCTCTCTTCCGACTCACTTCATCTTCCCCTCACTCTTCTCTCCACCTCCACTCCAGTGATCATTCATCCCTGCTCCGGTGCTAATAACTGACAGTGTGGTTGTCATTACTGACTCATTTCAGTGTCTGAACTATGTGAAAGCACAGGCATATTACTCACCCCAGCAGTTGCAGCCTAGTCAAGTACAGCCCTATTCTGAAATGGGCTTTCAACAGACATGAAATCCAACATAGGCTCATGCTATGTGATATCTGAAGATCACGTGTATTGGCTGGGAGTTGTGCTCAGATGGAAGCACACACAAGGGAGCACTTGTATTTAAACAGAAACCATGCTGTAGGATTGCACTCTATTCTGTATATTAATTGTCTTCACAATATTTGCATTTGCTGTGTTGAAATCCGAGAAGGCTGAAGGCATAGAAGGACTGAATTAATAATCAGTGATGGGTTTTACAACTAATTTGCTCCCAAAGTCCAGAATCGAACGTATTGCCAAATTGTCTTGTAAAACTCTGCAGTGAACAGTGAAGATGCTTAATTCGGTAATCAAGACAGATTACACAGTCCATCTGTCCCCTCCCAGCCAAGTCAGCACAGACCCTTGAATCATTATAACGTTAATGACCACCTCAAAGATGCGATGATATATGGGTTTTCTAACCTTTTTTCAGCCAGAGATCCCTTAAAATGTGTAAAAAAAAACATGTACCCTTACACTCTCCAGGAGTTTAAATAATTGTTGGTGCTCATTATCTAGTTCGCTGATTTGGTATTTAAATGGGGGTGGGCTACATGGCTGTATTTTATCAAGATAAACTATGTCACAACTTGCTTGTCTGAGCATATTGTGAACATCGTCTGTACTTAAAGAACATTATACAATATAAGATACAGAGAGCGTATAAGATGTTAATTAAAAGATAGATGAAATACTATGTGACATATCGTGTTATGAATAAGTCTTTGAGGATTATGATTCTATCTATGATTTCTGTCATATCGCCCACCCCTAATTGAAGTGTTTGCCAATGATAAGTGTAGGATGGTGACTTGTGTCAAAGTTTATAGACTACGATCTCGGAAAAATCTCAGTAGAGCACAAGCAGCGCTTGTGTTTTTTAGTATAAAATACACCAAACAATGTCTGATTTTTATATTGCACTGCAGATATGAGGCTAATGCAACTATTAGAAGTATTAGAAACTTAAATAAAACATCTCACTGCAGAGAATTTTTCATCCTTTTCACTGGTCTGTGTGAAGATATTTAAGAATCCTAACTCAGGTACAATGGCCCATATCATCATTCCTGTATAAAAAAATGATTTCATCACTATTTCAACACGGTCTATTATTTTATGTTTGGTAAGGAATGTCCTTTATTAAGTAAATAACCTTGACACCAGAATTGGGTAACCTTGACACACATTGGGTAACAGTGTGTGGTGCAGACCCTGCTTAGTATACAGCAAACATACACACAGAAAATGGTGGAATAATTGAAACTATGTTTGACCTTGGGGGCTAGAGCAGTACCATCCTATAGATCAAGGTCCATGCTGCCTGATAAGCCAGTCACGTCAATTTTTCATGTGGAAACAGTCATCTGTACCTTTGCTTCGCAGAATGAATCAGGGCTTTTTCATTCATTATTCAACAAGCACTGCTCAGTGTTTTCTGTGCCTTTCGAATATTAAACAACAAAATTAATACATCTTTCTCTCTTCACCACTCTTTTACAAACACATGTTTAGTAAGACCCTGCCAGTGAGGTGTGGAGGAAAAATAAGTCAATGAGAGGTCAGGCACAGTGACCATGTCTCTCTCAGACTTGGCTTTTGTGTGTCAGGTAAATTGGATGGGGGTCACACTGACTCGGCAGAGGAAAGGGGCAATTTTACAATTACACTTACCAACTAACAAGCTCTTTACCCCTTTCTGGCCTCCAAGCTTCACACTGTCCTGGTGTGCTAGAGACAGGAAGGCTTATATAACAGCGTAGCTGCTTTCTCAGAAAGCAAGACTGGGACTTTCCAGTAAATTTGTACTCTCTCTCTCTGGCTTTCCTATTCTTTCTTATCTTCCAATCCCATTTCTCCTTCTTTGTATCAGTCCCTCGTGTTCTCACATCCTGTTTATCTCTTATATTTCTAAGCCCCCCATTTTAAGCTCCCTTTATCTGGGTCGTTTTTACTCCTTTTAAACAAAGCCCATCACATCCGGTCTGCCTTTTTTAAATTTTCCATTTATCAGTCAGATTTTTTGGTTAATGTCCTAATTCACTCCCTTTCTTCATCTTAATACCAACATCTACCACAAACACTCACTGCCATATCTAAAGCTGCAGTTAAATGCACTATGAAAGAAATGTCCAGTTCTAATACATGAGTTAAAAGTAATGGTTTATTAAGTTTTAAGTCTTCTGCAAAATTAATACATCTTGCTTTACTCAGTTAAGTTACCCTGTCAGTTCCTGCTCTACCTTAGAATAGATCCTGAGTTTTCCTGTGATATTATTTGTTCCACTTTCTGTCTCTACACAATGTCCTCTACACCAGAAAGAGTGAAATGTTGTTTATATACACAATTAAACAATTCTCTTGTTTTTGAGCTTTTAATTTTGGGATGATATTCTAGGCTGTTTATGAATGTCCCCTTCACTGGACACCAAGGTGGTCTTTGTGCCTTTAACTGTCACTAATGTCTTAACACATTGTTTTAGAAGATAGAACAGAAGAAGGATGAGGAAATGATGAGATGTTGAAGAGATAATAAACATGCGATTACATACTGAAATCCAGCTGCAACAGTGAGCACATCACCTGTAGTTACACTGTTGTTGTGGCCATTATGACATTATCACTGTGTAACTACACAGTTATTACTGACACTTAACAAAACATGGGACTGTTTTATTTACTCTAAAGACAAAATCACACTCAAACACACACACACACACACACACACACACACACACACACATGCACACACACACACATGCACACACACACAAAGCTGTTTTCCTTGGCTCCCAGAAATATATTATTGATCTGCCAAGACATGTTTGGTGTCTGAACTTTGATTCCTTGTTTTTGTACCAGAGCGATGATGTAAATATAGATACTGTACTGGTGGTTTGAATATACCAGTCACTGTTAAATCATTATACACTTGCCTCAAACTGTGTTATGTTATTTAGTGATCTTAATCAGACTTAATTAATTAGACAGGCTAATATGGTTAATATGGGTATGATATAAGTGTCAGTAAGAACTCATCACTGCTCCCCGGGCACCCCTTTTCGGTGGCAGCCTACTGCTTCACTTGTTGAGTGGGTTACATGCAGAGAAAGAACTTCACTTTATTCACACTGTGTGCTGTGCTGTGGTGTGTTAATGCGTCTCTACAAGGAGCCACTTTACATTATATACTTTACTATCTATAAAAATGGACAACATTCTGGATATAATTCTCACTTCATCATGGCAACTTCTACTATTTTAAGTTAAGCTTTTGTTTTTAGCTAACAGTGTGCCCATATATATATTTCTTATAGATGCTAAGTCACACAGAGGGTTTATGTTCTCTGAGTTCCCACGAGGTAATGCAGTTCTCAGGTCTGTTCTTTAAACTGTTTTTCTCAAAATTGACATTTCTCTTCATTCAGAACCAAAATTCACAGCTTCTAGAACACCCTCACTCATTAAATTGACATGTTCACATGATACTCATGTTCTGAAGGACTGTGCAGCAGGAATTTTTGCTACATTAGTCACAGCTGGATAACTGTGTGTAATGTTCTCTTGATTAAGAAAAACTATTTCTGTTTCCTTTCTTTAAAGTGCACGTTCACAATAAAATACTATAAAATACTATATAATATATTACACTATATAATAATATATTACAACATCATCTAAAGTTTGGATTTGTCTGCATTTTAAGTAGATTATGTCTCACTTACATAGTTGCATCATTTGCATACTTTGAAATAAAATATTTAACAATATTCATTCTCATGTCTAAAATGACACCTGTAGTATCTCACCCTCAAGCATATTTTACAGCTTCCTCTGCTCTTTCAACAGTCACATTGACACGATATGTCAAAGGTTCTTTTTCCACTACAATATTTGATCAGTAAGCAGCAACCTTTTAGTAGTTAGAAAAAAATGTATATCACCATGCAGGCAGTTGAAAATGATGTTAACTAATAATATCATATTAATGACATCCCCTCCCATCATCTCTCCGTACCACCTTTCAACAGACAACTAGCTCAGAACCCTTCATGATATTGTGTTTCACTCTGAAGTACACAGCAGTACGGAAGGAAGTAGTGTTATGATTCCCCATTGGTGTTGATGTTAAGTAGGCCAGTCTCTCTCTAGAACAATTTCTGCTGCTGACCAACTTTACAGCTTCAGCATGAAGCATTAATGGCTAAAAGAGCCACTTAGCTGGACATAACCTGTTAAATACAGCACAATCTGGTTTCATATGAACCCTTTTAGTGGTGCCTCCATTCTGTAGTCTTTCAGACTTTTGCCTGATGCACAAAGCACCTCATGACCTGTAGTCTGATTTAATGTACTCTACAGTCATGAATACAGTTTACCTGCAGAAGTCTCAGCCTTTTATTCATACATTCCATATATTTGATTTGTTTAAAAGAGGCTCTTTCAATAGCTTAGTGTGTGTATGTGTATATATATGTGTGTGTGTGTGTGTGTGTGTAAAATATTTTAAATGTCAGCTAAGAAGCTAATCAAATTCTCTATTGAATGATAAAAAAAGTAAAACGCTAAAAAAAGTCATAGCCTTGAATGTGATCTCTAGTTACATGAATACCATTATTTTACCTTTAACTTTCAATGTAATTTACTTGGGCACTAGTAGTGCCTGCAGGAATAGCATGGCAAGCTTTCTACTATAAAAGCAAGTAGGGCTTGTCAATGAGCTGAGCAGTTGCTGATCAGTCAGTGCAAAATTGCAAACTATGTTTGTAGGCTATATTTATCCTTTATTTCACATTTCCGTGGTATGACATGTTTTTGACACTTTCTCCAGGCATATAAAACTTTTATGATTTCGTCTAGTTCTTTAATTTTGAGGAATAAGGAATCATCTATATGTCTACCTGTCAAGAGAGATGAAAGATAGGAGTGGCAATTTCTGTTGAGTCAGAGGACTAAAAGAAAGAAAAGGAAAATAAATTAGCTTGAAATTGCTTTCACATCTCAGGTGAAAAGGTGTTACAGTGTGTTGCAGACATTGATAAAGACCTTCTGAGGCCATAGAAGGGACAAGAGTCACAAGGGTATCCACATAACTCCTGAGAGCAGTGGATATACAGGGTTTCTTCAAGATGTGTGTGTGTTTACATGCACTGTCAAGTGATCAACACCAATCACCAACAATCTATCAAGGCACGTGGAAACACATTGAATTTAACTGCAGTCTCTGAGACTTCTATAGGAAGATGTGCAGTTTTCTGTAGAGGATTTCTAAAACATTTCCAAGTCAAAATTGTGTATATTGGTCAGAAATCAAGGAGGTATCTATGACAGCACAATATTTAGTTATTATGTTGGAGCTTTTAAAGAGGATGTGGAGTCTACAGGACACAACATTTGCTGCAGTTTACTGCAGGGCAACAGTGCATGATAGACAAAAACATGCATCTTTATAAAAGAAAAATATTCATGAATGCATATTCATTTTGAATCATTTAATTGAAATATAAGATTCTTTATTTGTCACATACACAGTTCGACATGTAGTGAAATGTGCTCCTGAGTCGACCCATGAGACAAAATAAAGTTCACAAATAAATGATATATTTTAAAATGTTATATACAACTGGTTTGTATTTCTATCCTGTAAAAATATTTCTATACTGTAAAGTGTAGCTGTGTTTTCAATTGGTGCAAAAAATATGATAAAATATGATTTCTGTTATTTTAAACAGAAATAATTAAATCATCTGTGGTGAGTGTGATTCAGTGAAAGCATGAAAATGTGGGATATAGGCCTTTAATAAGTGTTAAGATGAGTGTTTCAATGTAATAAGATTTTGTAGACCTGAGAACAAGGTTTTAAAAAGTGAATAGTGTAATAAATAATATTCCATTGGAATAATAAAGTGTTTTAACATGAATCCATGGTCCTCTCTCTCAGGTCTGAACACGACATGCACCACATAGTTTGGAGTTTTTCCTTAACGCGTCTGATTCAGTTGTAAATAAGTCCTTTAGGAGCTGACTCAAACACATCAGTGTAGGAAAACCACAGTGTTGTGCTGTGCATGAAGTCACTGGGTTTCTTCTCTGCAGCTCTGCTGGGTGAAGCGTGCAAAAGCATCAACCAACTAGGCCACATCCTGCAGCTCCACCACAAACCTGATCGAGTTAAAGCCTGCGGTGGAAGAGTGACAGAATTCTCATCCACTAACAGAACTGTGTTTCTCGTTCTAACTGAGGACAAGCGAGTTACAACATTTCAAATTAAAGACGTTCACTGCTGAAACCACATCGGCTTCTCTCAGACTACGAATGCTGGTAAAGAGCGCCATCTCTAGGGGACAGTAATGCAACACAGTGGACTGTGGGGAACTTAATAAATAAGGCGTGTCACGCGATTAAAAAAAAACTAATCAATTACAAGCTCTCTAAATAGTTAATCTGAAATAATTATTTGATATAGAAATATTTAAGACTTTAAATGAATTTTGGCATATGAGTGAATGAATAATCAACATTACAGACTTTCAGTGTCTCTTATTTAATAACTGTTTCTGCACTGTTCTGGTGCAGTAATGGTCACAGCAATCACAAATATGAGCTAATATGCTGAGAGAAAAAAATAAAAAATCCTTCAGCAAGAATGATAGAACTAAGTCCATCTATAAGGTGCAGTTTAAGACAATGTACATACACACACAGGTGTCAGAAGCATTTTAATGTGGGTGCATGCTGCACTCGCATGTTTCACTCATGTTAGCATGTCCTTTTATATCCATGCAGTACAAATATCCAGCAGTTCAAAACATATCTCATGAGTATCTGGAATCCTTAGAGAAAAGCGGATGTTGTTTTTGTGCTACAGCTAAAACGCCAACTGCCACTGTAAATAGCCTCTGTTTATTATATACTGCACATTCTCTGTTCTGTTCCTGCAATTATTTGCACAGATATTATTTCTTGCTACTTTTATTCTGCATTTTTACATACCTAAGAACTCCACTGCTGGAATACAGTATCTGTTGTAATACTGTATTCTTTCATATGTCCACTGCACTAAATGTTGTCCTGTCCTGTTTTTTGTATTGTTGTACTCTCTCCCCTGCTCTCTTTGAACTCTGTATTCTGTCCTGTCTGGATTTATGTAGTCTTGTGGTGTTATATATTATATATTATTTGTTCATAGCATAAAGATTGGGATTATTTAAAAGACCCATGGCATTTTCAGTCAATGACTAAGTTATATATCATATATAACTTCAGATTGCTCTAATACACGTACGTTTATGTAGGTATGCACAGATTGTGACTACGGAAGGCATTCAGACATTTGAAGGCAGATCCTGAGCCATGTGGAGTGAAAATGTATATTTGGAAAGGAAACTCAAATGGAGCAGGGAGTAGTAAACGACTGTTCATCACTTCGCAGGAAGCTGCAGGAAAGTAAGTGTATAAGTTATGAAGTATGAAGTAGCCACTTCACATACTGTAAATTTACCACCCATTTTGCTTGCATTAAACACACTGAAGGCGTGTCTAGTGCATAATGATTCATTGTTCTCTTATCATACAGAAGCAAATGAGAGATGCTTAAGGTAACTTTTAAAGTAGTGTATGTTTGTGAGAATGTCTGCTTGGTTCAAGGTTATTCAGATGACGTGTGCATTACAAAAACTAAAATGTTGCACTATTTTAGTGCATCTTCATGATGCACAATATGCAAAAATTGTATTTAAGTTTGTTCCTGCAACTGTCCATGGTCTGTTTCAAAAAGACTGAAATGCCATTTAAAAAAATGGTAAAAAAAAAAAAAGGCTAATTGTCACGTCGCCCCCATTCTCCCGAATGAGGGCCGGAGCACAAGAAGGCATCCATGATTTTCTTTCTTTCTCTTTCTTTCTTTTTCTTTCTTTCTCAAAAGGGCACGAGGACCCAAAATGAACTTCAACAGAGCAAAGCTAACTACACCCCAACACAACCAAATGATGATGGTGGACTGACACCCAGGTTGGTCCAAAAGGAACTTAAATACAAAAACCCTTGAGCCAATAAACAAACTCAATCGCTTAACTTAAACTCAACCCAGCTGTAACTACACCCAGCGAACCCTGTCAAAATAAAAGACCCAGGACAAATGACAAAACCCAAACTGAAGCAAGGGTGGCCTCTGTCACTGGCCCCAGACCTGACACTAATGCAATTTTAATTTTAATCTGTGGACTGATGAAGCTCCTTCCAATACCACCAGGTTAAGTTGGGAGTGGTGTTTATCATCCAGAACTGATCAACATCAGTACCCGACCCCACTAGTTCTCCTGTGACTGAACATAATCAAAACCTCACAGCAATGTTCCATAATCTAGTATAAAGATATCCCTGAAGCACAGAGACTTTTACTGCAGCAACGGGGGGCACATTCCCTCTTCATACCCCGGATAGTGGAGGAAATGTTGGATAAGAAAGCATTTACAAACTTTTGGATATCAGTGATAGACTCAGGCTGTAGGGCAGGGGTGCAAAACGAATGCACAACATGGGATCCCACCTGCTCGCTAAACACTATGATGCATCAAGCAAGATGAAATAGTCTTCATCCTTGATTAACACTGTTATTAAGCGATCCAGAATAGAAGTGCAACCATGTCTTAACCATAAAAAACCTTTACAAATCTAAAAAGTAAAGTGTGGCTAAAAGTGAAAACTTAAATGAAGTGAATAGATATGTTTTAACAATATCAAAGAGTATTTTCAATTTTATTGTATCATTGTTGGCAACAGTTTATTTGTCTTTTATTATTAAATACAATTAACGTAATGTAATCTAATCTAAGACAGAAAGTACAGTTGAAAAATAAAAACAAATCCAAATTCTAGTTTGTGTTAGTAATATCCTTATCGGCTCCTTTCAAATAAACAGAAAGGATTTGTAAGCAGCCAAAGGTGTGTGATGTGGCACCTACTCATATTTTGTCCAATATAGTGGCATCCATTAGGAACATTTTCACACATTTATGGAGACACTTTACAGCACTGAATCCCATTTGTACCACTTTATCTTTAGAAGAGCACCTAACTAGGCTCTTCATCATGTTCTCTCACTTGTAGTACCATATACAGCACTGCACACCATTCAACTGGAAAAGGCACTACTTGGGATGCTATCATGTAGGGGCATCATACAGGTTCTCTTCTTAAATGTAAATGGCAACCTTTTCCATTGGAAGGGTACCTTATGAGGCACTACAGCCCTTTTTACTGATAGAGGGCCACTCATTAAGTCAAGTTATTACATTTTCTTGCTCTAGAGGGCACATCATCATCATTTACTGCATGAAAGGGTACTCAATCACTTTTCCCATGTGAAGAGCAGCCAAAAGTGGTCTTCCTCTTGTTTTGGCCACCCTAGAAATGTCAAACCCAGTCTTCTTCAGTTATGCCAGTGTTGGACATATAATGTACGTCCTACATTCAAAGTTTTCCAATACTTCTATTGTTTTGAAGCGAAGGTGTTCTTTTCTTTCGTTTTCTCAAAGATTCTGAGTCACTGCATAAGGCTCAATAGGAGTCCTTCTATAACCCAGACTACAGTACAAACAAGATGATCTGTTTCTATCAAACACATGGTCTATACAGGGGCAGCTGGTGGCCTATTGGTTAGGGTGTTGCCCCCGCAATCAGAAGGCCGTGGGTTTGAATCCCAACACAGCTAGTGTCATCACTGAGAGACCCTTGAGCAAGGTACCGTCCCCACACACGTCCTCAGACACCCCTCGTTGATGGCAGCCTTCACTTGGTGAATGTGTTAAATGCAGAGAAAGAATTTCAAGCTGTGTGCTGTGGTGCGTTCACTCGTGACTATAAGGGGCCACTTTACAAGACAAGAATATAAAAAATATGCAGCTAATTACAAAGTGTCTGAATTAATGTTAGCATGTAAAATTCCAGAATCAGGGCATAAGGATTGACAGTGCTTGCAATAAATAGTTTATTCTGACCAGAAAAATAGACAGGAAATATTTATACACTGTACAAGCATTCTTTAGATACATTATACATTTAACAAATCACTGTCAATAACATTCAATGGTCATCATAAACAGTTTGCAATACAAAATGTCAGACACTGAAAAATAGATGGGACGTTTCACACTCGATGCTTTTTTTCATAGAATGTAAACATCAATGACAAAATACATTCATATTCAAACAGAACAGAACAGAATAATTGTCATACGGTCACACTCTCAGTGGACTCCATTACGCCTCCTAAACCATTTTAATTTGCACCGATTGCACTTGTTTTTACAAAAGCACCTAAAACACGTTCCTCTACTACACTAGACGTGTCCTGTGTTTTCAATGCCTGAGAAACTAAAGGCCTTTCATTTTCCTTGGATACTTCTTGTCACAGTGCTGTTGCCTCACAGCGAGAAGGTCCTGGGTTCGAATCCTGACCGGTCCTTTCTGTGTGGAGTCTGCATGTTCTCCCCCTGTCAGCATGGGGGCTCTGGTTTCCTCCCACAGTCCAAAGACATACACGTCAGGCGAACTGGAGATTTCAAAGGAGTGACTGTGTGTGCATGTGAATGTGCTTGTCTGTCCTGCGGTGGACTGAGGATCCATGCAGGGTGTTTATCCGCCTTTCATCTTATGAGCACAGCGATAGGCTCCAGCAGCCCCTTGGTTAGGACAAGCGGCTCAGATAATGACTGACTGACTGACTGACGGAATGACTTCCTGTCAAAGCACTGTACATCAATCAGTAATTCAACATTTTACTTCAGCCAATACACAAGAGGCATCCTCAGCATGAAAAGCAGCAGTAAAAACAAGTTGAGATTCAACCCATCAAAATGTGACATTTACAGTCAGACTGTGCTCAGGCAGCAGGAGTAGTTTGATTCGTGAAAGGTTTGACTGTTTCTTTTGCAGCTTCTCGTATAATTAAGGCCAGAAGAAGTAGCTCTGAAGCTCCTCCTCTAACCCAGCTTATCTCAGAACAGGTTGATTGGTGCTTTTCTCAAGAGGAATGAGGTTATGATGAAAAATAATGATAGCTGATCCTAAACCCACATTAGCGGCGGTTGGATGTTTGCTGAAACACTTCGCTTCCTCTAGGTCCGGAGCCAAGAGACTCTATTTGATGTCACAGCTGGAGGGTGCTGTCTTCCACTTTTTCTCTCAGTGGTTCAGTGGCCGCATGCCGGAACTGGGGCAGATAGAGAGGAATGCTTCTCTGGGACATGAAGCTGGAATCACTGGAGCCAGAACACTTGCGTTCCGATTGTGGACTTGATTCTGCACACAAAACAGTTTCGTCATCTGCTTCTTCATCCTGAAAATCCTCTTCTTCTTCTTCCTCCTCATTCATTCCTAGGTAATACAGTTCTTTGGCCACCCTTTTGCTCTCCAGAGTGTCATCCTCTTGTTCTGACGTTTCAGAAAACTCTTCCACTGAGTTACAGGAACAGGAGTTTCGAGGATTGGCGCTGTCAGAGCAGGACGGGTTCTCCAGCTCCCAGAGGCCTCCTGGGAAAGAGCCTGAGATGTCGGAGTTATTCGCTGAGAAGTTCCCCTCATCACTGGAGCTGCTCAGACTTTCCTGCTGCTTCCTGAGGAGCACCGGCTGATCAAACACCAGAACAGTAGAGTATGTTACAGACGACTGGCCAGATGTTTCTGGAGTTGCAGCTATAGTGGAGGCATCAAGAGAAAGAGGCTCTAAAGAGCCTTCCATTCTTGCAAGACTAGTGCTCCTGCCTTCCATATCCACAGAACAGTGAAGGAGGGCTTCCTTTTCCTGGTCTTTCTCAAGACTGAGGAGACGAGGTTTCTCAACTAACTCCACTTCACTGACTCTTTCGGACACCAGTAGAAGCGGGCAAGCAGTGAGGCCTTCTGGATGACCAAACAGGTTTTCTGTGCCTTCCATCTACAAGAAAAGCATGAATGAATACAAATATCTTCCACATGATGGGTTGCAAGTACGTATTAAATACTATGTACTATGACATGCAGAAATTTGGGTGTATCCAATTATGTTTTGTTGATTTTGTAAATGAAAGTAGGTACACATAAAAAAACACATTTTAATGCACAATTGGTGGTTTAACATAAAAATGTGGCAATGGCAGATTTTATGCTTATATGCAGAAATCCCATATTTACGTTTGTTCTCTGTTGAGGATGTTTACCTATTTTCACACAACGTAATTTGACCAGGGACATTCAAACTTTTGCATATGACAGCACAATCTGAAACTCCCTCTCTCTCTGTCTCGCTCTCAACACCACCCCCCCCCCCCCAAATACACACGCACACACACACACACACACACACACACACACACAGACACACACACACACAGAAGCAACCTACTCATGGAAGGAAATCTTGTTTATTGTAAACATTATGGGGAAAAAATCCTTCCCTCACAGCTTCACTGCACTGACTACAGTGTCCACAAGTCTGACCACATTTCCAAAAACAGCACATTTGTTTGTCTAAAACAATGCATTTGAAGCCTGACCGTTTTGAAATCCATCCCTCTGGCCCAGGAGCAGTTGTTGGGATTTGGAACATCTTTCCACATCAGCTTTCTGATTCTGAAAATTGAATGGAATTTAGTTAAAATAATAATTAAAATATTCTTTCCTAAATATAAAAAGGATAAATACAGTAGCAAGGAGCTTCCAAGTCACCTCCATAGTAAGGAGCATGAACAGCAGATATACAGGACAGAGCTATCAAAATTTTCTGTACTGATACTTAGACTTTTATTTCTTAAACACTTAACAGTTTTTACTGCTAGCTTCCATTAAATTACTAGCCTGAAATGAGTATACCAGAAACCAGAAATTAGGGCAAAGTGTTGGTATTAGGTATCTTAACTGACCACAACAGTTTACACACTATTCAAGAAGCGCCAGCATTAATTAGGTTATTGACTCACTGATGCTGATAAAACTTGACAAGTTAGGCATTAAAATCTTTCTACATGCATTAGCATTAACTCTATATGCAGTAACAATTCGGTTGGAGTCAGAAAGAGTAATAATAAATAAGTAATTGCAGAATTACCCAGCCAAGAACAGAATCAGAACCTAAAATGTGATAGAGAACGTTTCAATTGATAAGTCTCATTGAGCTACATAGCAAATTGCATTAGAATTATAACATAGCACTTTTATTTTTTTATTTATAGCAATTTTATTTTTGTTATTTAAAAATGGCACTTTTTAAATAAATGTAAAAGGCCACTTTGGTTTATTAAAGAGCGCCTTTGGCAAAATACAGTACCTTAATTATGCTTGTGTTTTCATTTGTTTGTTTAGTCAACACAGTATTAGGTCAAAATCAAAGGCTAATTAAAAATGTGCACCCCTATAAGACGACTAAAAGAATTGTGGCAGTAGGTTTTGCAAGAAACTGTGAAGCTTGCTATTCAGTTCATATCTGGAAAGCTAACCCATCCAGAAAAAAAGAACATGTTCATACTGTATATGTGAGAACTTTCAAGTAAGGTCCAAAGGGACAATGCCAGTTCTTTTCAAAAGCATCTAGTCATGACATTATGATTATAATTTCATTATCCCTTTTCTGGGTCTGAAACTGTAATATGAATTATGTAAATCAGGATGAATGAAAAACAGGCCATCCTACATAAAGAAGCATTACACATGCATACATATATACACATGCATACATATATATATATATATATATATATATACACTTCTTTGTTAATGGCAAGATTCCCTGCCAAAGCCTGTGTGTATTAGCCGACTTAATGTGACTCAGTAAACAGGATGAGGGTCATTTGTAACTCTACATAAGAAGAAGTGCTTCAGATGAATTATCCTAAATGGTGCACACAAAGTAAAACCACCTGACCTCTGTAGTAAGTAATGGACCCAAAGTAATGGACCCAGTAATCAGATGCATTTCCAAATCACGTAAAACGCGCCCCAGAGCATGGCCCTCAGTTTCCACACTATGAACTGTATACTCCAGTTCTGCCTTCCTCTTTTCTCTCTTGCTTATTTTCTGCTGCTGCTATGCTTCACCTCATGTTCAGTGAACCACAAGGACTCCTGTCCCCACCCCTGTCCCTTTTCATCTTTCATTCTGTCAGACAGAGTCAATAACAGTTATCTGCAGACAACTCAAACCACCACTATACTGTATGAAATCAGTATTTCAATGTGATAATCTTATTTATGTAATGTTACTGGGACGACCAATCAACGAATAACGTTATGTGTCCACTTGCAACTTTTCTTCATTTCGTCTTACTAATTTTGTGTGTCTCCACTATAAGGTAAATGATTGTGGTTGTGGTGATGCAAGCAGCAAAGTTTAAAACGAGTACAGGTTCTACATTGCACTTATCCAATCAAGCAACACTAAACCTGTTGTTTGAATAAATGGCAAATATAAAACTTTCTCTAAACTTTGACAGGTGAAACAACAACTTTTTCTCCACTCTGAATTCATAACTCATAATAACAATGATGAATTACATTATATGGAAACCATCTGGTATTATGCAGAACCTTTGGGGAAAGATGGAGGAAAGATTGTCAGTATGAGAAGTTTGTATTGTTCTAGTGGGGAGACTAATAATTTAATAATTTAATGTAATAATAATAATTTAATTTAATAATCCAGAGAGCTCATAGGTTAGTTGCTAAGTTCCACGTTATTGAGACTGAGCAAGATAACGCGCTAGCACATGTAGGTGACAAATCTAATAGAAGTATAAAAACATAAACAAATAATTATAAATAATAATAGCTTTGTATAGCATTAAATAAAAATAAAAACCAGCAATGACCCAAAAAAGCCCACCAGGAGTGAGCAGGGAGATGCAATATTGAACGTAATGTTAAACTGTAAGATGAAATCTTAAGGCACCAGTTGGCTTGCTGACTTTACATGTCTGAATTATTTTATTACATTCATTACTATCCATTTTGTTCAACAGATAAGTCAGATAGAGCTTACTTACTGATTTTGTGAGATGATCAGTGTGACAAACAGCACGATGGAGAGGAAGGCAATGATCATGAGAAGCATGTAGGCTGCAGGGTCACTCCGCGCAGCTGTACAACAAGGCATAGTTCACACTGTTACAGAGCTGTTCGGTAGTTTTGAGTCACAGTTGTCTGACTATGCCTTGCTGCTGTTCACAACAAACACTTTCACACTACATTAGATGTCACACTACATTAGACTTGCACTGTGAGAACCTTAGAAACATTACTTAACCTAGATATTTAACCTAGATTTATCTCCCTTTGGTAGAATAAATCTGTAACATAAATCTGTAAATCTGTCTTAACAAATGTGGGACGGGCTAGAACTTTTCAAATGTTACTTCAAATTAAGAAAACAAGTCTAAAAAATATGTATGCTTTTAAATACTAAAAAAAAATATATATGCTGTGCACTGTCACTGAAAACTGTGATATTACTGAACCTATTACTGGGTGACTCATAATTTCTGAGAATATTTTACCATAAACTATGAGGTAATAGTGTGTACAAAGGATCTAGATGATCACATGTGCCATTAGATATAAATACTTACCCATGCATTTCGCTGGCTCCCCCTCACCATCCACAAACACAGGGTACAGTCTGAACTCTTCTGAGCCGTAGAAATGCCCTGTGTAAAACATCACAGTGATCATCACTTGTGCTGTTATTTTATTCAATAATGTATGTAGTGTATACTGAAATACTATAAGCTGGATGCCAGAAAGTATGTTTATTATTTTTTCAATAATTCATTTTTTAGAACACCGGAAAGTTATTAAATCATGAATAATATCCCGTCAACAAATGAAAATACATTAAAAGGCATTTCTACCCATTTGTCACACCAAGTGTCACACCAAGAGGAAAATGTAACAGGGTAACATCTAAGGGCTACAAACTTACGGCAAAGATGAAAGTCCCTAGTGTAGGAGGGGACTTTGATCCACTCTACTCTCCCAGTGCCCTGTCCAAGGTCTCCATTCAGATCCAGCCACTCAATAACGAAGGAAACTAGCAAAGGCTGTTCAGATAGCAAGGTCCAGTATAGAGACACACAGGTAGCGTTGGCTATAGCATGGAACGAACGCACACCTTGTCCTGAAGATAAAAAACACGTATTCAAAACACTCAAATAATAGAGTGCACCATTATCACCCGACACGAACATTCAAGGCTTGGGTTTGTTTCCATAACAACTGGAAATTAACTATTAGAGCATCCTATGTACATTTAGGCTACATCTAATTTTTTACAACAAAAGCCTATTACAGGCACAGTGGCCTCTTACATAAGCTAATAGACTAGTTTTTGCCCCAAAACAACAGACAGCTTCCATCAAAGCAATTAGGTGCGAATAATAAAAATATGCAATGGGTGACCTGAAATAGAAGAATGGAACACAACGTGCAGCAGCAGGATTTTTTTTTAAAAACCTGACCTGCATTAAGAAAGCAATTTCCCCCTTGAGTTAATTATGCTACCAATCATTCCCCATCAGTGAAAATAGTGCAGTACTACAGCAGGAATGTTAGGTGCATGTTAACTCACGTTTAGGCTGACGCATCAGAGTCACGTTGCTATTCTTGGCTGAGTAGCCTAAAGAATTTCGAGACATGACTGTGACGGTATGGATTTCCTCTTTCCACTGGAATGTGTAAAATGAGCCAAGGGCTACATCATCAGACCACACGCCACCCCCTGAGGTCTGGTGCATAACTACAAGTCCCTCCACACAGTTGGCTGGAACCTCTGTTGAGACTGGCTGGAGGGAAGAAAGTAAAAAAAACATTGAGGTTTAGTTTAGTGTAGAAATGTTTTAAATAAATATATCCACACACATAAAAAGTCATATAAATGGTTTGGCAAAAATGTCAAACTATCCCAAATGCAGTCGAGACTTGTTTGGTGTTTAAAGTCATAATTTAGGCATGCAGTTTGCTGAATGTTAACTGGTGGTCATAAGCTACAAACTGCAATTAGTCTGTACCTGCAGTGCCAAAATCAAAGAGCAAATTTAAGACACCAAACATGCGCGGTTTGCATGCCATTCGCAGTAAGAGAAATATTGTGCAAACCTGATTTTTCGCTGAACTATTGTCTTGATTCAGTATACTATGGCCTGACATGTTGTTTTATCACTACATTAACATATTTTGTTTATTGCAATGTTCCAACTCAAGACGTTTAGTGGGAACAGTGGCGTCTCATTCAGACAGTAATTAACCTCAATGACTAAATACATTTAGATTTATTAGGGCCTTGATTTATTAAGTCGTAGGCGTCAGATTCAGGCACAAATTGGATCACAAGCCTAAACCTGTACTTTACTGAGTGTATTCTCGGTGAAACACAAAATGCTCTTCTCATGCATTTGCATTTAAGGGAGGATTGTGAGAAGTTTCCTTCTTTTAAAAGCAGGTGTACATTTGTGTTAGGCTCTTAAAAGATGTGTTGTTGAAACTTTCATTAACAACAACAGCAGACGCAGCATCTAGATGGCAGCGCAAACCTCAAACATGCTGAAAGAATGTTTACCACCAGAATGTTAACACTCAGAATCAGATGTTCATGTGTAAGAAGTGCAGAATATGCTACATTTGCAGACTATGTTTTTGTAGCTGAAGTGCAATTACATCTCTGGAGAATTTATAGTTGGGAAAGAGGATACAGTTAGTGGGGAGGCTGTGTTGTTTGCATGACAAGCAGCAGACTTAGTAAATGAAACATCAAGGCATGTTCTGCACTGCATCTTCACTCATTTATACATCTGGTCCTTAGTCTTTATTACCTTGAAGAGCAGAGTTACATTAGAGTAATTCTGTTCAGTGTCCTCTTGTATAACTCGCCAGAAATCTGGCCCCATCGCTGGTACTGAAATCACATGACAAGACAAATTCCCTTAATAAAAACCAACAATTACCAATTTGCAATAAACTCACAGTCTGCATGTATTAAAATGATGCCATGTATGGATTATGCACTGAAGCAAGAAATTTAAAATGGACAGAAAGTCATTGCAACAGCAAAATGCCCCACAATAACATTATTACAGTTTTACTTCTGAGAGGTTTACCTTTAGTATTGTAAATCGAGGAAGTATGAGGCTCACTCCAGTCACTCCAGTAACCAGAGCCATTCAGTCTTCTGCAGCGCACTTGAATCTTGTACTGAATACAGGGGTCCTGTACCACGAGTTCAGCCCATTTCTCAAAAATAGGTCCAAATACCTGTGAAAGATAAATCAGTAAATCTGCAAATGAATTTTTGTAAATCTGTAAAAAAATAATAAATAAATCATAGTAAATTAAATGAAACAAAACCGCTGAGGTTGAGTATCCACATACTTAGCTTGCTCACTGTAATCACAGAGAACTTCCTGCTTTAATTATATTTCTTCATCATTTAAATCTGAGCTCAAATAAAATTAATCAGCTCTACAAATACAGGTCATAACAAACCATGCTACTGCATGCCACCTCTGATTGAGCATTTGTGCTAAGACAGACGTCGTTCAGCTTTTACGCAAAGCCAGCTGAGGCCTCGGTTTCGAGAGGTTTCTACCCACCTTCCACTGCAAGTCGGCCATTCCACGCAATGGAACATAGCGTAGCTCATACTGCAGATCATATGCAGGCAATCCAGGCCGCTCCCAACTGGCCCGCAGTGTTTTATTGGGGAAGGTGACTGTTTCCATGTCTGAGGGTGAAGATGGTTTCACTGAGGGAAAGAAAGAGTGATTGTTTAGATGTTATAAATACTGCTGTTTAGAGTCTGCATTTACTGTACTTTAAAATGTATGGTGTATTTTATTTGATTGAATTTAATTTCACATTATCAAAAGAAAAGGAAATGCAGAGATAAAACATATGGAAGGGCAGAGATACAACAACAGTGTGGCAAACTTACAGGTGTGAAACTTACACTCAAAACACTCACCATAGTCAACAGGACTAACAAAGACAGGAAGTGACTTCACTGCTCCGTGCCCTCCCTCCACCACTAGCCATAGCTTGTAACAGGAGAACAGGCTCAGGCCTCGCAAGGTACACTCACGGATATCTCCTACTCCATCTGGACACTCCTCCACCCCAACTACTGACTCCTCCTGCATCGGAGCCACCGTACGTTCCTCATGTGGTATCTCCTCACACATTCCCTTATATTTTCTAAAGCAAAAGGTGGATACAACAAAGACAATTAGTTCCTCTTCTCCTCGATACTTCTATTATGAGTAGAATGAGTAGAGTGAAGCGCATGGACCCAAATACCTGTATAGAAATCTGACAACTGCCCAAGCACTCTTATTCCATTTGCAGGTCATGGAATCAGTATTTGATCGTTGATCAGTCTGACAGGTTATATTTGCATCAAAAAAACCTTGAAATAAGCATACAGGAAAAGTATAAATAAGTGTAAATAAGTGCTTATTTTCAAGCCCTTAACATTTATGTTGTACTCCATGAACTTAATAACAACACAATCATTCTGCTCTGTTTTCCATGCAGTTACTCAAGCCATGAGACATAAACATCAATAAACGGTTTATGAATTCGATCGTCAAGAAAAAATATGAAACAAACAAGAATATGCAAATCTATCTGAAAGGCCATCTAGTTACTAGTAGAGCAGGACAATGTGACAATATTCATAATTATCAAGAGAAAATATTTTACTATATGTCTCAATTTGTTTTTTCATGTTGTGAATGTTGTGATATCTTGAGTGCTTAAAAAATGCTGACCAACTTCAAACAGTGCATAATTAGTCACAGTACAGTGCAGTAAGCAAAACCTTAAAAATGATCTGGTTTGATTTTTTAAATGCATACCTACTGGCTCCTTCATGTCTGTTTTAAATTATTAGACATGAGAAAAAATACATATGGCATATTGTGTATTGGGAAATATTGTTACTGCATCGCCCACCACTAGGCACATTCATTAGACATCTAACATTCATTAGACATACTAACATTCTTGTCATTTATAACTTCTGCAATTAGGGCAAAGGGAAAGGTAGTATAAATAAGGACAGTACAATAAGCCTTAGACAAAACATAATAACAACTTACCTTCTGTGTACACCATTGCGTAAGCAAGATTGCACTTATATCTTTCTCCCCATAGATGACAGCACATCAACGTATCAAAGCCAGGCTGCTTTGACCTAATGTTGACTGCACTGACCCGCTCATTGACCACTTTGTACTGGCTTTCTGGGATCACCTGGCCATTCAGCATCCACACTGCCTTGCTGGCAGTCCAGCTCCGGTTGTGAAAGACACTGTATACTGTTACTTCTTCCCCAGGCCTGGTGAACACCTCAGGCGGGATGTAGCTCACTTTAGAGAGGCAGAAAAACAGAGAGGAGGATAAAGTGCAATCTGTCAGGCTGGTTTGATCAGAAAATGTGATCATCCAAAAACTGATCTAATTTCTCTTACAGAAACCTACTGATCCTTAATTCTCTGCAATGCTGGAACAATTCATATTGCAACATCCAGCGCAATATTGTCTTTGTTCCCGTTTAACATGAAACAATTCTGTCATTTCGACCCGCCGAATCACTCCTGCACTAAAAAACTGATCTATTTGCTCATTCACTGTTATGTGAATCCCAGACATATGTGAACTGAAAGACAAAAATTTGTCGATATATTTCATTCATGTAAAAGTGTACACATTTAAATTAAGTACATCAGTTTTTTCCAGTGTATTGAATTTACAGTAGTAAGAACTGTCATTATAGCTTATTTAGAACATAGGTGTCTATTCTACTGACTCTGTAGGAAGCAGACCCTACCCCTACAAAATCTTACCCAGCCTTAGAAAAAAACAAGCCAAATAAGCCCAGTCTATTAAATAATGGGATGAAATGAGGAATGAGAATGATTCAAAGCCGGCTGCTGTTTGGGTTTGGAGCTATTTTTGTTGTTTTGACTCTTCAGCTCCCATGCAGCATCTGAGTCTGTGTCTTCAAGCCTCTTATTCCTCTCAGTGCACACACTGAACCTCCATTTAGGTTGCCATGGCAAGTAAACCCAACAAGCATTTGACAAAAACATTATAATCCTACCTTCATAATGAAAGAAAAATACTCAAGAGGCAGGAGACCCTCTTTTCTCCAAGTGGATAGTCTATGCCAATATGTGATAGTACATTATATTGTATCTGTAATACTGAAGAGTGTATCTGAAGATAAATTGCTTAGCAGATCATTTACGTTCATCTAACTTTTACTGAAATAAGTAAAGCGGCCCCTTACAGTCACGTGCGAACACACCAAGTATTGCAAGTACTGAACTGAACGGTTTTGCCTTAGTTTGTAAGAACTGCTGATAATTTTTCATTTTTAAGAAGAATTTCCAAAAAAAAAGTCCTTGTTTGCCTGATCCAGTGGAATTCTCTCTGTGATGAATTTTTTAATATAATTGTAAAAATGGTCAATTATGAGTCATAATGGCTTATGCTTCTTCATCAAGGTGACTGAAACATAAAATGATGTCTTTGTATGTGTAAATAAACAAATTTAACAGATTTTCTTCTATGTACAGAGAGCACTAAGCTTCATGCACAATGTAAAATGCATGCATGCAGCCAATTTCCACATGATGAAGAAATTTTGTCATATATGCATATAGAGAGTCAAAGTGCAATATGTCTGCGTGTAGGAGATTACCCTTGAGATCCCAAGCAATTCTCACTCATTTATCTTACTCTCGTTCACTTCATGCCATCTCTCTGTTTATATCAAGGGCTGCAAATGATCCGTACCATTTTCCTTAGTTTTTTTAACCCAATGGCCCATGAAAGTGACAATCACTACACTTAATTACATACACACACACACACACACACACAAAAACAAACACTTCAAATATGGCTGACTCAGTCCCCCATTTTATCAAAACATGCACGTAGAGCCAGTTTTTAACTAAATCAAAAAAATAATATTAAGTGAGCTAGATTGAGTGGTGCAACTACAGGTATCCAAATCAGACCAACTGCATAAATAACAACCAAAACTATAGACTGCCGAACATGCATGTTCTGTTAAAAAGCCAACTAAAAACTCAGCACTTGGATACCATATAGATACAGTGAAGTAATACAGCTACAAAGAGCTGGATGAATAATAATAAGGCAGTTGCACTAAGGGGATGTGCTAGAAATTAATGTACTAGCAGATGATTACAGTCAGGACAGCACACACAACAGTTTGAAAAAGACAATAAAGAATTCTCCCATAAAGAATGTACAATAAAGTACTCTGAGTTCTAAACAAGTTTTTTAATAACATGCAGTGTAACCCGCATAGGAGCTAAGCTTACATGTATTTTGTTATTTAATGTATAATTCATATATTTTATTTTAACATTCTATATCTATGGCCACCTATTTCCAATGGATAAGTTTCACCATGAAGAGTAACTGACCTGTCTATCTAAGCTTTTTTAATTGTAATTGCTTGATAGCTGACTCTATAGTAATTGTATTCTATAATTTAACTGAATATCTGTGTTTCTTATTGCAGGTTGAGCAGATCTCCAGAACATGCAGATGCCTTCTCTACAACATCAGGAGAATCCGACCCTTTCACACCACGAAAGCTACGCAGTTACCCATCCAATCTCTGGTCATCTGGACTATTGCAAGTCTCTACTGGCTGGACTCCCACTGAAGGTAACAAAACCACTTCAGCTGATTCAGAATGCAGCTGCGAGGTTAGTCTTCAAAGTTCACACACACACCACATCTTTACTAAGGACCCTCCACTAGCTCCCTGTGGCTGCACACATTAAGTTCAAATCCTTAACACTTTAAAGGCAAAGAATGGACTCTCACCCCCATACATATCAGCACAGATCAAGACTTGCATCAAGACTCTTCTCAGTCTCGGCCCCTCAGCGGTGGTATGACCTCCCTTTTCCAATCAGATCTGTGGAGTCCCTCTCTGTCTTCAAGCATCTTCTGAAGACCCACCTCTTCAAGGAGCACCTTGTTCAAGGAGCACTATGCTCTCTTGTTTCTGCGTATTTATTTCTTCTCCATCTTCACCCAATTCCTTTCTTTTGCCTTAACTTCTGACTTTTCTTTGACAGGTTATGTTTAGGTGAACCGAGTGTGCAGTTACTTGGTCGAATAGCGGATTTTGATTTAAGTGTAGCTTTACAGGCTTGAGAAACAGATGCAGACTACTTGAGCACTGATGTACGTCGCTCTGGATAAGAGCATCAGCTAAATGCCGTAAACGTAAACTGAAACCGCAATAGTACCAAACTATAACTGAACAATTAAAATATGAACGAATGAGTACGAAGATGGTTGTAAAAAGTTACTGTTCCATAATTTCCTTACCTTCCAATATGAGGTGAAGAGGCTGGCTCCAGTCACTCCAGTGCTGCAGGTGTTGTGGGCTCTGAGAGCGCACCTGAACCGTGTATCTGACTCCAGAACTGAGCTCCCTCAGAGGCACTGGGCGATGTTGTACCTTGAGCAGCTAACAGACACCAACATAAACATTTTCAGATTTTTCTATGCGAACAATAATGTATTTAAATGTAGCTTGTCAAAAACGACACTTAAACATTTTGTAAAACCTACATCACAAACAGAATACAGAACTAAGTCTCTAATTACCCAAATCTGAAAATCAGGCCAAATAACCCATTAACTGACTGATTTAAAGGCAATTTCATCATTTTCACTCACCTTCCAATGTTGGAGAGAAGTGTTGGATGAGTAGCGAATCTCATAGTTAAGTGGATATCTACTAGACTGTGAGTCATTCCATGTGAACATCACCTCACCATCAGTGGTTACATTATAATGTAGATTAAATGGTGGGTCTAGCTTACCTAGGAAGAAAGGTAGTTCACACAAAATTACTTTACAGTACAAAGATTCCTGTGACACTGAGTCTAAATTGAGTCATATAACTGCAAAATCATTCTCTTTGTAATGTCCTATCACTCTCACCTCCTTCTTTTTTAATCTTTGTTATATTTATTTTCAGTCAGTTATATTATAGTGCAGAAAAAGGGGCTATGTTACAAAGTAACTGTGTTGTTATGGTAAAAAAAAAGAGTTAGGATATCAAAGTCTGGCATTTCAAAAAGTAAGTTTTCAACTTAAGGCAATGAACCAATCCTCCTTGACCAATTTTATGTAATCTATTCTGGGCTCCAAGCTATCATTTCTCTCTACACCTTTTGTCTGTGGCTGCATTTATGTCCATCCAGAAAAAGACTACTTTCAACAGTAATTACTGTGTCATCATTAGAAGCAAGAAAAACTTGCTGAATAGTAGAGCTTGTTAATAGGCACTATCACTACTGTCATTCTTCCTCGTTCACTCACTGCATTTTGCCATTATTAACTCGGGCTTAGAACACATATTTTAAAATGTAAATGGATCTACTTTCTCTTTGTCAAGAACACCCAAAATAGAAATTCATTTACAAAATGAACACAAAATATTTGTTGTTCAAATATACTAATCAATATAGATAAGTTTTACAGGTTGTTCCAAACCAGTTGAACTCTCCATAAAGCTCATATTAACAATTAATCCATAATAAGTGGCTGCATAAAAGCTCTTATCAGTTTACTTTCCGTTCACTTTAATTCCCTGAGTTGCTCTCTGTTAAAATAAGTTGTGGGAAACTCAGTCTCTAATAGAAAATGGCCTCAGCCAACCAAGTGTGTCATCAGCCCGCTTCTCAAAGAGAGCAGGTTTCACACACCCACGAGCATTATCGATCTGTATATCTGCACCTGGTCACCATGGTTTCGGAGACAAAGCAAACACACATTTTTGTGCCTACGTTGAGGCTTCATGTTTGAGAAGCATTTTACTGTGAAATAACCTGTTCATTCATTTACCGGCCAGACCGCGGTGATGTGAAAGCAGGCCTGGAACAAACAACACATTGG
Organism: Brachyalestes nurse; assembly: GCA_037974405.1. Classification (NCBI taxonomy): domain Eukaryota; kingdom Metazoa; phylum Chordata; class Actinopteri; order Characiformes; family Alestidae; genus Brachyalestes; species Brachyalestes nurse. The sequence continues at coordinate 12,612,220 of JBBPCY010000109.1, forward strand.
CCTACTTCTAAGAATATGTTCTGAGAAAAAGACTGAGGCAACATGATGGAGCAAAACTTTTGCTTTTGCAATTACTTAATGACCAACTTTCATTACACTGGGTAACACATTTTTATGAAAGGTCTGTTTCATTGCAATTTTTGATGTTTCGTAGTCAAGTTTTGCACAGTGATTCAGAAAATCACATCAGTTTTTTCCTATCTTCAATGATTCTAGAGATGGTTTTTTTTTATGTATATTTAGCATTTACGAGCAATCTGCTTTAACCAGCATGCATGGAATTTGCAAAATAGTAACACCACTGGGAGCAACGTTTATTTTGCATGCACAAATAAAGTAACGAAGCTAATAACCCTCAAAGCTCAAAGTTATGAGTATAAGAAAAGACCACGACAGCCGAGCCGCCAAGTTTCGTTTTTTTCTAACGAAACCCTTGAAGCTACATGAAAATAAACGTTGCCACCGAAATCAGTGTGCTGAGATTGTATAAGAAACATTACAAAATGTAATGAAACAAATTTTTGTTGCCTGGTTTTATTATTAAAAAAAGTTTTTTGCACAACACACACACACACAGAATAACTTCCAAGTTTAATCTTGGTACAGAGCTAATCACCCTAGCATTAGGAGTCTTTCACAGGGACACTTACTGGCACAACATGATTAGTTTGTCAGGATGGGGAGTAGGGGGCCGAGAAGTCACCCATTACGCTACACACACAACAATCTAAATATGTAATGTTAAGTGTAACGTTAACACTACCATTTCCACTAAACACATACCATGTCTGAACAAATATCTGTAATCTGATTTGCTTGAGAGGTCTGATGAGTAGCACACACATAAGCAGATTCTAAAACATCAACTTATGTATTTAATGCATGTTGAGATATGGTGTGTGTACAAAAGAAATTACAATGGTAAAATCAGCCTTCTTCAACAGTCTTTAGATGAAAGCTGGTATGGTGAAGTGATAAACATGGCTCCCCCCATACAGCAGACCAAGGTTTTATTCCTCACTAAGGAAATAATCAAGTCCTTAGGCCATACTGCAAACACTACATTGTTTAACTCTTATAATTACACTGTTGTCATTCTGAATAAACTGTTGGTCATTCTGTCAAATGACATTAATGTAATGTAGGTCTCCCCTTTTAAGAACACTGAATGAACAAACAAATCTAAGGTGGTCAAACAGAAGAACCTCAATAAGAATGACTACAAAAGCTGTTGATGAAATATACATGAGATGAATGAAAAATACATTGTCTTACGGTTTAACTTTTAAAGGGTGGCACTTACGTAGCTGATTGGGACTGACGTGAATCTCCGGTGACGACAGTGAATGACTGTTGACAGACCCATTAATTAGCAGCACAACCGGAGCATCTTCAACATGAAGGTTTACAGAACATCTGACTGTGTCTTCACCAGCACACTGTGCACGAGTGGTGTGGTTTGTTTCTGCAGGTGAAGGCAACTCCTTACTGAAACAGCAAAACCACAAGAACAATACATAAATCACAGGGGCGTAACATGTAGGGCAAAATCTGATTCTCAGTCCAATTTCTCATTTAATTTTGAAAAAAGAAACATTAATGAACATAATGAATGGTGGTAAAAGGTTGCAAAGTCACCTAATGAGACTGGAAGGCAGTTAGTCTGACATACAACAATGAGCCTGATGGTGTGGGTTAAGCTGATTGTAGTCTTTGGTGTTCAAACAATACAGCTGGATTAGACAGAACAATTAATGGTACGCAGCTGACCGGCCTTCTCCACAATGTGTTTTTATTTGCAGTGCACTGTGTTGTTACACTCTCATATATATATATATATTTATTTCAACCCTGTTGTGACCACAACCACTAAGACTGGAGGCTTTGTGATAGGAATACAATATCATTATATTTTATAATCAACCAAGACCCAACATCCAAGGGACATATGACAAATTAAAAAAAAAACATTAAAAAATATGTAACACCTTTCAACCTTAATACTTAAATTATTTTAAACATTCTAAATATCAAACTTCTCCTGTATCTCAGGAAGATGTAACAAGAACTGCTGAACCATAAGGCATCCAGGGCATTTACCCAGGTGTGCTGGAAAAAGGTATAAGAGTAAGTGTCAATAATGTACTGTAAAACTGTGGCACCTGTTCCACAGATGCACATGCAAGCCAGATTACAGTGTGAGAGCGAGTCAGTAAGGAAGACTTCAGGTCTGAAACTTTTCCTTTGTTTCTTATTCTTGACTCTATCTCTGAAGTGGTTGTTGTTTGTGTACTGTGAGGTGGGCTGTGTGGGAGGCAGATTCAAGAACGACAGCATTCAATAACAATGACAACAATAACAGAAGAATTATAAAACAAAAACAAAACATATGAAATAAGAAAAGAAGAAGTAAGTATTTAGTAGAAATAATTACAAAAAAGAACAAAGCAAGCTTTGCTAACGGAGTGAGTCACTGTGTTTGGAACCAAAATGAAAACAATACAAAACGCTGCCATGGTAAAAAACAGTATTAGATACCTGAGAAAAGTATATTTAAAAATGCTTAGGATATCCAGTATTTTTTTTATCAAAACCATACAAACATTAGGATAGAAACAAAAACATTCATACAGAAAGGAGTGATTTAATGTCATGTGTTATTACATTAGTCAATCCTTTATTAAATCCTCTATTAGATTTTGAAGACTTTGTAATGGGCATGTTCTGAAACTGTTTGGATTTGTAACTGTTGGTCTACAGACTCCAGATGGTAAGGACATGAGTTTGGAATAAGCACGATTATTACTCAGGCTTACTCAGGCTGCTAAGTCTACTTAGATATTGAAATTTGGTATTGGACAAGATGGAATGAATTGATCCTTAGTAAATCTGTAGCAGTTTGTCAATATAAAAGTAAGTTATCTGTGATAACAGTATGAAATAATGACACCCCACCCTAGCATGCAGTGCAGCATCCCTACAGGACTAAGTATAACCACGTCTAATTTTAATAACCTTTCAAATACAGTGTTGTAGCAAGTCACATTCTGTGAACGGTGTCATGATATTGGTAGAGCTGTTACAGCACATGAACCTAAAATAAAAATCGCTATTTTGAGGGTATCAACAAGACTCTGCAAGGGGTTTTGCTTTCTATGGTAGCTGTGATGGAAAATTTTATGTTTGTTTCTTGTTTTTACTTGTATTTTGTTTTGTTACTCATACATTCATTTTAACCTT
>JBBPCY010000109.1:12615559-12636883 GCA_037974405.1 Brachyalestes nurse
TCCGTGTGATGAGAACCGAACCCAGAGAACTTGTTAGTGACGTCCTGGATCTCCTTCACGTTTCTCACAGAGTTAATGTGGGGCATCTGGTGGCCTAGAGGTCAGAGAGTTCGCCCTGCAATCAGAAAGTCATGGGTTTGAATCCTAAGACTGCTGGTGGCACCACTGAGGTTCCCTTGAGTAAGGTACCATCTCCACACACTGCTCCCCAGGCACTGTGTTCCTGGCTGCCCGCTGCTTCACTTGGCTACTGGGATGAATGGGTTAAATTTGTGCTGTTCACACTGTGTACTGTGGTGTGTTCACTTATGACAGAATGGTCACTTTAAACTTACACTATTAAGGAGAAATTTGTTTGTCATTGAAGGCTCCCACTGAAATGTATCTCCAGACCAAACAGACAGTCATGCTTGTACTTCATCCACTTCCCAGTTGTTAGTTTGTTTCTCCGTTGTTGTTTTTCATGAGCAGATAGTAAAAATCAAAAATCAATCAATGTCCTTGTCATGACAACATTTTGACCAATCAGAAAGCAGTGAAGCTTTCTATGTGGCTGCGACCCATTTTTAGCCCTGCCATTGAGCCTCCCGGGTTCAGGTCAGAGATGTTCACTAGTCATTTTTTTTTCAAGTCCAAGTCAAGTCTCAAGACTTTGTGCTTGAGTCCAAGTCAAGTCTCAGGTCTTTGAATGGCAATGTTTACAAATGGCGACTCTAAATGTTGGATGTTTGAGCTGTAAATGTTGAGCTGTAAATGTTTAGAAGATATGCTAATTTGCCACGCCCTGCGATTAGAATTGGTTGTTGCTTAGCAGGGGGCTGGACTGCGTGCTGTGATATTCCCTCACCAACATGGAGGATTTGCCTTAAATGATCTTAAATCTAATGTTAAATAAGAAAAATATGTCTCACACTCTAAATGTGAAACTTCACAGTTAGGCGTATATGTTGTATGGCAGTGATACTTAAGAAAGACTAGTGTTTACACTCACAATGTGATATTTGCAACACTTCATTAAAGTAGATTAGGTGCTGCTACTGATGGAAGTTAACAAATCCATGCCATGGCCAAACCATCCTGTATTCCTATGTCTTGTTTAGCCTATATAATGTTGTCTATAGGAAAAACCAGATAGTACTGCATATACAAACAAATAATAAACAACCAACCATTGCACATTATAGCAAAACCACTGTCAGAAAAATACTACTTTTGTTTCTTTTTTTACATAATTAAAAATAAATTTCATAATGAATGGACCAACAGAAATGGACTTACTAATAATAAAATCACATTCTATTAAAATATCTTGAAAGTTAAGAATATTTTAGTTGCAGAAGTTTTTTTTTTCTGAAAGTAATGATGTGTTGTATGTTTCATATGAACAATATAAATATAATTACTGTCACATCAAGGCCTAGTTTCATTTTTTGCACCATTTGAAAACACACAAGCTCTATGGACCAATAGAGAAAAAACACAAAATCGTGCTAGTTTGATGCTGAAGGCATTATCAGTGTATGCCGGATGTTTCCTCTTTCCCCCTCGCCCATTCCTCCCTTTCTCTCTGTCTCTCTCTCTTTCTCATTCTCTCACTTTGCCCTAGCCTGCCCTGCGACAATGAGACTACTCATGCATGTTATAAATTACGGGTGAATCCTCACAGCACAGCTCCACCTTCCTAGCCCGCATGTTGACAGTGTGTAGGACGGCAGTATGTCAGATGAGTCACCACTCTGCAGAGGTGGGCTTTACTTTTAATATGCTATACACTGCAGCCTTGTTCAGCAATAATTTAACAATACTGTCGCTGGTTAGGGTTAAAGATAAAGTGGTTGCTTTAAAGTTACTGGTTTGCTTGACTCAGAAATTAAATAAATGTTTTTACTTGTAATGTGTGAAGTTCTCTGGTCCAGCTGGCATTTTCTGCAGTGTTAGAATGTTTGATAGATTTACACTAAATTTGTCTCACTGCCTGGTTTCACGTTGACTCATTGTAGAATCATTTAAATCTCACCCAGCCTGAAAATGAGAATGCCGCATATTAAAGTCGGCCTAACTAGGTGGGTTTCGTACAAATGCCAACACTTTCTCCCCCCTGCCAAAACTCAACACTCAGTGCATAGCAGGCGGCATCCTTGGAAACCCCTGAACAGAGTGATTCACCTTTAATCTATGTACTTTGTTAAGAGTGATTCAGTGGATTTCAAAGACTCAAGCAAGGCTTTATAAGACTACGACTCTAAGACTACAAGAAGTAAAGATTTAAGATTTAAAGACAAGAAATGAGAGAGAGAGAAAGAGAGAGAGAGAAAGTGAGAGAGAGTGAGTGAGAGAGAAGGAAACAGAGAGATAAATGAATGAGCTTGCCCTTCCGTTTATGTGTTTGAGATAATTACTCTACAAATAATGTCATTTGTAGTCACTAACTGAACTAGAGAGAGAGAGAGAATCCTCAATGATCCAGAATGCAAAGCAGATCCCTTAATTCCTCGTCTGACAAATGTCATTGCTTCTCAATAATCAGCACCAGGTTAAAGACATGACATCATTCAGTAAGTATGTCATGCACCCAAGGGAATGTGCATGTGCTGCACTGCTGAAATATTCAAGGCCCTCTTCCATGCTGATCCTAGATCTCAGTAGTCTACTGTATGTTAGTCGAAAGGCAGTTGTTGTTTTTTTTCCTAACCTTTGAAGACATGGGAACGTATAAGAGTGATCTATGAGTCACGGAAAAGAAGGATCTTTCACTCCTACATCAAGCCTACGTGAACCTTGTCAGGGACTGATTATTTTCAGTGAAAATCACAGCTGAGGGAAGCCTTCACAGCACACTGAGGACAAAAGGAGATTCATGGCTGGCAACAAGCGAGTGTTGGCTCTGCGTTAAGAGAGGTTGCAAATGCACTCTCAGCTTCAGCAGCACTTACTCGCTCTGAATTAAAAAAACATATTCCAAACCAACTATGGAAGCTGTGTCAAGCTATGTTTACGGCACAAACTATGAAATACACACATAAAAAAGGTTTTTGGCTGTGGGAAACTGTATAAATAATGATTTTTTTAAAATTGAGAAATCAGATATTTACTGGGGGTAGTTTGAATTTTGCCATATGGATCCATCATGCAATAATGGAACTGCAATCCGCAACGTATATAGGAGTATAATAGTAAATCAGTTCACTGTCATGGGACATCAACCAGTCGTAAAAGCAAAGTGGCCCCTTATAGGTACTCGTGAACACACCACAGCATTAACAATGTGAAATTCTTTCTCTGCATTTAACCCATTCACCAACGAGGGGCTGCCGGGGAGCAGTGTGTGGAGACGGTACCTTGCTTAAGGGTACCTCAGTGGTGCCTCTAGCAGTCCAGGGATCTGAACCCACGACCTTCTGATCTAAAGGTAAGCTCCCTAACCACTAGGCCACCAGCTGCCCTAAAGAATAACACCAGACAACAGGAAAACATGCAGAAATGGTTTAGAAATAGAGGAAGACAAAGTAATTCTACTGACAGTGCCCATTGCATTCTATAGCATTTATTTTCCACTGTGTGCATGTTGTTGTCACATCGCAACAATTTGATTTATATAAATTATATTATTTTTTATACAAATCAGAAAACATCTAAACTAGTTTTACTCATGCACAGGAAAATGTAACCTCCGATAGGTTGTGGTTTTTGAAGTATAAATATTGAGTGATACACTCTGAAAGTGGCATGACCTCAGGTGATATTTGGCAGATCCGACACGTGTTCTGTTCCATGTCTGGAGTTTTCTGTGTGTCTATGTTCCAGGTGTATCATCATATTATTCTGCCCAGCTCATCAACTTATAGTCTGCTGTCTCATTTCTTGTTTGCATGTGTTTTTGTACTTTGATTCTCTACTGTTTGCTATTAGTGTGTCTAACCTTTAGCCCGTTTGCCAACAACGATTTTTCAGCCCCTTTGGATTGTGTTGTTTGACTGACTGTTAATTCTATGTACATTTCTAACTCATGTAAATAGTGCACACTGTGATTAGTTGGGAAGAAGGGAGTCTGACGCCATTTGGGTGTTCTTTTCCGTGTGTCTTAAGACTTTTGCATTGGTAAAGGAAGGGTAGTGTTTCTCCCTCTAGCTCTCACAGCTTTTTTTCTGTTAGGCTTGACGAAGGGTGAGGCTGTAACAAGAGAGCCTCATAACCCTGACCTCATTATGTGATGTGTGTGAAAAAAGTTCAGGCAACAGACATATGATTAGATATAACTACGCAACTATGCAATGTATAACTATGCAATGGGCAGTGTCAGTAGAATTACTTTGTCTTCCTCTTTTTCTAAACCATTTGTGCATGTTTTCCTGTTGTCATCCAAATGAATATTTTTATATCATAGTATATGTGAACATTCATCAATGAATGGATGAAAGAAAACTGCTCAAAATTGTGTTACTTTAATGTACATTAATGTACATGTACAACTTACCTTTTGGAGATACCTTTTTTTGGTCTGACAGTGATTTGTTTTAGATAATTCAGTATAATAAGTAGTTAATAAGTAGTTAATGTACTTCAATGTCTTTTTCCATGTGCTTTCTTCTTTGTCTGCTATTGTCTCAACATAATGGTGTTGCTTTCTTTTTATCTTTGATCACATTTTACAGTGTTCAAATATTACTCCCTCTCATTTTGTTTTATTCCTGAGGTATTTTGAACTGCATTTATGTAAAGTTTCTTATTGTTATTATTTATAATAAAAGTGTGGCTGTCATAAGAGGCCTGCTAACTTGTTTTATGCTGAAGTGCTGGTAGAACTCAGCACAGATGAGTAACTGGGAAAGAATGTGTGGTATGTAATTGTAAAAACCAGACCGTCTCATAATATATCGAGACACCCACCAGACACCCACCCACACAACATGGGCTGCACATTAATCTCTGAAAATCTAACATTATAGCACTTTCTGTTATGTGAAGTGCCCTGATCTCCTCATTATCCCTAATTTAAACCATGCCGACCCCTCTCAGACACCACACGCCTACCAACGATGCACAAGCTTGGAAAAGGTCAGGAAATAGATTTAGTCATTTAATTTTGGAAATAATGATATAGCTCGCAGGCAGCCCTCTGACACTTAGAGCTCTAACTAAGACAACTTTCCAATTAATCCCCAAGGCTACTCAGACGACAGGCAACACCACGTCCATCACCGCGGGCCCACGCATGCTCACCAGAGAGATCAGCAGGGTCAATGAATGGGAAGAAATCACCAACACCCATGGGCCTGCATGTTGTAATCTAAACATGACATTTTAATATTCACATTATATGATCCTCTGTGCCTGTGGAAGCAGTTTCATAGTTGAGAAAATCCTGCTCCTATTATACACGTACGAAAAAGTCCTAGAATCTACTGTGCTTTCTATGTTACAGGTTTATTACAGAAAAGGATCAGCCATACTGTAAAATAACAGCAATAAATCCAAAATGTCAAGAAAGATTTTACTGAATGAGTGTGCCCTTCTCTGTAATAACATTTAGTTTGACAATTTTGTCACATTTTTCTGTATTTATGCTTATTTGTATTCATTTTCATAGAAAGTGTTTTTTACTTCCTGCCAAGGTAAATGTGAAAGTCAATGTGAAAATCAAAAGAAACAGATGTACACAACACCTGCTATAAGCAAGAGACAGAGGAAAAGCACAAGGTTAATATACAAGGTTTCAATTCAGTTTTAAAAATGAGGCTGAAGAGCAGGCATGAATGTATTGGAGCAAGTAGTTGAAGAATTTAGAGGTCATAGCACTAAAGACCTGACAGAGAAGACTGGATTAAAGACCAACTAACAGCTCCACTGAATACAGATAACCCCCTGTTTCAGTGGATATTATTAGTCTAAATCGGATTATTAAAATGTAAATTATTGGGTCTGAGTGAATACAAACAACTGTATTATAACTATAAAGTCTTTCTACATAACGACAAATGCATTTATATGAATGTGTGTATACTGACTTCTTAGTGTTTTTGCAATTTTATTTATTTTATTTCTTGTTTAATCCTATTTGCTTTATTCTATTTATTTGTTAATTATTAATTGTATTTGCGGTAGGTAGATGGCAAAGAGGCACACTGTATGCACAATGTGGATAAAGATAGAAACAAATACGGAAACCCTTGAGAAAAGGAAATCTAGGTGCAGAACACAGTTGTAAAAGAGGCACTCTAGAGGCAACGTTCCTTCCATGAGATCACTTTCATTTCTCTCTTCCCGATCCCTTTGCAGAGATACACATTAAAGACAGCAAATTCTTTCCAGAAATGTTGCTGTGAGAAGCGCGAGTACAGTAATTTCTCTCGGTGTTTATGGAAGGTCTTCATGTTCACTTTCCACACTCGTTTTTCAGTTCTCCCTCTGCTTCAGTCCTCACTTCATGAATGGACTTGTGTCTAAAGACTTTGACCAGTAATAGATTAAAATGACTGAACAGTGCCACATTACAGTAAGAACTATTAGATAAAATAGAAACATCAGTTGGTCCAACAATTTAGTAAAGTATATTTTCAGTTACTGGAAATGTATTCACTCGAGTTTCTTCTCCTCTCTCTCTTTTAGGTCAATGTATAATGAAAAGGAAAGTGTTGGTTAACCTACATCATGCACTTTTTGCTTCCTGTACTGGGATTAATAGGATTGGACTTGCAAACATCTATAAGAAGAACCATAACACCTGTTAAAAGTCTTATATAGCATTTGGATCAATGCCATGTACGAATCACTTCTGGTTCCCTAAAGAACCTTCAGATGGAGGAGATGAGCATGAATAAACTTTAAAGATCCCCCATGTAATTTAGATGTTCTGCAGAATTGAAAGGGCCTTTCCTAAAACCATTCATGTTACATTCATGATACATACTTTAAAAAATCAATTATGAAGGTGACATCCATGGCATCACATGACTGATTGCATAAGCTGTGATTTTTAGTACTATGGTACAATGGGAAGTTGTGAGTGTTGTGACATACTTGCCACCCAAACGAATAGCTAAAAAGGGCTTTGAAAAAAATCCCAGAATGCTCTGAGCGAGAAAACATGCTTCTCTCTTTAACCCTTATCTGGCCTATTGTGAAATTCCAACAGCAAGCCAGCTCCGGCACCTTCCAGCACCTGAACTGAAGTCTTCTGGCCTGACTGATAATATTCATTCTGCTTCAAAGACACTGTGAAACCAAACGAGTGTGACTTTCCTCGAAGCAGAAGACAAACCGTATCTGGAAATCGCATCTTGCCTAAATGTTAATTCCAATTTACAATCAGCATTGACGTCAATAACAGGCAATGAGCTCCAATTAGATGTGCTTACTTGGGAAACCGCGTGTCGTTGATGAATTTTACACATTAAACCTTCTCTATAAAGTATTCAAGACTTATAGACTAGATAAGAATGTGTTGTTATTGTTGTTGTTTTTTTTTCCACAAAAACTTACATACGCTCCTTTGAGTCTCGCAAAACCCCACCCACCTCATTAATTTGTCATTAGACAGCGCAACACACTTGGAGGAGAATGCTAACTGCCAATTCTGTTACTTCAGCTAACAGATTCCTGCACTGCCTAGCATCATGTTGAGAGATGGGAAGAGAATTTGGGTCATCTTATCAACTCAAAAAAGCCAGAACAACTGTGTTTGGGACTCCCAGTGATAAGCCAACACAGTAGCCCCCAGATATCTATCCTTTTATAAAAACATGTTAAATGCTTGGTTAATGTGAACAAATGATTGAAGAAAGCAGCTTTGTGAGTGATTTGCAAAGGAGTTTTCAGAATCAAGAAGAAGAAGAAGAAGACCTAGCCTTCTCCTGGCAGATTTCCCTTTTCTTCTATTACACAACTGTCCCCAGAGATGTGGTGTGTGTCGCACGTGGTATTGAGCAATACGAAATCTGGGTCAGAATGGTGGAAATCTGTTGCTAATGGGTTTAACAGAACTTGTTAGAAAAGGGTTCTGGCAAATTTGGAGAAAAATGTGCACACAAGCATGTGACTCACTCTCATTAAGAGCATATGCCATTTATATCTGGCATGGAGGACCACAAAGCCCCAGCAGAAGGTCCAGAAGAGCTCTGAAGTCAGCCAGGACAGAGGGGCATTGACGTTAATGCTTACTTCATCATGGGTGGCGTATATCACGCTTTATGCACGAAAACCATGTGTTTTCACTCCACAGCGCCTTAGATTGAGTGTAGAAAGTGCGAGTTTGATTATGCAGGTGTCATCTTTGACATAAGACAATGCAAACAGACAAATTCACCCACGTAAACGTTTTTTATTAATCGGAAATATAGTGTTGATCTATGGGCCATGCAAAAGTGATGCATACTCAGCTCTCCAACCCAGAGCACTTTGAGTCATCTTCCCAATTTCTTTCCAGCAACCTCAGTATGAACCCACTGCCCCCTCCAGACACACACACACACACACGCACAGAAACACCAGCCTTCCTGCGTCACCCCATTTTATTGTTACGCCAGCAAGGCATCGGGACACATTATAGTAATGACAACAAAGGACACAGACTCTTGGCAAAGACACAAAAACACACAGGCTTGACTCACTAGTCCCTCTGTCATTCACGGCCACAGGGTCTTAGAAAGTGACAATGAAGACCTGGATTGGGTTTGCAGTCTGCGAGTGTGGACTGTACCCACACACTCACAGACAAAGGGATAGAATTCTGTTAGTGGGTGGAAATTCAATTACAGAGACTTGATGAAGCGTAGTTTGTGAGCCTCTGATAAAGCCTAGCTGTGGTCTCGCCACTGTTCTTTTCATCTTTAAAAAGTCAAAAACAGACAGGGGAAGTAACAAGATCACAAATTAAGCATGTGGGGAATGAAAATGAGAATTATCCAAATGGAACTTCAAAACACTATCAGTTTATCTGGGTTTCACAAAAAAATTGTTTAATTAGTCTGCTGGTGAGACCAGAATTGCTTTTGCAGAATAGGAACAGTTACGGAATAAGCAATGCCAAGACCACTGCATTACAAGAAACAATATTTCTTATCAAAACAGAGATTTGAGTCTCAAAAAACATCACTGTTGTGTAGACAATTTACATATATACAAATACGAAAGCATTTATATGTTTATACAGTATGTCTGTTTAACAAACCTGCTTGAGAAGAACAAACAGTGTAATCTACTGGAGATCACCTCACAGACTACAGTCTATTAACAATCACAGGTGGTATAAAAGCAATATTTTTAAATATCATAGGATATGTTCATTCCACACTATAAAGTTTTAACAATTTCAAAGTTATATATGAGTTTTTCAATACTCATTGGAATGCTCTGACAAGCAAAGTCAAGGACATTTCGTTTTGATTCCTGTTACATGATTACCACAGAAACCCAAACACTGCTGTGAAAAGAAAGTCAGATTTTCAGATCTTTCTAAAAGACTCATAGACTGACAACTTTACACACAGCACATAGTTTTCTCATTGCATTATAACAAGAGAGAGAAAGAGAAAGAGAGACTACATGGCCAAAAGTATGTGGACATTCTTAGTTGGGCTAGTTAGTTGATCTTGTTGGTAAGGTGTAATACAGCACACAGCCATGTGGTCTTCATACACAAACATTATCAGGATCGTAATGGATGGATGAGTTGTGATGAATAGCTACTTGACTTTAAATGTGATGCTGTCAGATGTTGCCACTACATACCACAAGCCAGTTCAATATATTCCTGCCCTGCACAAAATCAGTAGACCATCCAATCCTACAGAGGAGGGCTAAATGCGTACTGAAGTGTGTGGCGCATACAATCCTCCTATCCTCTGTTTCCTCACTGTTTCCTCAATTTCAGATTTGATCTGAAACCAACTTAAGAAAATTATGCATCGGGAGTTTCATGTGTGCAAGTAGAGAGCAGTTACATGCAAACATCAGTTCATGACTGCACAATGTCAAGCTTCAGTTGGAGTGGTATTAAGCATGCAGCCACTAGACTCTATAGCAGACGAAATGTGTTCACAGGAGTGATGAATCATGCTTCGCTATCTGGCAGTCAGATGGATGAATCTAGGTTTGGCGGATGTCAGGAGAATGTTACCTACTGGAATGTATAATGTGCCGACAAAACAGCTCTATGCTGCCAAGGTTTGGACTCTACAAGATGCACATGGCAAGGTCTGAGATTTATTAGACAATAAGCAAACAGCAGATTCTCATAGTCGATGTGTTGGATGCAGGATGAACAGGCAAGAATAAAGGTCTGGGCAACAGAAACCCAAACTGCTCGGGCCAGGTGACAGGGTGGGGGCCTCTGCAAAACACTAAAGACACAGAGGTGTTCCTGGTGGCCTAGTGGTTTGGGTGTTCACTCTATGATCAGAAAGTTATGTTCCCACACACTGCTCACCGGGCGCTGTGTTCCTGGCTGCCCGCTGCTTCACTTGGTGAACAGGTTAAACACAGAGGAAGAACTTCATGCTGTTCACACTGTGTGCTGTGATGTGGTCATGTATGACAGAATAGTCACTTTACTTTACAGTCAGCAGTGGTGAGGACCACCAAAATAGGGATCCAAGGAGGTACAATCCATGAGCCTGACAGTATGCTGGGCAGCCAAGGCTCATATTATCTGGTCTGAACTTACAGAAGGACTTTTATGCTTTTAAAATATTTTTTATGATGAGTATGCAATGAATATGTTACAACACACAATGCACCCAGTAATCCTAATTCAGAGAACCCTAATGAGTATGGGGCTACGTAGCCACAGACCAGTCAGACTATTGATGCTGACCCTCGTCCACCAGTGAAAATGCCTGCAGTGGCCAAGTGAGCATCTGTACTGGACCTTAGATCAATGGAAGATCATTGTCTGGTTTGATGACCACAGTTGTCTTATACATCACTTGCACGGCCAGGTACAGCCCTTCATGCCAGTGGTATTCCCAAATGGAAGTGATATCATTCTGCAGGAAAATGCATCTTGCCACACTGCACACGTGTCCAGGAATGTTTTGAGGAACATGGCAAAGAGTTTGAGGTGCTGCCAGGGCTTCCAGATTGCTTGGATTTCAATCTGATTGAGCATCTGAGAGAAGACCAGTCTAAAGTTTAGATTCAGAGGTCTTGCAGAGTCCACGCCTTGTTCAGAACCAACAGCATATTAGACTGAGGGTCGCAATGTTTCGGCCCATCAGTGTATTGTCACTGTTGGAACAAAACCCTGTTTCTCCAAAAACATACATTGTATCTTCAAATAAGAGTATTTATACTTTAGAGTATACATGCATAAGTATCCTCATATATACGTGTGTGTGTGTATGTGTGTGTATGTGTGCGTGTTTGTGTTATTTTAAGTCTATTGCTTACGTTTCCTGATGGTTTTTAAACCAAAAGCTTCCCTCCTGTTTACACATTTGCATCAGTACAACATCAGACATCGAAATGTAGTAATTACAGCCTCCATCACTTGCGCATGAAGTGGGGTGAGACTGGGTGAATAAGTGCTTGGTATGCTTTTATTTAGAACTCGTGCTGGTTTTTTTCCGAACAAATCATTACTAGTGTTTGTTCTGTTTGTCTGTGGAGAACACGCAGCCAAAGAGGTGAAAATCATGAGCTTCTATTTTTAGCTAAGATTTCTATACTCCATGCTTCATGTATATGAATAATGAGATCCCAGCTGGAAGCCAGATGTTTTTTTTTTCACAGATTTGGTCAGTTTAGGTTCTTATTTCATTTTTTATTTGTTGTTTACTGCAAAAAGAAGCTGATTAGAAAATATATTTGAGTGACTGCATTTGTGGTGTGATCTAGCCAGATGGTAACATTGCTAATTAGAGCTACTGGCCAGTTGCATAAATGGAAGGACTGGATTAATCCCTGTAGCCTAATGTTCTCTACAAATGGCACAAAAGTTTGCATTTAAATCCACATAGACCAGAAGAGCTCTGATTACCAGTTTGCCCAGCACTGCTTCTGGAGTTTTAACCTGCAGAGTTTTGGCTCAAGATCTAGCGCAGCATAACCAACTAATTTGATTGATTCTTAATGTTGTAAATAATGAAATGAAATTTGGAAGGTTAATTTCAAAGAGCTGATTTGGCCTCCTCTATAGTTTGTAAGGACAACATAAGACTTTAAAGTAATCTTACCAGTGTAGAACCACTATGAGAGACACCATTAAAACCCACCCTTTTGTTCTTTACTGCACCTGTCCTAACGGCTTGGTCCTAATGGCAGACGAACAGTGCGGTGCCACTTGAATGGAGCAAGGCTGGCTTAAGAGCATGTTGTATGATTCACTAATGCTAATTGACCATTAGAATAAATCAGCATGCATCTTCCTGGAACTGCTGAACAACCGTTACACCCCGGTCAACAAAACTGCTCTGTATCCCCAGCTAACGGACATCCAGTGCAGCCACACCTTTTGTCCTGGAGTCATTAGCATTCTCACAGTGAGGAGAACCAGGCAGAGATAAACACCTGACCCCTCTTCCCTGCATGAATCCATTAGAATTTGAATAAGTTTCAAATCGCCATTTCTATCCCAGACCTTAAGAACATATATTAAATAGCTCAAACAGGCAAGACTCAGCATGTCCTTGTTTAATTAAAGAGATAAAGCCACTGGATGAACACCAGCCTGAAGCATTTGTTTCTCATAAAATGTGATAATGTGTTTTTACAGAAGTTTCTTGCTTTAGTCATTCGACCCTGTTAATCTTAGCATTCATATATTTCTACGGCCTTCGATTGTCATTGATGGAATCCGTCCTGGTTTTTAAAATTTATGCACTTGGTTTTTTTTTCAGCTTAATAGGCAAATAGCAAGATGTGCTTTTGACTAGCTCTGAATAGCAGCCAATTAACCGTCTGTTCTAGCCTTTGAATTGCAGGATTTGTAACTGAAGAAGGAACACTTAAAACGTTCAGTCCTCTGCCTCACTGCCCTCATTACAGCACTGACAAAACAAACATGCTCCAGCAAAACACAGCACAGCTGAAACTCAGCGAGTAAATAGGTGACTTTACCCAGAACTCTTTGAACCTAGACTTAGGTCTAATGAGGCCAATTAAGAAAAACAGAGAGATAAAGAGAAAGGGGGGGGGGGTAGAGAGGCAGAGAAAGAGAGAGACAGATTCTGAAATATTCCCCTGACTGATTGTCCCACTTCTGTATTTGTGCTGTCAGATCAGAACTTGGAACTGTTTCTATTTCAGTTTGATCATTTCATGAATTTCAAGCATTCGCCAAGAAAAACCAAAATCGACATTAAAGTTAAGAACATATTTCCTTCCCCTGCAAACACCTACATAAAATTCACACTTAGCAAGAACCAGCAACCTGCTGACCTTTTAGCTACAGCATCACAGAACACGTCTTTCTGTTTGTACAGTAAAAGACGAGGAGCGAACTTATAATATTTACAAATGTAATATGAAGAGATCTGGTTCTGACTCAAGCTCATATTTATAACAAATAATATAGTAAATAAAAAAATTTAACTGCAAAACCCTGCTGTTTGCTGAACCTAGAGCTACCTGTGAAGTTAGAAGGTCATCATTTGCATTTCCCTTTCTGCCTTACACTTACAACATTTATGTCCTTTACAGATAACAATGATTTATTTTCATAGCATATTAAATGACAGAGTTCCAACTTTGTTATTCCAAATATGAAGGCTACATCTTTAAGTAGCTTTTCCAAGCTGTATTTCACTTGAGTGTTTCTGGTTTTGGCAACACTTTGGCAAATGTAGTCATTAGGAACCTTTTTTTCGGGAAAAAAGTGTATCAGCGTTAGCTCCAGGCATGCGTCCTGGTTCCTGGGCTATATTGAGCTTTATATTGAGGATTGTACATTTTACACATTCACATCTTTTTTCTCCATCTATTTCTGAATTCAATTTTGAAATACTGAAATACATTTTAATGTGGAGCTTAAAAGCCACTTTCATTTGAACGATCCAGACTGAATTACTCTACTTGAACTCCAGCTGGCATAAGTGTGCTTTCATCCACTGCTGTAAGATAGAAGGACTTCATGAGTCACTAAGACTGTATGCCAGCAAACACCAGACACTCTTCTCTTCAGATGCACAGGTGAAAAAGCAGAAATCTGTAATGTCTTTGATAACCCTGAGAGCTCTGCCTTCTGTGATAAGTGTAGGAACTCACCTCTTTGAGTCTGGTCATGCTTCTAGTGAACAGAGAGGAGATGAATGCTACGTTGAGTGTTCATGGTGAATGCTGCTGAAGGCTCAGGGAACAGATCTTGGCTCAGTTAATATGTGGACCCTAACTACCCTTCCCTCCAGTCACCAGGCAAACAAGTGGCTATTCTGAGGGCAGCCACTAGAAATACACACCAATCATCAATCAAGATCACTGTGTGTGTGTGTGTGTGTGTGTGTGTGTGTGTGTGTAAAGAGAGAGAATGAGAGAGATCTACATTGGGCAGTATGCCATTGCTCTTGACTTGGCTACACTTGCTAGATTTTAAATTCCAGTCATCGTTTTCAGGACTGTGTGTGTGTGTGTGCATGCGATGCATGTGCAGAATGTTTGGCTGAAACTAGAGAGAAACAAATCTTGTTCCAAGAGCGACTGTTGTTGTGTAAGCTGTGAGGCCAGATAACACCCTCTCTCCTCTTGGCTGAGGGGGTTTGTGTGATTATTGCTGACAGGTAGAGATATGTCCACATGAAGAGCTTACATCTTGCTAGCCAGGCCAAGACCTTTACACTGATAAAAAAGAATGAAAAAAAGAATGAAGCGAATGCAAATTCATGCAGGTTGCTTCCATCTAGGAGGTGTGTATCTGGCTGTGGAAGGGGCAAGCTTTATACAGTTTGAATTGAGGCTGGGAAACTAGGCTTACCTTGTCTACCCCACGTGTTTTCATTCATTGACATCTCTAAAGTTAAGAGGTACTCTCCATAAAGTGATAATGGTTTGAACTTTCAGGATGCTTGATGGATCATTACGCCATCTTGAAATAACCTCTAAAATAACTGTCAGCCTGTGACGCTGCATGTTTTTCAAATCTGGTTTTCTACATTCAAAATTAGTAAAGTAAAGCATCCATTTTGTCATGATTGCACCTCAGCAGCCAGGAATGCAGCCCCCGAGGATGGTACCTTGCTTAAGGGTACCTTAGTGGTGCCACTGGCAGTCCAGGGATTCAAACCCATGACCTTCAGGCCATGGGGGCAACTCTCTAACAACCAGGCCACCAGCTGCCCCAAAGGTTTAATCTCCCTGTGGGGGAATCAAAGCCCAGTTTCCCGCATGACAGGCACGAATACTTAACACTAGACTAGCAAGGAGTAGGCTGACCAATCAGAGCTCTCCTGTCATGGTTGCAGTCTAAACAAATGGCAGCAGAACAGCTCATCTTGCTAAAGCACAAAACATTTAGGACAAGTAACACACTGACTGTTAGAATGCGGAGGGTGAAGCAGATCGATGGGAGGACATTTCTGAAAGACTAAGAAAGACTGTAAGTTCCTTAGTAGAAAACAGTGACTACTTATAGTTTGTCTTTTTGTTTGTCTTCATGTATCATAGTCTGTTTCATCTAGTACTTCTGTAAAATGGGGTCATTGCATTTTTAAAGAAATTTGTTAAACACTGGTTAATTATTCACTCTGGATTGATAAATTCATTGCCACTGCTACTTGAGGAGTTTGTTTTTCCTTCTGAAGAGGGTAAAAAACAAGACACTTCAGATTTGATGTGAAAGTGTCCAACATTTAAAAATTGCATGTGTTTTTAACTACTGAAAATATAATTCTACATCTTTGATTCTCCCTCAGAGGCAAGCTGTGCATCAACCTCTGGACACGTTTTACAAACGATTAATGTCACTGACTTGTCTAGTCATCTGAAGAACAGCGCACCTTCAGGAACACCTTCTTATGCACGTTTGTGGTTCACACTCAGGTTTTGGTCTGGCCGTGATTATGAGCCTGTTAAGTGTTGGTTCAGATAAGTTTTTGAATGCTCCATGCACTTGCCTGACTGTTTAAATGAGCGGTCATCTTTAAAAGAGGTCCCAAAACCCCAAAGGGTTCTTTGAGCAATGTATAGTTGAAACATAAGACCTCATTTTGTAAATAATACGTATGAGTGTAAAAACGTGTTACAGATACAAAGACTTCCCTTTAAGAATGTGTTCTTTAAACTTCTCCATACTCAGGGAACCAATGTTTCTTTAGGGAACCGATGTTTCTTTCAGGCACTCTTTTATTCTGTGCAATATTCTTCCATTTAATGAATGTATTTTCCCTTGATTTTTCAATATTCATGCAATTTTATGGACCAAAAACAGTCATAATTACTGGGGACCATTTCCATTCGCTATTTATCCCATACTGTGACCCACATTGTGCCTCACTCAAAACTGTACAGGCTGAAACTTTCTGAACAAACTGTTAATCTTCTGGGACGTGGAAAAAATAAACTTCAGCTACTCCTTTCAGAAGTCTTGACCTTCTAAAAGGCTTCACTGTTCAGCAGCCAGCAAAAACATAATGTTGCACCATTTCCTCAACATGTTGCACTCCAATAACTCTACAAGAGACTCTCTGCAGTAATTTATCTCCACATGTTGTACTTCAATAGCGCTACAAGAGACTCTCTGTAGTAATATATTCATCCAAAATGAATGACTGACCTGCTGGAGCAGGAAAGGCTGGAGATATGTAAATGTGATTATGACATGACAACCATGATCTTGATTCATCAACCATGAATTTTAGCAACTTAAATTACATATATGGGTTTTATGGATTTGGGAGGGAACAGTATGCAGTATTAGCATCAAATAATTTTTTATAGTTTACATTTTTTTAAGCAATAGCATTCCTATCGCACAAAAATATCACACATAGTGACAAACACTATTTCAAAAAGAAAAGAGGATGGAAAGAGGAGTTGGGGTTGGGGGGAGTTTTGTCATTTGGACTGGCAACCCCTTGCATTGTTACACTTGGTTCAGCACATGACTGGAATGAAAACTTTCCACAAGCTACTCTGTAATTTCTCAGTTCCTTTTTAAGTTCTTCCACCACTTCCCACCACTAATCTATGAACTATATACAGAATTCACCTAGGCAGTTCAAATCACAGTTAGAAAGCCCCTAAACACAGCTGCTAACGTCTGTTCATCCCAGCTCGCATATCCACGGCGAGAGAAGACACAGTTCCTATAAACTTCTCCTAATATATTTATTATATCTGCTATTGCTTTTTACTGTGACAGCTGCAGCTTGCTGTGTAACTGTAAAAGTGGATTTAGATGTCTATCTTTGGCCTGCCAGGAGATATTTAAAGGTTTTTCCATAGCAACATTATACAGTGGGAGGTATGGGGCTGCTATTTGCATCTCAAATGTTTCCAGTGTAAAAATTTAGTGTGTATTTTATAACTATGGCACCTGATAGCCAAAGAGCACTTTTAATGACTGCTTTCATGAATTTCATATCATCTGAAAAGATGAAAACATGTTGTGCAACATTAGATCAGCGCCATGTATTTCATACCAGGACAGTCATTAAATGTCTAAGCCAGACCGCAGTGGAAGAGAGGCAAATCCTAGACCGCAGTTGTCAATCTTACTTATCTTTTGAGGCCCTGTATATGGGCCTTCGATTTCTTATCATTTGACTGTAGTAGTGCTAGGTTATGCCTTTGTTCAGAATAATGACAAAAGTGATTTCCCATTGAAATAAATGAAAGTGACCATTCTGTCATACATGAACACATCACAGCACACAGTATGAACAGCATGAAATTCTTCCTCTGCATTTAACCCATTCACCAAGTGAAGCAGCAGGCAGCCAGGAGCACAGCGCCTGGGGAGCAGAGGTGCTTAGCAGTTTTGGGAATCGAACTGATTGCCATAATGCTGGCCAGCCAAAGCATGTTGTGCACTTGCAGGAGGTCCTTGTGACTCTTTTTCCAGTTTTTGAAGGGAATTGCAAACAAAGGGGACTCCAAACAGCGATGCCTCTGATATATTGCCAGACAGAAACAGTTCCAGAAGGCTCTTTGAAGCAAACTGCGACAAAGGGAAGGAGAGTCCAGGAAACGGCAGTTCCAGTTGTTGGGGCCTACCTGATCTGTTGTTTTCAATATTTGATTTGCCTTTCCACACACTATTGATGAACGGATGGTCGATTCTGTTTCAGGCTGGATTTAAGTAGTGTGGTGAAATGTAGAACAGGACAGAGGGAGACTCCAAATGTAGGAGAAGTAGGAGCGGGAGAGCAGGAACCACCAGACATCGTACTCCAGAGATTAGGATAGCTGAAGGCGTAGCACACGAGACACGGCCATGACACCGATCATGACACCCATCAGTTAAAAGCAGGTGTCCACTAAGGTGCTTACGTATAAATATGAAGGGCAATAAGAATATAAGAATAAATCAATAAATCACAACAATATAATTGATCTTCTTCTTCTACTTTCAGCTGCTCCCAATTAGGGGTTGCCACAACGGATCAACCATCTCCATTTCCTTCTATCCTCTACATCTTCCTCTCTCATGCCAACTACCTGCATGTCCTCCCTCACCACATCCACAAACCTTCTCTTTTCCTCTTCCCTGCAGCTCAATCCTCAGCATCTTTCTCCCAACATACTCAGACTCTCCTCAGCACAAGTCCAAATCAACCAATCTCGCCACTGTGACTTTTCCTCCAAAAGGTCCAACTCGAGCAGTTCCTCTAATAAACTCCTCTTCATCCTTGTCACTCCCAGTGCAAATCTTACATTTTCAACCTCCAGCTCTGCTTCCTGTATATTCATCAGTGGCACTGTCTGCGAACCAGACAACATAGCTGGGCTCACTACTGTCCTGAAGCAGTTTACACTAATGAAAAGTATATATAGGGCAGTTTTTATTTGCACCAGGGGAAGGCAACAAGTCTGAGTTGTCCGGACAAAAACAACACATGTTGCATAATCACTAAGACACAACAGAGGTTGTTGTTGTTCATTGTTTGTTTGTTACTTTTATTGCTCGTAAGCTCCAAGCTGTAGCAGAGCCTCAACCTCCTCCACACACATAGTAAACCTGCAGAGCTTCAGCTGTTATATTTTATTAGCAGTTCTCTGCTAATATTTATATATTTTATAAATGACATTATTGCTGTTACCCCTTAGCAAAAAGTAGTTTATTCAAGTGTACTATCAGTATACTTATTTTATACTAAAACTGAGGCAGTATATTTGAAGTTAACTTTTTATATACTATATTTTATATACTTAAGAATAGTATAGTGAAGTATACTTGACTTATACTGATAAGTATGAAGAAAGTATATACTTTTGTAAACTTAAAATGACCTTATAAAGTACACTTAAAGTAAACTTTTATAAACTTAAAAATGTTCCAATTTAGTCCGAAGAAGTATTAAATTACTATACTTTCAAGTACACTACAAGTACATGGTCCGTACACTTGCTATACTTATGCTCATGCATACTTAATAAAATGAACTTCAAGTATACTACTTTTTTCTAAAGGATTTCTAAAGGATTACTTGATGCTTCAACAGCTCACTCGCAGGACAACACATTGCTGCATCTGAGACATGAAAAAATCCAGGACCAAAATGTCAGAGAGTCTATCAAAGCACAGAATACTTTAACAATGGAAAGAAAATAAAATATGTTTGTTGATTTCTTGGATATTATGATAAAGATACATAGATCAATAAATAATCTCAATATCTTAGAAAAAGCGGTAGTTTACAAAGAGCTTATATTTTGTTTTGTCTACATAAATCATCTGTTTAATGGCAGTATAAGATAAAAGATATCTGGAAAGTCTTTACCTGTGTCACAAAATGTATGTTTAGTATTTTATGTATCCTTCCCTTCCCCATAGGAATGAACTCACCATCCCTCTTTATTACCAGTGTAGGAAATTAGTTTTAGCTCAAATTTATTCATTCTCCACCAGAATCAGTTTAGGCTGATTCACTTCTATATTAATTAACTGATTAATTAGTAATCAATTATTAATTGGTTAATTACTTATTAATTAGGGTTTTTCTATCAAGCAGGGTTTACTAAGGAATCCAGCATAAACTTCTTAAGAGTGGTTAAGAAGAGTTTTACTTGACAGTAAGGGAATTAGTTAATCAATTGAATTATTAATTTAATGAGCACAGCTAACAGTATCGCAGCGGAGAATTGATTTCGCTTTTCTGAACAAGAAACTGAATCACTGGTCACGATAAGACATGTATTAACTAGACAAGACAAACATAAAACACACCACAAAGACTGAAGTAAATGTTAAAGATGATGGACTAATGATTTACAGAGTTACGGAAAATTACTGAAAGTCCCTGAACAGTGAGCTTCATGAAACAGTTCAACTTAGTAAATCAAACACAGTTTAGTACACCTTGCACCAACTTATCAAATGGGAAGGTAACTGTTTATACTTATTAATTGATTTGGGGTTTCAGGGCCTTGATCTGGGAGCTCAGAGGAGTTGAAGAAGGTGTTCAGCAGTTCGGCAGGATTTGATGACGATAGGAGCTTTCTTGAGGTTTCAGAGTCCTTGAAGAGTTTCAGGTGATGAAGCAGAGTGGCTTGAGTTTGGTCCGGTGGTGAAGCTCGGCAGATGTTCTTGGGATGTCTCAGGCCCGGCTCAGCTCTTGCTCTTGCTCTTGCTCGTTGTTGCTGCTCGGGTCCTGAATGTTGCTCCCTTGGTTCTTGATCTGGTCCTGCTCCTTCTGTTGCTCAATTGCTGCTCAAACTGCTCTTGTGAACCAGTTGCTTATATGGCCAGAGAGAGCGGGAAGTCCACCTTGCCCCCACCTTCTTGACCAATGACAAGGGGGCAACCCCCCTCCCTTGGGACACCAGAAGCCACTTTCTGAATTCTGTAAAATCCTTGTTGGTAGAAAAGTTTCATAACTTTCGTCACGTTCATAACTGGGCACTGTTCTGTTGCGATCCAGCGGCCACGCAGACACCAAACACGGTACACTTTCAACAAACATCTCACAGATGATGGCCCGATCTACAGATATAGTCTAATGGTAACCATAATTATTCAATTCACATTAAAATGCATGAATTATTATTATTCTAATTTCTCTTTTCATACTCAGCCCAATCCTGACTCCCAGAAATGCTTAAGTTTTAAGTCAAGACTCAATGAGATCTCTTGGTTCTCTCTGTGGCCACATGGCACATGGTCACAGAATGGTTTATGACTTCCCTTCAGCATGGATTTAACTTCAGAAAATCAGAACATTGTATCTAGTATTCCGA
>JBBPCY010000109.1:12646030-12657653 GCA_037974405.1 Brachyalestes nurse
GAGCAATTCTACAGGGGCCCTGGCCCACGCTGGCCCCCGGCTAGAACCGCCTATGGTTATAAGTGCTTTATGATAAGCTAATAAAGTAAATTAAAGTAAAGCAGCCACTTATAGTCACGTGTCAACACACCACAACACAGCACACTGTGAACAGTGTGAAGCTCTTTCTCTGCATTTAACCCATTCACCAAGTGAAGTGGGGGGCGTAATAAACAGAAGAATAAAAAGAGCAATGGTGACCCATTGCTTGCCAAATCTAGAACCAAATCCATCTATATTGTTAAAGCTCAGACTGTGTTTGTGAAAGTCAGCATTCTGTCAGCTTCATCACATATTTTAACTCAGATATACCAGATATAATGATTTTAAGGTGGTCATGATACAATTAGCAACCCTTAATAAACCACTAAACTCCTTTAGAATCATACACAAACTTTATAAAGGTGCCTTCAAGTTTTTAGTTCACCACAGATAAAAAGAGAAAACTGTTCTGAGAAAGAGAACACTGTTCTGTCTTACATTGTTTTTAATAAGAAGATGGGAATGCATTGGTTGTCATGACATAACAAAAACAATGAAATCAAAATGAGCTGTTTTGGCAACCGGTGGACAGCAGACTGAATTATTTAGGACTTACAACTGAGTCGTGTAACAGATTGGGAGTCTTGCCCAAGGTGTAATGGGGTGTGTTTGCTTAGACAGGCAGTTGACCCCCAGTCTGCTGTGTGAAGTCAGCCATGCTACTCCAAACACGTAAACCACTGTTTTGAAACTTTAACAATGTTTATATAGCATGTCAGTTTATAGAAAAATTCAATAACATTTGATTTTCTTTGATATGGGCTCTCTAAGATTCTTTTAATTCGTCCTTTAAAGAACCATTTTTGTGAGTGCAATGTGTGAATGTAAAAGTTTCTAAGCTCTCTGTTTTATTGGTTTTATACCAATTATAGTTTTTTTATTTTATTTCTGGAGCCTAACATAAAAGCCAAGAACAGCAGCATTTATTCTTCTGAAGTGTTCAAAGAGTCATGAGACGTGATTTGACTGGTTGGATTTTGTCTTGCCCATTTATTTTGTGCAGCGCACGTTACGTACAGCTTCAGATTGAGGGGAGGAACAGAAAGAGAGGACACGGAAAAAGAAAGTTCACATTTTCAGTAATACTGATACAGCAGACAGGCAAACACAGAGCTGTATCCAAACCACTTTCTCACAGAGGACAGGATTATTAGAACACCACACATTCACTACTGTACACAGAGGTTAGCTTCGGAACAACATGACATCCTTAAGATCGAAGATAGCTCAGTTCACGAGAGGTGGGGAGGGTGGGGGCGTACCATCCCGAAAGGGGGGGTCGTTCCAATAGTCAGTCTTTCAGTAATCAAAACTAGTCCTTTGAACTCCATGTGCATTCGCGAGTCTATAGCACTGAGGCATGTAGATGGAGTGACGATGGGCTAAATATTTTGAAGAGAACTGGTGTATAGAGCCACAGTCTTTTTTTCCCAGTGGTTTATCATGATAGAACTGAAAAGAGAAGATGAACAGCAATGGGCATGTAGGTCCTGTAAGTTAAAGCACATATCTACTGTTAACTGTATTTCTGTAGAGTCGTTCGAGTGCAAATATACAAAGAGAGAAAGGGCAGATAAGTTTTGTTGCTATTCAGCACAGAGTGGTTTCCTCTGGGCAATGTACCACTTACAGTCCCACACACCCCACACCAGGTTCCATCTGATTAGGTTTGACCCCCCCCAGTGAAGTCGACAACCTTCAGACCTGCTCTCAATGATATGTGACTTTAAATTAGAAGACACCTATGGCAAAAGAAATAATGCAGTTCTAATGTTTTTTTCAGTCCGTCACATTCCCTGACAAGAGACGAGGCAAAGCCTGCCAGCACAGGTTCATGAACTATGAAGAGAATTACAGTAATGTGGAGATACACTCACATACACATGCATACACACACACACACACACAAACACACACGTGCGCGCGCACACACACACACACACACGCACACAAAATAAAAACCTTCAGTGTAAACGCAGTCCAAATTCTACATAGCAAAGTAACCGGGCCAGCAGATCATTACCTTTTCACTGGAATGTATTTAACACTACCTATAATATGAAGATCAAAATCCTTTTCGAGACCCACAATGTCTATTACACCTCCTAATAGCACACTGCGACCTTTTTCTTTTTCACAATCTTTCGAGCCAGTGAGAATTAGGGGTGTGAGAATATTCTGCTACATCAATATCACGATTGAAAAGAGTCATGTTTACCTTGACACTATATTGTAAGATATCACAGATCCTATCAGTCAGTATTATCCGTTCTAAGAAATATTGCATAAATATTGTAGACAAACCTCTTGAAATAATACTCAGCCTATCTAAATGTTTTCAGTCATTCAGATTATATGTCCATCTATGTAGACTCATGTCTATGTGGAACAGCATTTAAATACTTGAACTTTCTTTAACCAAACCCACAAATTAGAACAAATGCATATTTACAAAGGCTGTATAACCTCTTATTGTCCCGATCTAAAATAAAAAAGAACATCTCTAAACTAAGGTATTACCAAAACTGGATCATTTATGAAGAAAAATTGATATATTTGTGGGGGGGGGGGTGGTTAAAGCTATTTTGGAAATCTGGCTTTAATTCTAATCATTTTGTCTTCAAGAAACGCTTACTGGCCCATTGTAATCCATTTGATTTTGCTAAATATCAACTCTGAATTAATATTCAATTTTGTGCATGATCTGGTTGATTTTGTGTACATCGTAATATGGGAGCTTTTTATAAGACATTCTGTGCACATATTAGCTTATATTGGCTACAGAGTTTCACTTATTATTCAGTAGTTCAGATGATGTATATCTTAAGATTATAGTTTTGTAAACAAAAGATCATTAAATACGCTGCACCTTCTATACACACATACAGTACATCAGTACAGTAGTCAGTAGAAACGGGGAGAAAACAAGTATCTATCACAGATTCAGTAAAACATTCTGCCAAAAATAGGGAGATGAGCAGATATCTGAACACCAAAAAGCATGTAACGTGATAAGCGGTATTTCTAGACGCGAGAAGGCTAGGCTTTTATTAGCACTGTGCTTTTGTCCCTTGTTAAATGAAGATCAAAGCATTCACAATGACTTACAGCACTCTGTGGAAGTGCTCTTCGGGGATTTTTCTGTATTTTTTTGTCTCATGTTTTCTTTTTTACACATTTGATCTCTGCTCTCTAATCCTGGAAAGGATCCCGCTGAGGCTCAGTAAGGCTACACTTCAGCTTCATCGTGAACCTGCATATAATCTGAAGACAGAGTGACAGCTTGAGCTAAAGCCACTAACTGCAGTATGAAAGCCATTTCTGTTTTTTTGTTCAGGTACTCCACAACCACAGCTGGATGCCTGCACCACGACGGAACAGAACTGGCTACAAAATAGGAGGAGAAATACAGTTTTCTTTCAATCCTTTAAAAAAGATATGTCAATGATATCTGTCTGTAATCATGCCTAAATTCACCTTACAAAAAAAGCTTGGTGCTTTTTTTGATAGCAGCTTGTTCAAAACAGCTGTTTTATCAGACACACATACTCATCAGTTACGTTGGTCTGACACTTAGCTATGCTGTACAGACAAAGACTGTAGTGTCTACAGGATATGGAGCAGGATCCGGGATGGGGAGGAAAGCAAGTACGAGTGTTCAGAGGATGGACTTGGGCATCACATGCTGACTGGTCATGTCACTGACGGCTGTAGGACGGGGCTTTCTAATGTCGCTTTTGGTTGGAAGTTTTAGTACAGGGGTTTCTGTCCTTGGCTTTCAAATTCCGACCAAGCATCATTTAGTTCCATAAAAATCATCTTGGCATATTGTTCATAGGGCTGTCCAGTGGCCTAGAGACGGGAAAAAGAGAGATAAACATTTATAAAGCAGATGTATAAACTGGCCATGTAAACAAACTTTGTTCTGTCCACTTTCTGCCGTAACAATAAAAATGTCCCACTTGTGGGACTGTAACGTCCCGAGTCGGCAGCTGCTAGAGGCCACCATTGGACTGATAATATGGGGACTCTTATTATGATTTTGGTGTTTGGTCTCGTCCCTGGTCGGCATTAAGAATAAGGGTTCTCAGCCGGCCAGGGATCAAAGAATCACTATGTTCAGGTGTTTTGAGTTTGTGCATCACTATATAGATGCTTCTGTTTCTGTTGAACTTTGTCTGTTCTCCCTCACGCTACCCTGAGGTTAATGGCCGTTACTTTTGTTTGAGTTTTGGCCATTGTGTCTCTTTGTTTTGTATTTCAAGTAAAAGAAAAAGAAGCATGGAAGTCTGCTTGTGCACCCCTTTCCTGAATGGGAAATTGTGACAGAGACAACTAAAGGTTTATCTTATCCTATCTTAAACAGTAGGTTGTAATGGACAATACAGTGCAGGTGAATTCAGTTTATAAGGATAAGATGTTTTTTAAATATCCTCCTGAGAACTTTTGTGTGAGGCCTATTTGGGCCTAAAAACACCTTACAATTTAAGTTTCTTTGAATATATTTTTTATTTTAATTTCCCAGCATGTCCACTGTAGAGGACAAAAGGATGATTTTCGTATGAATATAGAACTGAATTTAGAAAATGAAAAAAGTGATATTAACCCAAGAACACATTCAATTTGATCAAAACAATACAATTTTGTATCACTCTTCTGTTGCTTGTTGCTTGTTGCTTGCAAGGACAACGAAACATTTTTAGTTCAACAGTGAATTATAACTTCAATTACAACTTCAAGTCATAGAACATCCTCTGGATAGTTTAGGTCCTGGAAGCATGTTTTCTTTTTGGTTATGCAGAGGAACATCTTGCATTTGGTGCACCTCATATATGTCTTGCCATTGCAGTCCTTGTTCCCAGCATGCAAACCCATCACATGACACATCACTGTAAAGCCCAGGATGTCCTCTACGGAATACTATAGGGCTTCATGGGGTAACTCCAAATACTTAGGGAAGATACAGGTGAATAAAATGTCCATTATAAAGGACATAATTTTCCATCTGTGTACGACCACTGTTTAGCCTGTGAAGTATACAAAGAGACACACTCACCTTGTCTGGGTGAACAACCAGTACAGCCTTCCGGTAGACTTTCTTCACCTGTTCAGGAGTGACCAGGTCAGCCATGCCTACTGGCTTCCAGCGGGTTTCTCCCTCCCACAGCACCGTGTGCATGGTGGAGAGGAGCGCGCGGATATTCCGTTCCTTCCCCTCAATCCAGTCCAGGATCTTCAACACACACAAGACGGCAGTGTAACCATGGACATACTCAAGCTCTGCTTACTTACTTAACACCTGGGCTTTGGGTTCAGACTGTGGTCAGCAATTATATCTAATCTCAGTACTAAGTACATTCAGTCCTGGATTAAAATTAAATCTTAAACAGTAGTAAGGATTAAAATGATTTGTTGTCAAGGAATGCATTTCATCTTGATGTGAAGCATAAGCCTTCACAGTAATACCTGACTCAATAATGCTTCGTTTGTTTTGTTTTGTTTTCACCTTGAGTTTCTCTGGGTCCATCTCTTTTGCCATCTCTTCTTTCCTCATCTCTGCTATAGTCTTTGGGCCTTTCTTTTCCTTACTGCCTGTGAAGCCTTGGCCAGACAGCAGGTCATCAAAGTTAGCATCTGTGGCCTTCGGCTTTGCTCCTTGAAGAAACAGAAAGCACATATCACTGACTTCATGACAGCACTTAATCAAACGATTCAGTTTAAAGCTCTTTCTGTGAAAGGACTCCTGTCCTGTTGATTTTTCATAAAGAAACTATAAAAAGAACTCCAAAGCGTTAACTTTACTGGACAAGGCAAAAACATTCTTTGTGTCTAATGTAAGTAACATAATGAAGGCAAAAACATTGTGTCTAATGTAAGTGAATGTAAAGAGGTGTTTTACATTTCAAACAGTTCATCACTTATCGTTAATATTAAAATAAAAATCTGTCCATCTGTCCTCTGCTAATTACCCATGTTAGATTGTGCTTTGCTGGGCACAGTCCCTGGTGAAGCTCCACCCATGGTGGAGAAGCTGACATTGTAGTTTGGTCTGTTCTGTGGGGAGCTGTGGGGCATAGAGGGTCCTGGAGCTTTGGGCTGGGCCTGAGGCTGCCACCCACTCCCCCCTCCTGGCTGCCACGAGGGGAAGCCGGCGCTGGGCTGCCAGGCGCCGGTAGTGGTGGTGTGCTGGGGGGAGGGAGCAGGCCTCTGGGGGGAGCCCATGGGTGGGAAGCCTCCGCCTGTGCCTGTGGGTGTGGTGGGCTTACTGGAGAATCCTGAGCCACCTGTGCAAATTTTAAAATGGGGACATATACAAAATATATTTCAGAATAATACGAGACAGCAATGCAACCTGATTTTATTTCACATACACATATGGTGCCTTCTCATTGAAGGGTTTTCTTTTTTTTTTTTTTTTACTATGTTCCACATTTTGCAGAAATAAAGAAGACATCCATACTATGCAATGTCAAATTATGCAATGACAAAAAAAAACCCCTCAACAATCAATTCTTATGTGTAGACCCTCTATGCCTTGTTGCAGCTTTGTACATTTATGGCATTCTCTGAAGCAGCTTCATGTGAAGACGCTCCATAAATACTAAAATTTGTTTTACTGATGAAAACCAGGCATGGCATGAACTTCACGTTCTACAATATATTTATCTCAGAAATAAATTTCAAGCATTTAAGCATAAGGGTTTAGAAAAGAATATAATTAAGAGTTATTCTTCTGACTGTCACTGTATGTTACATCTTGTTTTACCTCCAATACTGGCTCCTAGGTTGCCCAGGTCAGCAAAGGGGTCCAGAGTGTTTGGTTTGGACTGGTGGGTAGGAGTACTGTGAACAGAGCCAGTAGGACTTGTACCTGCTGACTTACTGCCCATGTTGAAACCTCCTCCTGCTAACATAAAGAAACACATCAGTACTGTATGGTCATTCTCAGGGCAACAGATCACAGTTTCCCGACATGGAAACTTCTGTTCAACTGCCTTTCAATCACAGACATTACAAATAATATCACCCATCTTTTCAATTTCATCTGACTGCAGCATGCTTTAATCATGTAACCCCTACAAGAGCCTGTATGTGGACTTGTAGTAGTAACCAAAAATGTCAAGCCAAAAGAGTACAGACATATGTTTAAGTTTTCATTTTTTTGCACTGGAGCTTCAAGGCTCCAAAAAACGTGGTGACATAGACTTCAATAACTCAGCTACATTAACCTCACAGCTGCGGTATCTTAGAGAAACCTTCAGACCCAACATATTTTGGCTGATCATCTATATTTTGCGTAAGGGGAAACCGTAATGTCATTGTTCAGTAGACACTTCTCATATGTGTGTGTGTGTGTGTGTGTGTGTGTGTGTGTGTATACATGTAAATACATAAATAAGCCTTGGAGAATTCAGGAAAACTAGAAGACACAATCAAATAGTACATTTAAATGTGTCGGTCTCACACTAATAAAACATTATTTTAACATTATTTTACAATTGCTGTCTCTCACTGTGGTGAAGAAGTAACATAGGTTTTTTTTGTCTTATATGCAACCAGTTGACACATTAGAATTAGGTAACTATCAAATAACTTTTTTTTCAGGTTGTGATTATGACACCTTTTGGCAAATCTTGATGTAATTCAAGAAGCTGTCAGCAGGTGTCCCACTTTGTATTTGGTGTCCTGTTTCACTTGCCTGGAGGAGCTGGCCTGTTCCAGTCCCATCCACCCATAGTGTTTTGCTGCTGGATGTTTACTGTGGGAGTAGTTGGAGGCCCAGGAGAGCTGCGGCCTGGGTGGGGGATTAGCACAGGTTAACACTGGCTGTACTCGTTTAGCTCATTCAGCCATGTCGAGTGGGTGCCAAGCTGTCAGCCTGGCTCATGATATCATTTTAGACTGTGAACACAAAGTGGTCTCTGGCAGGTTGCTGGAAAAAAAATCTCTAAGAGGTTAAAATGCTCACCATTATGTCTAATGTTTAAGCTTGACTAAGCTCTGCAAAATGTAATACAAACCCTTTTACGAAATAAGAAGCTAAATAGTCCTTTAGCATTTCAAGAGACCATTTTGTGAACACAGTACAGTGTTTTCATACAACAGACATAAAATTCCCTTTCACACATGACCAGATCCTTTCATGCATTCTTGAGCAAAGGGGCACAATGGGCTCGCACACATTAACATTTATCAGCAACATCATCTATATGCTTTCAAACCTCAGTTACAAAGGCACCACCACCGAGGACAAGCTGAAGCCTTGAAACACTTTTACTTTGTACATTGGAAACCAAAGCGGAAAAGCAAGAAAGAGTGGCACAGTTAGGGCTGCACAATTAGAGGTTTATCACAGTCTGTAGTCTTTATCACAAAACAACTTGGTGGCTGCCATAGAAACAAGCTGCCCACACAAACACCCTGCAGACACTGCAAGAGCAGCAGGCGTAGGTGCATGCCTTACCCATGCCCATGTTCTGCATAGTGGGAGATGGAGATCGTGCAGCATGCAGGAAGGGGTCCGGCTGCCCCATATTACCTGGACCCAGAAATGCCCCCATGAAGTCTTGAGGCTTCGGGGCAGGAGCACCTGCCAACGTTGACCCAAATGGGTCGAAAGCTGAAAATAAAGATCAAAGTTACATTTAGTTAGGGTTTCTGAAACAGTGCTCCTAGCTTTTAGTTTCTAGAATCACAGTTTTATAAATGGCTGGCTTATAAGACCAAAATCTGCTGCATGTAAACACAAACATTTCAAGCTGTACAAAGTTAATTTAATAGACTGTTATATTGTAAAATGTGTCTCCTGAAATGCGTCTCACTGACTAAACCTTGCAGTGAACTGAACCTTGCAGGGAAATCACCAAACAGTGTGGGACAGCAACCCACCAGGACCACAATCAGGGCACCCCTGCTATAGAGGAATCAACCCACACATCAACAAGAGCCTTGATGGCTGTTGTTATTTACTATTGATGTTTACTGTTATTAGCATAATAATAGACTTATACTCTCTCTGCGTCTTGAGTATTGACATCTATAAACAGCTTAAGGTCAGGACTTCCCCTTGGAAATAGCAGGGGATTCCCCAGTGACTTGAACTGTCAGTTGTCTTAGACCAGAGGTCCTCAACCACCGGGCTGCAGACTGGTATCGGTCCATGAGTCATTTGGTACTGGGCCACACAGAAAGACAGAATAAAAATCTTTTTGTTGATTATCAGAGTCTGTAGGATCTTTTATTTTATTTTTTATTTTCTCACATGATATGGTACATCAAAAATTTAGCCCATAAGCTAGCAAAAATTAGTAAAAAACTTTTTGTTTTTAGTTGTATCTATACCGGTCAATGAAAATACTGTTTTACATGAAACTGGTCTGTGGTACAAAAAAGGTTGGGGGCCGCTGTCTTAGACAATCAAGACCAAAACGCAAAGGCGAAATAAACCACAGCACAGTGCAGCTGCATCCATTCTGATGTCAACAAAGCCTCCTCTCCTGTCTGCAAGTCCCAGTCTATCATGCAGTAAATGAGGAATCCTTTGCCTACATATGAGCTGTTTTGCGCCGCCTGGGCTTTCACATTCTCGGTCTGCAGGACTGCAGCTGGATACAAAGCTGTGTGCTTGCAATCCATTAGCCAGGCATTGTCGTTATTACGCCTGCATGAGGTATGTGAACACATGAGGTATGTTTCCAGTCTCAGAGTTTTTGTAACATTTGACAGATGTAGATACTTACTGTTTGCAGTTCGAGGTGAAGGGCAGGGTGATGTAGAGGGGGCAGATCTCCGTGGAGTGGACTGGGCAGATCCGGGGCCACTCGCAGTCTGTGGAGGTGGAGCTCCAAAGAGATCTCCCAGCAGGTCAGTGGTGGTGTTAGTGGTGGGAGGCTGTGGTGAAGCGGGTGGAGCCTGAACATCACCTCCATCCAGACCCAGCAAGTCTACATCCTCAGGGGGTGGTGGGGCAGGAGCAGCCTGAGCTTCCACTCTCTTTGCCCCTTTGGCTTTCTCACTGCTGGCGTTGCTCTGCTGGCTGGAGAGGGACAGCATCTCATCATCCGAGGGCTCGCTCTCTTCGTTCGGGCCCAGACGGCCCCCTGGCCCCACATGTGCCTGGGAAGGATCTAGACAATGCATCGAGGAAAACGTTTGAGTTTAGCGAGACTTAAGTAGATAGATTAACTATTCAAACATGGCCGACAATGAATAGTAGCAAAAAGCAGAGTCACAGTTAGCATCACTGTATAATGCTAATGTGTATCTATATACTAATTCATTAACGTTATATACTAATGCTTTCCTTTAAAGCTTGTAGGAATTCTGTTTGGAATGGGTAAGAAATAGGATTGGATGATACGGCAAAATATATCACAACACTCAAATTCACTGAACAAAAATTTTCTAAGCAACTTATCTGCCGATTGTTAAGTTTGAACTGAAAAAAGATCCAGTCGTGCCACATTTTAAAATATAATCAAAAGCTATTAATACAAAGATGAAAAAAGAACACAAAATACATCGATTTGAAGTTTCACAGATTTTACTGCACTAGATCAAATTTACCAGGACTAATTATGCATTTTTTGTGATGAAAATATAAAAAAATATATTCAGTATAAGTATTGACAATATTCATATTTTCTCAGAAAAGCACATGCTGTAATGTAATGTGGCAAAATTTATCACAATAAGGATATCATCAACCCTACTAATAAGATTTAAGTGAAAGGAAAAGATACAAACACAGGAATGGACCTTTTTGCATCCACTGTGTAAATGTAAGCTTTGTTTTTTTAAACATCCTTCAATAAAACTGGTTACAGGTACACCTACATTTAAAACTACATTATGAAATCATATATACCTATACAGTTAATTTGATTCACTAAGGGTTCACTACCCACTATCTACCCATCTACTATCTGGAAAGAGGTTTCTTCTAGGCTTCTATACTAAATCTTACCTTCCAGGTCCAAACCCTCCATTTCATCTTTGGCAAGAACAAAAATGGGATTTAGCAGATGGTCATAGCTGATCAGGAGACAGAGAGATTCAAAAGCATCCTACAGGAAGATCTGCGTGATCTTTGGTGTCTGTGTGTTTGTATTTGAGTCTTTAGCATAGTACTGAGTGCAGGGTGCTTTCAGTCAGTGTGCATCTGTGCGTGTCACCTGCAATGGCGAGTGCGTCCTTGTGTTCCTGGTGACAGGAGAAGAGTACGTTTGGGCTCAGGTCTTTGGTGGGGAACTGTTCCCATGGTGGGGTCAGATCCTTCTGCTTCTCTGTGTTCTCCACCTCGATATCCAGCATCACATGGAACAGCTGAGGATACTTCTCTGGAGAATCACACGCATCCAGCTCTGACCTGCACACACATACATCAGATATCTCCCAACATACACTATATGGACACAAGTATTGGGACACCTAACCATTACTCCAATGACTTTAATTACATTTACATCGACCGATATATCGATTTACCGATATTTTTCCCGATATTTAAGCATTTTACCATAATCGGTTATCGGTTTTGTAA
>JBBPCY010000109.1:12667013-12694888 GCA_037974405.1 Brachyalestes nurse
TATATATATATATAATTGGACTATATTATTATTCCACTAATGTTATTACTACAGTATGGACAAAAGTATTGGGATGTCTGACCATTACACCAACAGGGACTTTAATGACATTGCATTCAAATACATAGAGTTGGTCCTCCTTTGCAGCTACAATAGCCTCCACTCTTCTTGGAAGGCTTTCCACAAGATTTTGGCGTTTCTGTGGGTATTTGTGTCCATTCATTCTGCAGAAAATTAATGAGGTCAGGCACTGATGTTGGATGGGAAGGTTTGGCTCACAACTCAAAGGTGTTGGATGTGGTTGAGGTCAGGACTCTGTGTGGGTCAGTCAAGTTCTTCCACACCAAACTCATCCAACCATCTCTTTATGGACCTTGCTTTTTGCACTGGGGCACAGTCATGCTAGAAAAAAACACTGCTCTTCACTGGCAGTAAGAAAAAACATGTGTCCCAATACTTTTGTCCATATGATTTTATATATATATATATATATATATATAATCATTCAATTCATAAGAAAACTCCACCCTCAGTGAAATATTTTTCATCAACCCACATCACAATGTCTGCCCCCTTACTTTTGTCACTGAGCATTTACAGAAATTATTATATAAGCCACTGGACCTGTGATGAACCTGCCTAGAAGAGGATGCAAGTGTATTTGTCCCATCACACAGCGGGGGAGGATGTACAAAAGGCAACATTTCTTATAGTATTATAGCTGAACAATTGCAGGAACTG
Organism: Brachyalestes nurse; assembly: GCA_037974405.1. Lineage (NCBI taxonomy): Eukaryota > Metazoa > Chordata > Actinopteri > Characiformes > Alestidae > Brachyalestes > Brachyalestes nurse. The sequence goes on from JBBPCY010000109.1 coordinate 12,667,755, forward strand.
GTTTCATCCTGCAGTCACCAAGCCTTTGAAACTATAACCTCTGTGCCAACATACTGTCGGAAGTCTTTTCAGAACAAGACTCTTCTATCATCAAACAATAAATATATGCAAGAGTTCAAATATGTCACGGGAACTTTGAACACGGGGTTCTGAGAGCATTTTGGCGACGGTGTTTATGGGATTGATCTAAAAAGAGTCCGGGTCAGGGTCAGAAACAAAGCAAATCCCCAGGATGAAGCAGTGCTGTTAGCTCAGAAAAGAAGTTCTGCACAAAGTTCTGAATGCAGCCAATAACTGTGTTATTGATTTTTGTCTTTGAATTTTGTCTGAGGTACAGTTTATATTTTTTATTTTTTTTATCATGTTTTCACTGAAACTCATGCAGATTGAGTCTTTTTTGTCATTCTGGAAAGCATGGTATAAACTGAAATATAAGGTGTGTAATGTCATATATATGTATTACTGGTGATATGTCTACCATATACACTATGTGGCCAAAAGTATATGTTCACACCCAATGTCTATTACTATTCTGAAATCATGGGATTTGAAGTTGGCCCCCACTTTTCTGCAGTAATGGTCTCCACTCTTTTGGGAAGGCTTGAGGGATTTGCTTAAATTCCACTAAAGGAGCATTAAGGAGCATTAAAGGGGCTCCCATACCATTTTTTCCCTCTGCCAAACTATATGGTTCCCACTATACATTCAGGCAAGGATCATTTTCCCTTCCATCTGCCAAACCCAGATAGTGAGAGGCCAGAGAGTGATGATGATCTATTACTCCAGATAATCTGCTCCTGAGTCAAGGGAATGTGTTTTGCATCACTCCAGGCAGTGTTTGGGATTGGGCATGATTTTAAGCCTGTGTGTGCATCTGTTTGGCCTCCATGGTCACCATGGAAACCCAATCCATGAAGCTTCTGATGAACAGTTCTTGTGCTTACGTTGCTACCAGACACAGTCCTCTATTAGTGGGTGCTGCAGTTTGTACGATCAATGTGTTTGGTGGTCTCACTCTGTGAGCTTATGTGGTCCACCACTTCACAGCAGACTAGGGCAGCTTTAGCAGGGTGAAAATTACACTGGCGTATTGGAAAGGTGGCGTTCTGTTGCAGAGCATTGTTGAAAATTACTGATATGTCCAGTACATCTCACTCTACTGCCAGTGTTTGAAGACTGCATGGCCGTATTGTTTATTTTGTGCACTATAGCAGTTGATGTGGCTATAGTAGCTGAATACGCCAAGTAGAAAGTGTGTCCATATACTTTTTGCCATATAGTATATGCTCCAGTTTTTCTCTTTTATGGCATATGCGAATAATTTGCAGTTTTTGAACAGACAATTAAAACCGTATTAATAAACATAGAAGATGTAAAAAGGAAAATCAAGCCTTTTCTGATTATGAACAGTTAGCTTTTTGGTGAAAACATCCTTTTACCATTTTATAACAGATTCCCTATTTAGTGAATGGGATCTTCAATTTTATATTGTCACATGGTGGTTAAAATAAAGCAAACAGCACAGTATTTATTTTTGAAAAAATATCTTTATTTCTTTTGGAATGGCAGATTAGAATCAATATAAAGTAGAAGCATCTTGTGTGCTAACAGAAGGGTGCATGGAAAAATGTTTCTCCAGCTCTCAACGTTCAACAACCTTCGGCTTGTAAATATAGTGTCTTTTCACAGAGGGAGTGGGGGAGATTATAAAAGCTGTTTTTATTCTTTAGAGGTACAACAGTATTTTGTCATTTTGAGTGACGTGAGCATTGTTCAGTCTCTCTCCCTCAGTCTGAAGCACACTGTGGGTACATGCTTATCTTGTTTTGTTTTTTTTTTAACAGGTGATTGTACAATCAAAAGCCCAAACATGGGATTTGGTGTATCCGAAGGTGAACTATAGTCATAATGCTAAGAAAGGAAAAAGCTTTATCTTTTCACACATAACAACAAAAAAAAAATTCAAAATAGCATAACAATGACATCAAAATGGCACTGAACATGATGTATAATATTTCTGTTGGCATATAGTTTGGCTAAGGCACAGTAAAAAAATACCATCAAAACACTTTAGAAGTGTTCAACAAGAGATTTCGATCAGGAATTCACTCATCGCTCTCTGTATGTGGCACTTATGATAGATAATCCTCAATTGGCAGCACAGCGTAGAACACTTCAAGGCATTCTCGACATCGGGAGGCCCAACTCCAGTCCTGGAGGGCCACTGTCCAGCAAAGTTTGGTAGTTCCCCTCCTCCTCACATACTAAAATTGGCAATTAACATGTGAGCTGAACCAGCTTGTTTTGAGTAGAGAAATCACCAAACTGTGCCCTCCAGGACCAGAACTGGACACTCCTGCTCTACATGTAACAATTTCTCAAAGTCCCCAACACTTCTCGAACCTAACATTATGATCACGCTCTCCTGAGGAAAACACACATCATTTAGGCCCATACATGCACTCAGTAACTGTAGAATTCACACAGGAACACTGTAAGAAAGAACACAGCTTAAGCTTGGCTTAAGTATAAGGAAAAGGTACAAAAATCAGTCATAAAGTCATTGGAATGTTGAATTGAGTGTTATGTTGGACCACAAGACGTTCCTTTTCTGAGCAGTCACATTTATTCATAATACACATGTGATTCATTTCTGATTCCATAATATTATAAATCTCTCATTTAAATTTCAATTTAAAGAAAAAAACCCTTTTTTTCCAATTTAAAGTTTGCTCTGAAGGTGGGTGAACACTACATGATTTTAGCCTCGTTTTAACAGTGATTTGTCCCTTCTGACAAATTTTCAGATTTTCCACACTGGGAGCTAAATCAGAAACTACTAACAGCACTGACAATCTGGTAGTGTGTGATGGAAAAGAGGCAAAGAGAGGTGGAATAGAAGAGCTCCCTTCTAAACACACAAATAAGAGCTTTTGTAAAGTTTATTATTCCACTGCTGGGCATTATATAATGAGATTTTTTTTTTCCTCAAAAAAGTGCTGTCTAGGTCCTTTTACCATCAAGCCACTCTCTTTACAATGTCAAATCAGCTGCCAGTTTGGGGTGATATCTGCATACCTCAATGTTTATGTTCCCATTCTTAAATGCACAAACAGGTTCGCTCCAGTTTGGATCACATGATAACAGCAAGATCTTGGATTTTGAGAAAAAGAAATTGATTGTTATGTATGTGATGCTCTCTGATGATCCATATCGTTCTCTAAAGTCGTGTAGTGTACGCCCACCTTTAATTGATACCGTTTATGGCTGTGTTTCCTGGAAAAAAGTGAAAACGTGACTAATAGCCAGGTCTCAGGACCACAATGAAAGTTATTTTACATATTAGCTAATGACTGACCAAAGCAATCAATAACTAGCACTCCTTTGGTATCTTCCTTAAGAATAAAGGGCTTATCTGTCTTTCAGACGGTTCACATTTGGTGTTCTGCATTTAATATAACGAAAAAAAAGAAGAACTACACAATTGCTGCAGAATAATGTGGGAAAAGAATGTGAGATGATGCAGTGCTTTACTGTTGTTGAAAATGTAACAATTCCTTCAGCTGGTTCAGGCTCTCTGTGCGTCCGATCGATCTGCCGGAATCTTGGAGCTGAGCAGCGAGCTGATATGAGGCCAGATCCTATCTGTGTCCGTGTCCGAGAATGTGTGTAGGATCCCTTTGGCCCTGCAAGCAGATATGGAGTGAATATAAAGCATCCACGGTCTATTATGGTCATCATTTCTCAACCTGTTTGTTTAATAAAGCCCACACCAGCGTTTAGCATATTCACTTTTTTAATCATAATTTGGGTTTGCTTAGTTTCATGTTGCCTGAATCCAGATTTATCACATATTTTAATATAGCAAGCTTTCAGACTATCACAACACAATTTTGTGCCAACCACATTTTCTAGCAGAATGTCTGTCTATACTGTCTGCATAATCTGCCTGATTCAACATTAAACTCTCTACAGACATTCATACTGTGTCTTGCACAAGATGCTGTTGATAACAGAACACAAGCAATAAAACACAGAAGCAATATTGATTTTGGCACATTGATCATGGAGTGTTTTTGGCCAGGCATCAGCAACCTGACAGGGTAAATTCAAACTGACAAACTAGCCAATCATAAATAAACGTGGATCAAATAAGATTTATTTTTGACACCTTAAGTGTGGTTCATGCATGATTAAGCAATGTTTAATTCGGGGCAGGATAATAAATACTTGTCCAGAAAATAAACATGAGTCATAGGTCTGGATTTTATAAAACGAATAATAAAAAGCATTTAAAAAGGCCAGTAAATAATAAAAATAATTGTTTTTTTGGCTATAAAGTACCTGTGTGCCTGACAAATTTCTAAAAAACTTGGTGAACACCCACACATGTAATTTAGGTACAATTTAGTCATTGCAGTGTGAAACCAACCAAATCAAATGAAAAACAGAGAATGTCACAAACTCTAATGTGGACTTTAGTAAATAAACCAGGGATTAAAACAACCTAAGAGTTATTTTGGGCAAACTTAACAGCAACCTTACAATTAAAAATAAATTCAAACACAGTGTCCCCTTCTTTTTCACTACAACATTGCTTATATTCATCCATATGTTGTCAGCACTTGGTTTACATATTGCATATCATATAGGCGACAGAATTTGGATTAGTATTGCTGTGCCAAGTCTCACTAACGCTACTGCATCCACTTCTGTACTCATCTCATCTGGGCCAAATTTCTTTCTAGAATGTAACACATTGTCTCTTTAACCCATACAGGCATGCCTGGTGCTGACCTTGCAAGCCCTGCTCATCAATGTTTAACTGATTAGTTACCCTGAAAAGTGTTGGAGTAAATCCTGATGTGCTTATTTTACACCATAAGGAGTTAAACTGGGTTCAAATTAACCAAACAGTTAAACTAGCGGGTTACTGTGCAGTCTAGCAGTCGTCTCTAAACATCAACCCTAAATGGGCAAAAGTGTAAAACTCCGTGATGTTAGCGGGCCCAGTATTGTTTGTTAGCAGCATTTCATTCTGATACAGTGATACTTACCAAGCTTCACCAACAACTATAAAAATAACACAGTGGTGTGCATACGTGTAATTCATGAAGGGTTATGCTTAACCTACAAGATTCTAACAGTGGCCCTTTTCTGTTTAAAGGCAAATCATTCGGCAAATCAACTGTGGCAACAGCAGAGACAGACACGTGCACTTTTGTCTACTGCAGCTGTTATTGCCACCACTTTTATTCCAGGGAGCAGCTTATCTGGCTTTTCCCATCTGTTTTGGTAAAGCTTCCTATCATAGTCACTCATGACAAGTTAGAAAATAGCCATTTCACTGTAACAAGACAGACAATTGAGTCTATTTATTTGCACATTTTGGGGTAACACTGTGCACATGTTGGGTTATATCGGAACCATGCAATGCAAAAGCTTTCTCGTGTACCCTTCTGCAAGAGTGCACTATCCCAATTCACTAATGTGGCCCAATTCGGAACGGACAATTCTAATGGAATATGACTTTATATTTTAATTGGGATAGTGCTTTGTTCATTTCTTGTTACCAGTCTAAAGCCTGCCACTGCAACTGGTCTGCCCTTTTGTATAATAGTATCTGCATTAGAGCACCTCCACATGTCCAGAGAAGAACACTGAGCATGTGAGTCCGGCAAGCCACCATTTGAATGCTCCGTTCTTTAGCAAATCACTTAGTAACAAAATAGAGACTGATTCTGTCCTCATCCTGTAACAAAGTCTGAGCTGTCCATGAATAATTGATTCATAACTGCAGGGACATTATTTAGGTCACTCTGTCAACAAGCATCTGCCCCTCGGGCAACTCCCACAGCTTACTTGTATAAATCTATGACTGGCTTAGCCACATCTTTGTAGTGCCTCAGTCTGGCAACCAGAACCTCAGGTTTGTCGTCTTCTTGCTGAATAAGTGGCTCTCCGGTGATATCATCCACTCCCTAAAACACAGAACACAGAGAGAACCACACAATGGGGCACCAAATAGGTTCCAAGGAGGTTTATGGGGCAGTGGATACAAAAAGAGAAACTTTAATCTTAATGTATCTTAATTTTATAATTTTACAATACTTTTAACATTAAGAGACTTCAGAAATTTCAGCAGTTTTTGTTAGCTTCATGAATATCACAGTGTGAAATCCCTCCTTACTCTAAAACAGACCACCCCAGGGCATGAAAGAAGTGTGCCTACCTGCACGCGAGGAGGATTGAAACACATGTTGTATACCCTCCCACTGGCCGGGTGGATCCAGCGATGACTCAGTCTTTCCTTCAGCGTCTCCAGGGGGATGTTAAGACTAATGACCACGTCCAGCTCACAGGCGCTGTTCAGGGCTTCAGCCTGTGCTAGAGTTCGGGGGAAGCCTAGAGTGGGAATAAACAAACTGTACTTCACTAAAAGATGAATCATGCACTAATTTCTGTCCTGCAAAGTTATGTTCACCTTAATGATATTAAACGGCAGTTTAAACTGTAAAAATATTAATATTAAGAAGTACAGGAGTAGCAAGTATTACATCCTAAGATGGTGGTATTTTGATGTGTTTTGTAACATCTTAAAAGCGGAATAGTAACAACTGGCCACTTCCCATTTTATATTTGCCAAGATGTCGGTCAAATTGCCGCGGCTCTGTTTTGAACCCAGAACCTCTGGGTGGACTGGATTGTAGTCTGACGAGGTCTGCTAGTTACAAGAAACCCAGGGCCGCTGTTTACAAACCACAACACAGAGCAGGCAAGAAATTGTTTCAACTTGTTTCTAGGTCAAACTACACCCTCTGTCTGATATCTGATCTTTGGCTGGGTGATGCCATTTTACTGGATAGGCCTTTTCTAGCCACACTACAAACCCGCTAAAGTTGACAGAGTGCAAAGTCATTAAGGCATATTTTTAAGGTCCTAAAATAAAAGACTTTTGTAGAACTTACAGGGCTCTCTCTCTCTCACAGACACACAGTTTATTTCTAGTGTCTGTGTATGTGTACATACTGTACATACATATATGTAAACACACACACATATATATATATATATATATATATACATATAAAACAATTTTTTTTATTGTATAATTTTTTATTACATGTATTCCCATCACTCTAATCTGGGTGAATACTTAAAATATTGTGCTTGTCTTATATAAACTCTCTTGTTATATGCATTATGAATGTATATATGTTGAAATTTTATATCAACTTCAAGCTAAAAGCGGTATTAACTTAAGAATCATTATTGGACTTCTTATTAACACACAACTGGCTACAAAACTATCAGAATCACTCACTTTAGGGAAACTGATTTTGTATGTTTGTCCCAGTCTAATGATAAGCTAATCAGAGTCTATCCACAACCTACCTATATTTATATTAATGATACAGACAGGACTACTAAACCGCAACCCAAAACATCATCATTATTGGTTTTCTTCACTTTAACAAATCTATGAACTTTAACATTAAGATTTATAGTGAAACTGAAGAGTTAAACCGGAGAGAGGTAGCGGAGAGTGTTTGTTCAACACGTAATCTTATTTCCCGCCCTTGTTTTCAAACTAACTGAATATTTTGGAAGACAGTGTTGGAAGATGGATTACAATAGCAACACAGTTCAGTAAAACACATATTTTATGTTTAAACGGGACAGTTTTGTTCAAATGTAAGTATATTAAACCATACTGCACTACTACATAGAGCACTGAGTGCTTGCTAAGGACATGACTGAACCAGCAGAAACAGCGGGCCTTTGTTGCTACCTAGACTAAAAGCTAGTTTGAGAATACACCCCAAGCAGTTACCAACATGCTGGTACTTCGTCCAGTGAGGACGTGTCCCGATTCTTCCTCGCTGAATTAATGTCACATATAAGGGTCACATATTATTTTTTTACATACATACAGTATAGTAGTATAGTGGAGTAGTATGCAGTTTGGGACGCAGCCTTCCTGACTGCACCAGCAGCTGATCCTAAACATGTCATTTACTGAAGCAGCCTTTATTACTCCACCAGTACAAAATACAGCTGATATGTTTTTTGGGTTTTTTTTTTTTTTACTGTGAACAGTCCCTCCTTGGCATCCTTAAATATTAAAAGCATTATACTGAAGTAGAAAAAAAATACTTTTAAAATGATTCTGCTTTCACTATCCACAATATGTACGTTTTCCCGTCTCAGTGTCACTTTGAACGTCAAGATGGCAGCTCTGTGAAGAGTGTATTACCTGCATGAGTCAGCTGCTACTTTGGCGTATTATTGTACTATTTAGGTGGCATATATTTAAAGGGACTCTGCACAGAAAAGCCAGGTTAACACCATACACCCAATACAGGCATATTTCCCAACAGATTATTTAGAAACAGCTATGAAAATATGTAAGACTTGTAGTTATGTTAGAGTGAGGACTAGAGTGAGAGGGCAGCTGGTGGCCTAGTGCTTAGGAAGTTGCTTAGAAACAGTTTCCTGTTTCCTTCATGTTAAGAAATGGCAAAAGTGCCTCTGGTTTTTTTGGAAATCCATTTACATAGCATACCGTGGTGCAGTAGGTACTACTGTCACCTCACAGAAAGAAGGTCAGTTCCTGGCCGGCGTCCTTTCTGTGTACATGTTCTCCACACAGATTTACTCTGGATTCCTCCCACAGTCCAAAGAGATGCATGTCGGGTGAATTGGAGTTGTTTAATTGCCCCTGGGTGTGAGTGTGCTTGTCTGTGTGTTTGCCCTGTGATGGACTGGTGACCTGTTCAGGGTATGTCTTTTGCCCTATGACTGCTGGGATAGGCTTCAGCACCCCCTGTGACCCTGGTTAAGGATAAGCGGTCCAGATAATGGCATGGATTTACACTTTTACTGTCAAAACAACAAGCATAGACTTGTTTGTGTGTATGACAAAATCACACGTACCATCATGGAATATCTTGGCAATGACGCTAAATGATCTGTTGTCAGAGTAAGTGAAAGCATCACACCTGCTGTGTTTTTCTGTCACAGTGACTCAGCACATGTGGAGCTGGAAGATTTGTCCCCTGACTCTATGGTGGGCACCAAAAATGACTTCCTTGTTCCTCTGTTCACTCTTATGTCCTTGAGCAAAAGCTGCTGCAGCCTGCAATACAGCACTACTGTCTCTGCTAGCCCTCCACGGCAGCCTTGCAAAAAAGTACAGTTCAAAAACAGATAAATGTACGAAAACAAGTGTTTCAGCCTTTACAAGGCCCTTGTCCTGTATATTTTTCTGTGACTGTGCCTTTAAGAGACTGGTATATGTAAATCTGCTCTGTTCTGACTGGCTGACCTGCACTGTCCATTTTTATTTTTTCTATTTTAAAAAGGTGACCTTTTAGTTTTCCATTATTTTGGGCCTATAAAAAGCCATTGTTGAAAGTACACCACCTTCGGAGTATTTATAGATAAAGTTCACAAAAAAAACCCTGACATTTCCACAGAGTGCATGTAAGATGTAAGAATATGTAATCAGCCGTTACAGTTGTTATGACAATTGTGCTATATTATATACGCTATACTGAATTACATTTATATACTGAATTGTACCAGTCTACTCTTTTTATGCCAATAAATACCAAAAAAAAATTGGTATTGGAAAATTGGAACCAAAAATTAGGTTCTTTCTTTCTTTAACCCACATCTGTATGCGCAACTATACCTTTTCTCAAACTTCAAAGCCTACAAATTAATGCAGTACAGAGAGAATGTTAAAAATCTGCACTTTGGACAGAATTTTTCAGCTTCTGTCAATGAGGTACGAATGAGAAATGATTAATATAAACGTACAAAATGCTTCTGGTATGGCCGACACTCACTGTGACTTTTAAAAATAATGCAGAGTGCCACCAGACAATAAATATGAAGCCTATTGTTATAATGCAGTAGCCTTCGATGGATAATGACAGTAAACACAAGGTGATCTGAGGATTTAAGTGAACTGCCAAATGATGAGGAGAGGATTTCTACTGTACCGTCCAAAATCCAGCTATGACGAGTCATCTCCTCCAGCCGGGGCAGCAGCAGGCGAGTCATGACATGGTCTGGTACCAGGATGCCTTTCTGTATGTATGTTTTTGCCAAGGCTTCAGCCTCTGAAAGGAAACAGATATCAAGAGACAACAACTGATATCATTTTGTTATCTCAATGTCAGTTTCATTAGATATGTGAGTCATAATGTGTGGCTACACATGTATGCAGTACACAGTCAGCCTAAAATGCCATTCATCATACCTAGTAGAGCTGCAAGATAAGGACATAATGTTAGTATTGAGATATGCAGAAGTAAAATTGTAATTGTGATGACTTTCAATATATAAGGGTCCATAACATCACTCCCCTATCTATACAGTTCATTTTCCACAGGTTGAAAAGAATGAATGCGTTATGAACAATATTTCTTTTTCCATACATAAACCTACAGAAACATCACAGAAAACTATAAATCAGAAGGAGAAGGTAGAATATTGGCCCTTTAAATACATTTAGTAACACTTACCTGGAGGCTGGATTGGTAGAATTGATAGAATCGTGATTGATAGATAACATTGCAGAGACCAATAGTGCAATAATGATGAACAGAGCTAAGTTTTGGATTGGGCAATCAAATGATGACATATTAAACATTTACTTCTAAAGATGGTCTCAGAATAAGAATTGGTTTATAATTGATTTGGCCATTTGCAGTCCTAAACCAGGGTTAAAGAGTCTCTTTGAAATAGCAATAAAAATCAAAAAGGCTTGTGGAAACCACACCATTTCATTGTGAATGTGGAATGAAAAATATGGTGCAACCTTAGTACAGCTTATGGGTTATTTAAAGCCCTGGGAAAATATAGCATACAATGCTGCCATTGTGAGCTTGCAGAATAGATGTTTTTTGACTGTTCCTCAGCAATTCCTTGGCATCAGGATTTGCAGAAGTGGAGGGAGCAATCTTAAACCTAAAACAAGGTTCATTAGAGGTACAAACATGAATCTGTAAAAAAAAAATCTGGCAACTGCATTATCTTCATATAATTCACTAAACTAAGTTACTTATCCATAGATAATAGTATAGGACATTTTCATATTGAGTTTTTTCTACAGTCATAACATAAGCTATTTCCTCTAGGAACAAAAAAGTTTTCTGATTCTGATTCTGATATTCTTAGTAAACTGAGCTTAAAATGGGAAGCCTGCAGTCTGTAAACGAACTTTAACCTTTATTAAGATCTGATAATGAACTACTCAAAATGAAATCAACCAATCTTTCAGCTGTTGCAAAACTTCTCAACACATCAACCACAGCCTTCAGCAGAGAGAGTTGAGTTTAATAGGCTGTTCTCCTTTTCCTTTTTTGGATATTTCTTTGTAAAATATTACAGCTGAAAAAATGAGAGCCTTGACCAGCAGTACAGTATTCCAGGAACTGAACCTAGAGAATTAGATAAACCCCCTAAAAAGGAACTGAGAATTAAATGTTAGGGACCAAATGCAGATCAGAGACTGATCTCCAAATCAACAGAATGAGAAAAAGCATTCTCACTTGATAAAGCTCCAAATATAACATACTGATCATGATTGCACCACAGATGTAGATCTGGAATAGTTACTCACTTCAGACTACCTGATTTAAACTCCTTTATGGGTTTGATCGAGTCAAACTATGAACCAAAACTCTAATTCCGCTTTAATGACGACGAAGGATCTGTCGATTGCATGGCGTAGATACAGAAAATAACGGATTGATCATTTTGGAGCATTTCTAGGACCGCATTTAAAAAGGGGACGTTCAGAAACCAGTTGCAAAAAATGCTCAGTAATGTTAAACCGAGGTGCAGAGCCAACATGGCAGCCGTTTACCTCACTTGAACTCCTCCAAACTCGTGAAGAGAGATTTCTCCGAGACTTACTCGAGCAGTGAGAGATTGTGAGACGTGTGGAAGGGACCCACCCGTGTTGGCAGCGATGTTCTCCCTCAGGAAGTCTCCACTGGACAGATGCAGGATGCCAAATATGCGGGCGATCCGTTCAGAGATGGTCCCCTTCCCCGAGCCCGGCGGACCCATGATCACGGCTCGGAACAGCCTGGACATCTCCTCGGTCCTCAGACTGCCTGTGCAGAGTTTTTAAACCTGCAACATGTAAGACATGTCAACACCTCATGATACATGAGTCCACAACACACGGGGTAAACACTAATTAGTGTTTTAATTATAAATCAAAACTGTATACAAAGTTGCAAACCTAACCCACCTGATTTCCCCTCCTGTGTTTGATGCTGTTGCCTTTCCACTGAGACTGAACTGTTTTACTGTAGTTTGGCTACAACATTACAGAAGCCCCTCCACCCACTTATGTATTGAGACGGAGTCTCTCTCTCGCTCCCTCTCTTTCTTTCTCTGCAAATGAATGGGCGAGAAATCCAGACGCCCTCTTTTTCCGAACACCTCCCGCCCAACAACAAGGAGGAAAAACACCAAGCGCACAGGATCATGGGATTTGTAGTACCTTAATGGGACCTTAATGTTAGATAACACTTTTTTAGTCCCACAGGAGGGAAATTTGCATTGTTACAGCAGCAAAGTGGAAAATACAAGAGAAGAAAGTAGAATCTTCATAACCAAAATAATAAACACTATAATATACAACAGTATAATATAAAAACACACTTTACAAATAATACAAAAATATACATATGGAGGTTTGTGTATATTCATGATCTCGAGTGTAAACATAAACGTACGTGCAGGAAATCAGTGAAGGCCTTAATATATTTTTGTATTAGGGTAACTTCAAAAGAGTGATTAAGCATAAAAAAGCTTAAAGATTAAGCCCCACAATTTGTATAACAGTATACAGGGGTCTAAAATGACATTCTGGTGCAGGTTACGCATCTTATCCATGTGAAAACTTCTTTATTTGCACTGTGAAACTGAGTTAGTAACTGGTGCTGCCTTAAACGTTTCAGTTTTTAAACTTCAAATAATAAACCAGCAGAATTTGAAACACAGATTTGCATTAACTTGCTTTTAGAAGTTTGATGAACTCTGTGGTTTCCACAGTGAAACCAGTACGTGAAAAAAACATGTATCTCTAAATTGGTCAATTTTCAGGGGAAGGGAAAAACCTATAACTTGTAATGAAAATTTGTTATAAAAGTTTTATTTTTCATGTAGTTTTTTATCATTTGTAAAGGTTCTCTTTTTTCACATAAACATCTGTTGTTGATTTCAAACCATGCAAAAGTATTACATACAAAAAGACACACAAGGTTTTGTTCTGGCAGTGAATGTAAATTGGCTGAATAAATTCCATATAACCTGCCTTTACAGAGCTTGTTTCAGTGTGTGTGTGTGTGTGTGTGTGTGTGTGTGTGTGTGTGAGGGGGGGGTGTAGAAAGACAAGTATCTGACACATTTATTAACTGTAATCTTTTTTCACTTGTTCAACATCAAAGACTCATTCACTTGAATAAAAGTTTGGATAATCAAACTGGTGCTTGATGAAAACCGTTTCAGGTAAAAAAAAGAAAAATATATATATATACTTTTGCTCCCAGTGGAACTCACTTTGGCACTTTCTAACACCTACCAGCACAGAAACTGAAGTATTTTTGTTTTTAAGATACTTCATGTCTAAAATAAAATATCTAAATCTACAGTGTAATAGAGGGGTCCAGCTGCTAAATCAAGAGAACAGAATTCGAATGAACCCAAAGAAAGGGACTAGGGACCAAACGGTACTTAAAATACAACAGAGCAAAACGTAGATGTTTTTCCTCGGTTTTGTATACTAGTAAAAGTACACGGAACCAGTGGATTATAACAGCTTACTTTTGACTAAACCAAATCAAGAGTTTTGTAGAAGCAGATCATATGAACTGAAACTAGTGACGAACATGTGAAATGTGCTCAGAAATGTAAATCTATATTATTATAATAATAGACATGCAATTTCTACATATATTTGTAGATTTACTAATTATAATGACATGTGAAAACTGTTTTTAAACTTTATTTGAATGTTATGCAGTATTATATGTTTTTTTCATTGTTCTTTATAGATGTCTATAGAGACTGTATTATTATAAGGACACCAAATGTGGGTAGTAGTTATTTGTCCTGTTTGTAGTGTGAAGTGTAAGTGCTGCAAAAACTTGCAGAACCTGCATCTGTCCTAGTGTAATTTTCAGTCTGATTGGACTGATTTTTTAGCTCCTTCAGCCTCCTTTAAAGTCACAAAAGAACTCCCACTATCCTGAGAGTTACTGGATGCACAACACGTGTCAGGTATTACATTTGAATTCAGTGGTATGCAGTATTATGCAGCTTTTTACATTGTTCTTTATGGAAGTCTATACCTTTCTGATAGCATCATTGGGACACCAAATCGTGTTACTTGATAACACTTACACTTCTACTTAAGTACAAAGATGGACTTGTTTTACTGTCTATTCTCTGGACTGATTTGTTACATCCTTCCATCTACTTTAGTGTCACAAAAGAAAAGGTACGACCCCCGCTTTACTGACAGTTACTGGATGCCCAACAAGTGTCAGGTGACGTCCCCTCCCCCGTCTGGTGGGCACAAGTTACAGGGTAGGGAAAGACAGGTGCCCCCACCTGGTGGAGGTGTTGATACCTTTTGCTCAGGTTGTTTTATTTTCTGGCATTTTCTTTCTGAATAGTTGGGCCACTTTTCACACCACTTTTTTTCTTAAGTGTGGTCTCAGGCTGCTCCACGCTGCTCAGTACGGGAGAGAAAGTTCTAGTTTATCTCCCAGCGAAAGGGTTTCTGGAACATCTCGTCAGGTGACAAGTCGTCATTTCTTCATGGACCTGCAGGCGAATCGCTTCATCGTCTGCTCCACACACTTGTTGATGGGGCAGAGTGAACGCACGCAGTTCCTGCGTGCTTTTGCAGCGCGTCCACGTTTTTCTTTGTGCTGGAGAGACACGACACACGCGTCTCTGGACGTGCGTCTGTCTCGGCTCACGCTTATTTTATGATGCGTGAGAAACAGAAACGCACTTTCTGAGTAAGCGCTGCGGAGCCTCCTGTTGACAACGTCTGTCAGGTGATTATATATATTTATATATATGTATATTGCTCTTTGCTAAAAGACAACGATTTCTTCTCCTTCACCAACACCCCTGGCGTGCACTTTGGAGGGCGAGGAGCCGGAAGCGTGTGATTTTTATTTTTGTCACATGGCTCGGAGATTTCAATAACAACACAAAAATGGCGACAGTCACGTTGCGCGCAGTGGGCTTGCTGCGTCATTAAAATAGATTCACGCAAACACGGGATGGAAACGTGCAAAAACGCAGGTGAGTGAGTTTGCGGTTTGGAAAATATAAAGTCTCGTCAGGTAAAGGGGGATACTGTGTGTTATAGATTTGATCTGTAGATCCGTGGTGTGTTTGTTTTGGATTGAGAGGGGTGTGTGCTGCTGCTGCTGCTGGGCGTTAGCACACATTGCACTGGGAGCACTCATTTCACAACATGCACTTTTTTCCAATTTCTAGAACGTTGCAAGTTGCGTTAATATTTATTTTGTGATGCAAACTATTGAATATATGCTACTGGCTCCATGCAAATACTAAAACATGTAACGTTACGTTTAAAAGTGCATGCGTATAATATATATGATTTATTACTGTTCACTGAGTGCTTGGCATACCAGCGTGCTTGCAGAGTCGCATAACAGGACAAGCTTTTTTACAAATACTATTTCCCACAATAAAAGCTGTTACTTTATTTTGCATGGTTTTGTGTTACTGCGTCGTTTTGTAATAAGAGACACTTAAATAAGGCAAACGAACAGAATACGTAATATGAAGCAAAGTATTTGCATTTTGAGCTGTGAGACAGTGTGTTTTGTTGTTTATATTCTCTCTCTCATGCATGTTTTGATGGTTGCGTAGATGTTGTGAGCTCGTTTTGGCAGGCGTTCCGTCCTGAGATGGCCAAACACGACGGAGCTGATCGAGTTGTTTACAAGAAGAGATTTGCAGTAAGGGCGGGGCGCGAGTGGGCGGAGCCTCGCCGAGCGACTCTCGCTATTGGACAGTCGGAGGAGTGTCGAACACGGCGGGCGGAGTCGTCGGGATAATAACAAGTCTGACGTAAAGAGGATGGTTTGTATTAATTATTAAAGGTCTGCTCAGGGATTTGGGTATTTGACTCTTAAAGAATTAGATTGGGCGTGGAGTATACTGAAAAAAATTACATGCCAATTAATGCAGTAGTATCATTGATTTAGGTAAAAAGGAGTAATCTTGATATATGGCATGCATAAGCTGTATCATTTCTGAGATGAAATTCATTTCTCATGTTTCTTATAATTTCTCATGTTAAAGAAATCAATAATATGTGTATGTAAATACATGTATGTAAAAATGGTTTTGTGTGTGTATATATATACATACACACACACACACACACACAAAATAACCATTCTAAATGTGTATAGAAACATATACACATTTAATGTATATATAAATTTTATTTTATTACATTTAATTTCTCATGTTATTTATGTTGTAATAATAAAAAAAAAATATATATATATATAAATATAAATGTTTGTGTGTATATATGTATATACAATCTATGTATGTATGTATGTATGTGATATATATATATATATATAAATATATTTGTGTGTTTGTGTGTAGCTTATACAAATGTTTAATTTTAATACAAACTTTTCTTAAATATTTTCTTTAACATGTTGAGAATATATGCTAATTAGGGCTGTAACGACACACCAAACCCACGATTCGGTTCGTATCATGATTCTTTGGGGGGGGTGGGGGTGCTGGGGTAGAGGAAAAATTCTGAGATGCCATTTTGTTTGGAGACACCTTATCTTTACCACAAAATTATAAAATCAATAAACGCTGAAATACCGCTTCATTTCCATTCATACTGCAGAAAAATCTTCTGTGAACCGCACAAGGAGTCGAATTGGAGTCGACACGCCTCTCTTAGTTCACCACTCCGTTCAAACAAAAGAAACGCTCCGCCCAGCTGCCCGGAGTCCACAAAACTCAATAACACAATAAAACACCCCCTTGCGGAAGGGGGAACAGTTAAAGATGTGGGAGCATTGGATCTGGACGGAAAAGGTAACTCTGGGAGTTGGAAGGGGTGTGTCGTGATTCTGCCTTCTCACACCGCGACACGGGTTTGTGGATCTGAGTGTCGTGATTTTCGGTTTAATATCGCATATTGTTACAGCCCTAATGCTTATCTAATGCTTATACATTTTATACAGGAAATCATCTTTGTTAAATTTATCATATATATCTGGAAATTACTATGTGATACAAAATTGCAGCTCTGTGTTTAATTCATGGACTTTAATTCAATTTTTGGTGTTTGCCAAAAAAAGCTACAAATCTTATGGAAACCTTTAACATATCTGCTAAAATTGATATTTTTCTATATATGTTTTCAGAGTATACTGTAACATGGTAGTATTTTTAGAATCAGAAATCAATTTAATTTTCCAAGAAGGCGACACTTACAAGAAATTTGACTTGTAAGTTTCATAAAAGACATAAAAGAATATACAGATGTGAGGTAATAATTAAAACCCTTCTGCAAATAGTATACACAAACCAAAGTGAGATTTCTAAGTTGTTCGGCAATGTTCAGCATGATATGATATACTAAGCTATGAATTACAGTTTCACAGTGTGGTTCAGGCAGATTTTTTGCATTAAAGGTAGACAGTGCAAGTCTACGGTGTGCATCAAAATTAGCTATATACACAGTAGTAAGGACTAAACATAATGAACAATATTAAACAGTTTTCTTATCCTGTTTTACTCGACATTACACTAAATACATTGAGTTGTTTAAATATTGAGTTGTTTAAATATTCTAATCCCTACTTGAAATTTTAACATTTGTTTGATTCTATTGTTTTAATGTCATGTTTTAGTTTATTTTTCCTATTCCCTTTCTTCTTTTGACTTAACTGTGATCAATATTCCTCCCTTCACTGGTGAAATAATTCCTCTCCTCCAGATTGATTTCTCATGAACCTGTCTGAAGGCAAGCCATCTGAGCGAGTGACTGGATGGGACGTCCAGTGTGTTGGCTCTGCTTGATGTGACAGGCTGCCCTGGTTCAGTTATCACAGTGCTGATGCTGTCCATCTTAAAGGTACAGTACTGTGATAACTGAAGGATGGCAGCCATCTTGACAGCAGGTATTGATGAAGAAATGACATTTTATCTATTTATTTGCAATTCATGCACATAAATGTTTTGCTTCTCTTGTACTTTTTGTTGCAACACATCAAAATGTTTTTACATTCCTTAGAGTTACCTCCTTGTGAAATGCTTGAATTAATCAAGCTGAATTATAAATTAAAGCTTAGCTCTTTCTAACATTGCTCTTACTTAAATTAATATTCCATCATTTAATTTTTTTAGTCATGTCAGAAATACTGTTTCAGGCTGCCGTTCTATAATAAAATATAAGATTGAGATGTTGCTTAATTATAAGTCTTATTTTTATTTGCATAAAAAGTGAACAAAAACTGAAAACCAAATGTCTGTTGAACGTCTGAAAACCGCCAGTCTGTGTTTTGAACAGTTTTGCAGTTGGGGTGGAAATCCCCCATGCTGTCAGAAATGTAAACACTCCAGTTGTAGTATTTGTTTCTGCTTCTTTTACCACCACTCTAAGACGTCCCCTAAACTGACTCATCTGTACATTCCAGCTTCGCTGTTTGTCTGAGGCTTTCTTATCCAACTGGCAAAGGAATATATCATCATCATCATTATTATTTTCCATCCATACATTTTCTACCCTTTTATCCTGCACTCGGGGTCAGGGCATCATTATTTGAATACATTATTATTATTATTATCACTTTACAGTTCACTTTATACTTCTGTTATTATTATTATTACTATTATTTTGAAATAAGAAATTAATGGAATTTACAGAATCCCAAATAAAACTACAAAGACATTTGCTCTAACATTTAGTAAACAAAGTCATCATCAGATTCCCTTCCTCTTCCCTCTTGTTCGTTTTCCTGTTCTCATTTCCACTTCCTGATGATGTTGGCACTTTTTGTGGGGTGGATCATTTCATGTAGCACTACAGCAGTTTTAAAATACTTGTGTCCAAGTTAACACTATTGCTTTTGAGGGAGTTTCATGGCGTCTCTCCACACACACATGCACACTCACACTCTATATTTAGCCTGTGACTCACCATACGTCAGGAGTTTCCATCTGGACTTGGGCTTCTATTATTGTGTCACTGTGCATTATAGTATTACATGACATATATATGTTGCTGCCTTTGTGTAATGGAGAACAACCATTACATTTACTCTGAAGTTCACGAGGAATATTTCTATACTCCTGTTTGATGCAATAATGCTGAAATAAGATTATAAAATAAACTCCAGAGGCTGTAGCTGGTGGTTTGGTTTTTTTGCTCAGGCCCACCACAGGGTTTCAAAGTACTGAAATTTGACTGCTTTTGATGGGAACAGCTACAGTCTGTGCCTGTTCAGATCAATACATTATTGATCTCCGCCACAGTGCCTAAGTGCTCTGCTGCACCAGCCTTCTTGTGAAACTGCAGCCCACAGTTTCTGGCAACTCCTCTGATGGCGAGGACGGGAAGTCCCTCCCTTTCAGGGCGGCTAGACCTCGTGGTCCTAAAGACCTTCCAAGGGTTTGTTAGTCCGTCACAGTGGGATGAGAGATCCCTTGTACTGCAGTCTCTTCGTCTACGGCTCAGTCAGGACTTAATAAATCATTAAGGCACTTTAGAAAAGTGCTTTTAGATCTATAATATCTGTGTAACGCAAAAAATAATTCTCACGTCATTGACATCGTGTCAGTGCTGTATTATTTTACGTGAGGCTTATTAGAACATAACTACATGTTTATTGTAGGCTTAGGTAATGTGCATAACAGCAGATACTGTACATACATGTTCATTTCTGCACATATTTAATAACGACAAACAGGTCAGACCTTAAGCAAAGTCTAATTACTGCATCATTGACTCTTATTAAATCCTTATGAAGCTGCAGCCATAATTAGACTGTGGCGAGCTATTTTGTTCAGTAAGTCATAATACGTTAATGGGTTTGAAACAAGCCTTCAAGGTTGTTTTTTTTCACTCGAACTTAACTGACTGGGCTACTCGTGGACTGCAGGTGCGATTTGAAAAGAAAATGACGAGGAAAAATGTCCATTGATGATATTGATTCGTGAAGTCCACTGCTGTTGTTTTCGAGACGCTTAAAAGTGACAGAAGGTGAGGAAAAGATACTGCAGAGCTGAAAATGCCCGCCTATGGGCTAACGCGATTGGCATCGCCGATTATTGACAGGCCGAGCAGCCAATAGGTGTTCAGTATTCGCAGCCTACTGTACGCACGCCTCACTTTCGGGAACCTTGAGAGGCTTGACAGGAAAGGCTCTCCGAGACCAGAGTATGAACTTCAAGCCCGGAGTTAACGTTGTGTCGCTGGAAGAACAGCTCTTTTACGGACAACTTTACACTGCAGAGAAATACAGATACACCAGCTGACTTCCCAGCTTGCCTCGAAGGAATAGAAACGACAATTTGTTAGAAATTTAAGGCCGAGGAGGAGTATTTTCACTCCAAACATCTGTGATGATCACAAACCAGCGGAAGTAACTGAGCTCGAATATCGAGGTAAGAACCACTTTCTCTGCTTGGTTAAAAGAGATCTGGAACTCGGTTATTTATTGTTATTTGTATCTAAACAAACGTGTCACACAAAGACGGATCTATTAGACGGACTGTAGACTCGCTTTTAACCCTGTTTGGCCGATCAGTAACATTTCTGACCCTAAATTGTGTTAGCCAGCCGACTGTTAGCCTAATGATAAATCTGGTGTTGACCAGTTTAGTTGCCTGGTTTCCAGTCTTCCCTCGGTTTGTTTATAAATTTAACTTTTCTTTCAGGTTTTACGAAGAACAAAGTACCTTCTCATCAAAGCTTTAATGTATAAAGGTTGTTTTCGTGTTTAGTGTTACGCTGGTGGGGTTAGCTAGCTGTGTTACTTTTTGTTTTGAAATGACTGCGAGCTCAGTTTTGCTGGAAAGCCCTTCAGTTTGTCAAAAAAAAAAATCAAAAACAAACGGAGCAAAAATAGGTTTTGTAGTTGATTTTAATTAGGAAATTTGATTGTCATTACTCTAAGATGAACATTGTTCTTATTAATGACTTTTATTTTTTGTTTATAAAGGCATTAACTTGCATTAATTTTAATTAGAGGCAGACAGAATGATGTCAAGAGAATCCGCTGTCTTCAGATCATTTGTTTTATGCAGTTTTAGTGATTTTAAAGAAATGTTTTACTACCATACCGGTGCTTTTTTTTTAATAATAACATGATAAAGAGACGGGCATGTGAACATAATGTTCCTCTGACTTCTGTAAAGAAAAGACCCATGGGAAAGTAGGGCGGAAAGGCACATTTTCCTTTCTAATAAATGTGCTCATTAAAGTTATTAGGTTGTAAATGTTGCCTTTGGTTAACACTGGCTTTCCGATGGCTGTCTGTTTGTGCCTGTCAGTGGACTTCAGCTAGAAGCCACCTTTCTTATTTTCAAGTTTCGCTTTTACTCAACTGCAGCATGACATAATAATCTCTTTAATTACACCGAAAGTATTCAGTATTTATGTGAATGGCACAACTTCAGAATAATTGTCCAACTGTTTTGTGCTCTTGCACCATCAGATATCTAAAAAATAAAAAAAAAAACAAAAAAATGGAAGTGTTAAAACGGGTTTTTAAATTGACGGTTTCTAAGCGTTTGTCATGTTACTTTACTTGATTAATTTCTTACCATTCCAAAGAAAGAGTAGACAGAGCAGAGTTAAGAAAGGGCACGAAGGGAGTCGGGTCTGTGGCTGCCGGGGCTGGAATGCTGCTGAGCACTTGGTCGTTTCAGATTGCTGGGATGGTTACTGTAATTTGGCAAGATAGCAAACGTTAAATGTCAATCTACTTTGATAATATTATTCTAGAAACACACATTGATTCTCGAAAAAATAGTTGTATCAATCAAATGTTCAAACTACCTCAGCTCTCGGCCCCTGGGATGGGTCGTTTTTTAAAAACATGTATAAATGTGGTCTTGTTTTATGTTCATACTGTTCAGCTGTTATGTTCAGCTGCGCAATACGGACAAAATGTCATTATTGTGATTTTACTGCTACACATTGCCATGCCTGGAAATGAAAGCGCCTGTATGATCACTTTTCAAGCTTAAAGTCTGTAAATAGGGTTTCAGATTGTACATTTACTCCCCACATCCATACAGTCTGGATATGGAAAATAAACACATATAAAAAGCAACACATTTAAATATATCTCCTTATTCTGGCCACAGCAGTTGAGATCTGCCCGTTTATGCACTGATTCGCCAAGATCTTTAATTGTTAAAAATTAGACCTTTGTTGGATTTAATGAAGACCTCAATTCATCAGAACACCCAGTAACTCACCTGTAGCTCTGATTGGTCACCCTGTCAAGAGTCACTGTGATTGGTTAGAGGCTAATTTGCATATTGCAGCCATCTGTGAATTAGTATTGTAGAGACCGATATTGTAATAAAAAATAGCTGACGATATATTGTGTAACCTTAGTCTGTTGACTGAACAAACACCACCAGGCACATAAATTATATCAATTGATGGCCCTACCGATGATGAGGAATTGCTTACAGGGCCATGAACTGCTACAAAATCTGAAAAAAATATTAAATATTTAAAGTTTCATCATTAATAAGACCCTGGAAACAAGATGACCTTTTGCAAGTTTGCTCGACATGCACATACATATGTGTGAATCATATGGGGGCTGCTTGTAAACCAGAAGAAGAGTTAGAGCACTGCAAGGATGATCGCAGCGGGCTGTGTTTCGACACAGACAGGAAATGAGGCTGTGTAGAACAATAGTGACATAAATGGTGCTCGAGTTGTCTCAGTGGGCTCTAGTGGAATATTTTTACCAGTAGCGGACGGGAAAAGGAGGAAAAGACAAGCTGTTTTGTATTTCAGTGTAAGCACCTTGTCTTGACAAAGACATGGACATTGGTATGACACTAACATAACTTGTAATACGAGGATAGGCTGAACAATATGGAGAAAAAAATAATATTGCAATCATACTACTACATATTGTGATTTCATTTTTAAATGCCAATTGGAAAAGAGATTGTTTACATATATCAGTCCTGAGACGGACACATAACAAAATCTGTCTCTTTAATTCTGGGGTATAAATAGAGGTTGGAAAATGGTCATGTAAGAATGAACTATGGTGAATTATGAGTAATATATTTTCCTACATGAGCCCACACAATTGTAATGCAAAAAAAAAGAAATAAAAGGAAAAATGTAGAAAATGTTCCTTTAAAAAGACCTTCAATCAGTCAGTGATTTTAATGGATAACGATCCATTCATTAAACATTTTTTTTTTTTCCTTACATGAATACCTTGATTCATCAAAATACCCTGATAGGTCCTGTCAAAAACACTGATTGGTGAGATATTTATTTGCATATTGCAGAAACCAATATCACCATGAGGATGATATATTGTTCAGCCCTATTCCACATAGGAGGAATTTGCCTTCATGAGTACACACTTTATATGAGATCTAGCATACGAATAGACCAGTCAACACACACTAATTCAGTAGAAAATAAGATAGTAAGTACAAAAAGACAAATTAAGGATGGAGTAAAGAGTGTAAATATAAAACATACATATCTGTGCAGGATTGGGGAAGCATTATACTGGAGTTATAAAGTTATACTGTAAAACAGGTTTGTTCAGTTCAGTTTACTCTTAAACCTCCAGAAGTCTTGAGTTATTCTCTTTTTTTGCCGAATGTTTTATTTAGATTACATAATAATTTGAGTGTAAGTACATAGTTACGTATGCTTTAGTTTAATTTACATTTTGTATTAACAGGTTGGACAACATTGTCACCTTTTGTTTGTTTAAATGTTTGTTTAAACATCAAAAATACAAAAGATAGTTTTCCTTTCTGCAAAAGAACTGTATGTACAACATAAATGTTTCAGAAATGTAACTTGTCAGCAAGTGAACTTTCACCTGCAGTTTTCCCTACAACTATAAATGTGATGTCCACTGGAAGTTTTGAAGTCCAGCTTTCAGCAGTATTTCACCACTGATTTATATGAGCTAGAAGTGAGGAAATAATTACAATACACATTCTGGTGGTAAAATGATCACAGCATGGTTTTGTTGTGTAAAGAGTTCAGTTCCTGCAACTTAAAAGATACAATATTAAACGGAAAGGAAGTAGCCAGTAGCCAGTCTATAATACGTGCCAGGAAAGAAACAGTAAAATTCACCAGACTCGACACTGTGACAGTAAACACTTGGAAGCCAGAGCCACTTGGAATGTGTGGTAAAAGATTTAACGTGTTTATAGTGTAAGAGAACGATAGGTATTTTGTTTTCTAGTTTATCTAGTAAGTAAACTATGAGGCATTAGGTCTCAAATATAAAAGTTGTTTGTAAGCAATGTGATGGTTTAATGCATGCAGTTCACTCATAAGTCCATACAGTCAATGTATGGAAACAAAAACATCCCAGTTTGTTGGGATGATACATTTACATTTGTCCACCTATTAAAACATTTTAGCTCCACCTGTTCACCCTGACGCAAAAGGACAGGGCAGCCAATCGAAACAGATATAATTTACATGTATATCAGTCTTTAAGCCACAACAACAAAAAGGGCCTATTGTAAAGGATAAAAAGGTTGTAAGTGGTCATGGAAAGCAGAATTGTAATGAACTCAGTAACAATGTATGACATGAGCCTTTCAATATAAAGTCAGGCCTATATTCCACATGTTAAGTCTGCACTACATGGGTATATATATATATATATATATATTAAAATTTGGTTTGCACTGTATGATTCCGAACATTTGAGAATGTAAGCAACTGATTAGGCTGTTCACAGGCTGTTCACTCCGCAATAAAAAGTGTTTTTCTGCAAGTAACCATTTGCATATTACAACATTCTCAGTGTGTGTATTATACTACCTGACCACCTATAACGTTACTAAATATATTATGTAGGCCTGATTAAATGTATTGCACTCTCACTACATTTAATCAGGCTTACATAATACATTCACTTGTCAGTAGTCCCTTGTGTGTCATGGCTTTTTAGTGTTAACCTGCTGCTGAAAGCTTCATGATTAGAGCAACGCTGGTTATGCAAAGAACAAGTGCAAATGTGTTTGCAATATGAGGTGTGTTTTGCACATTAATTTTAAAGTTGGAGAACTTTAACACAGGAGTGGATGCATTTTAAATGACACTTTTAAAGGACGTGCATTTATTGGCCGCAACTAAAGATGCTAAAGATCAACCAAAGATCAACCCAGTATTAGCTGAAAATGCTGGGTCAGATAGCAGAAGGCAAAGAATGAATCCAAACCAACGCTGTACCAAGCCTAACTTGAAATAGCACACAGTGTCGTTGTGTGATCTCATGTTCTTAGCTGTGTATTTCTGAGTGTTTCAGTAGTTTGAAAAAGTGGAAAAAGTATTATTTTAGTGGTGAATGATATGGCAGAAATGATGAGCTATTCTTAAATTTTGTAACGATATGTGACTTCTGACTTCTGATGACTGGGAACAGACACAAAACAGCCACTGATGCTACATTAAATAATGCAGTTCATTTTATTCAACATTTCACACATTGCTCTCCACTAAACTCAATTTTGAACATGACTAATTATGCTCTTTGTAATGTAAAGTGTAAAGTGACCATTCTGTCCTATGAAATGCAGCTGATCAATGTTCTTTATGTTCTTTGGATATCCTGAAAATTGCGCTCAAACTTCATCATAATGCCAAGCCCTACTGCTTACCATGTTATCTATAGTCTCAAGATTACATTAAAGTACAATTTGGTTATGAAATCAACATATCATTTAGGCCAATCTAGCGCATCTGATCCATATAATCAGCTAACTAACAAGCCTGTTTTTAAACGGAAGTGGGTCTTTTACAGTACAAAAAACCCAACAGTGTGCAGACCAGTGGAAGTTGGAACTGAGAACAGTTGAAGGTTAGCAGTTGGCTTGTGTATACCTTCAGCAGTAGACAAAACACTTTGGTTTCTGTATTTCTTTCTTTTTTAAATTGCATCGTCCCTTCCCTTACATCCTTCGCTGTTCTCTGTCCCAAATAATGTACATTAGCATGCAGATTAGTCAAATTTTAGACATCATGTTTCTGGAAGGAAGGATTGCACTGTATTCATTTAGACTGGTTTGTATGTTTTTCTGAATGCTTAGCTGTGGTGTACTAAATAAACATCCAGATAGACTTCCGTGTCAGACATTTATAGTCAACATCAGAATATCTATTGTGATGTGGAACCAAGCAAACTATTTTTGAACACAATATTTTGCATTGTTTTGTTATTGTAGCATGTGATGTGTTTTAAAATATGTAAATATATAAATTGTTTTGCATTTGTTTTACGTTCTATTGCATGCCTAATTTTTAAGAAGCTGCAAATTATGCATTTGATAAATCCAGCCAACAGATGTAGTCATCCATAATTTCTGGTTTATTGACAGAATAATGTTGTTCAGATTTTTTTCTCTTTAACTAACTGCTGCATATCTCTCATCCTGGATAAACGACGAGAACACTCCCGACACCCGAGTGTCCAACTGACTATACCTTAGATTGTTTTGTAAGATCATTTACAGTAGTATTGTACCAGTAGTGTACTTTTTTAGTTTTTAGGACCCAATTTTTTGTTCTATACATGGTGTAGATAACAGTTACTTTTCACTTGTAGAAGATGGATAAAATAACCCTTGTAATTTACGCATTACTAAATCAACATTATCATCACTCATGGGTCAATGTAACCTCAGGCCTTAAGCATCATCAATTCATCAATTTCATGACTGAATGCATCTGTAAAGTGCTTCTCTCTCTCTCTCTCTCTCTCTCTCTCTCTCTCTCTCTCTCTCTCTCTGTCTGTCTCTCTCTATCTCCCTCTGTCTGTCTG
>JBBPCY010000109.1:12696997-12724199 GCA_037974405.1 Brachyalestes nurse
CTCTCTCTCTCTCTCTCTCTCTCTCTCTCTCTCTCTCTCTCTTTCTCTCTCTCTTTCTTTCTCTCTCTCTCTCTCTCTCTCTCTCTCTCTCTCTCTCTCTCTCTCTCTCTCTCTCCCCTTGTCCTCTCCTGCAGTGTCTGGATGCCAAAGCTAGCAGTCATGGAGCTGGGCAGGCAACTGTGTGGGAAGATGAAGAAGCAGAAGAAGGCAGAACTGACAGTGCCTGCTGTCATGAGAGGCCTGGAGATTCACTTTTACCTGCCCGCAATCCACCAGCTTGAGTACTTTAAAGACTGCCACACTGCTGAGGACTTGTGTGTAGAGGCTGCCAAGAAATGTCGTATGTACACACTTAAACAGAGAGAAAGACACACACACACACATGCATGCCAGCCTTATGTGAGTTTGTACAGGATATGACCTAGATGCCAAACAAATCCATAACTCACTCAGAGAAAGCACTCGTAAGTTTTCTTTTAGAAACAGTGACAAAACCAATTTATTTGGAAGGACAGAGCTTCTTTGACTACTTGGCTATTACATAGCAAGATAAGTCTATGAATAAGTAATAAGGTAACACGTCTTGCATGTAATTTTAACTGTCTGAATTGTTAAAAAAACGGAAGTTAAAGAGAACTCTGGAAGTCAAGACAAAATCTTGAAGACTAAGGAAAATCTCTGAAAAAAACAGCTAATATGAACTTTTGGCATTTCTTAAAAAAATGTATATATATATATTTCTTGAGTTTTCTTACTATTTTGATTCAAGGAGTTCCAAACACAAGTGAGCAGGCAGCTCTTTTTCAGAATCAGAATCCTTTATTAATTCCCAAGGGGAAATTGCTTTTTGTACAGTTTTATTGGCATTACTGCCATTCCCTTATCTGTAAAATGCCACTTTTAGAAACAGTGACAAAACCAATTTTCAGTCAAATAATTACAAAACGTAGTCAATCAATTTAGGTCCTGTAGTGATGAACGTTTGTAGGAAAGTGGCCTGTTTCACCAACCCATCAATGGCGACTGACCTCTTTTATTTTTATATTTACCAGCGGAGATTTTTACTCGCATTAGGGACGGGTTGTGGGTACTAATTTTGGACCCTGCAAGGACAGAACAAAATGTGTGAAATGTGATTTCCCATACTTGAATGTTGGGTCAAAATAATGAGGACATGCAAAATTTGAACTTTGGAAATTTTGTTCCAAATCAAGGTGGTTTTAACTTTCATTTAGAAAGTGAAGAAAAATTGCCCTTGCTTGCCCTTAAAACATGAGCATGAACTTACTTTTGCTCTACATGTTTCGAATTGTAGCATGTGGACCATTAGTGATATCCACTATGGTTTTGTCCTCCTAGTTTATACCTTATAGAAAAGTAAAGCTCTAGAAATTTATTTTGATTTTGCAAATTCAGAAGATGCAGATCCCTGATTTGAGTCTTAAAAAATGTAAGCTGTAGGGGAAGAGGCTTCAGTTCAGTATCAGTTTTGCTATCAGCTTCAGCACTTTTAAACAGGAGGACACAGTAGTATTCTCTAGCATGCATGTTAATGCTTGTTGAGGAAAAACTGGCTTCTGGTTGTAACCAAGTAACCTTTCACACAAAAATGTTAGCAGTATTAGCAGGTGAAGGAATATGAATAGACAAAGAACAATTTGAGTAATTTATCCCAAAGCAATTGCACAGTGGTGTACTGAATAGTGTCAACTTGTCACATGCTGGCTCTAGAGCAGATTTACTGTCGTTAGTGTCACCGTCCTGTAAAGAAACTCACTAACTCGGATTTCTTTACAATGTTGTGGATAGGAGCGAGGGTTCCTAAAGTCCTGAGTGCAGCGGGTTGTTTAAATGTGTAGATTTTGGTTATTTTAGTTCTTTTTTTTGCACATGCCTTCAAGTGTACATGTAGATTGTTTTAACATTGTTTAAAGAATATTGGCTGTTTGAGTTCATTTGTTCCACACAATAAAATTTCAAGATTATTTGTGGAAGTAAGGCAGGTGGTTAATTGTCTATGCTGTTTAGGCATTAATAGAAGCTGTTTCAGCATAAACAGTTAATTCTTTTTATTATGACCCCTTTTTTCATTTCTGACTTATCCTTGTCTTTTATTGAATGTTTGGCTGTGGACAACTGCAGACATACTGTCTTGTAGCAGAGATAGATTTGAATATGAAAATGGTGTGATGCAAATTTATGTAGAAACTGTACAGTGAAGTACAGTTGTTGTAGTTGCGTGAAAGCAAAATAATTGCATACAAATTAGATGTTGGAAATAAAGTTAAAGGGTATTATTGTTGCTGCATGCTGTTCGACATGTACAACCATGCAGTACCCAACCCCCTCACCCCCATTCTCCAACTGGAAAGGAATGTTTGTGCTTTTGGCTCCCAATCAATTCTTAGACATAAAATGGCTGCTGTGTTGTGAAGTCAGGCCCAGAGTTTCCTCTGAGCAGTGCTGTGGCCAAGACCACGAATTGGCCTGGTCAGTGAGAGAGGAAAGGGAAGTTTATGCAAGACTAGAATTTAGAAAAAGGCTTTCGATGCACAGGAGGCTGTTAACCACTTCTTTATTACATGAAGTCACACTCTCTAGTGAAACCAGTACTCAATGAGCAGAAAACAGCGCTCTATGTAAGAAGCAGTCCTCATGGATTATAAATGACCCCCTTAACATTGTTACAACTTGTTTATAGCTTTTGTCTCTATATACATTCATATATTTGACACAGACAGTTTAGGCAACATTCCTAACATCTTTGCTGTTTATGTTGTTCAAGAGTTTTAGGAGACCTGGTATTACATTCCAGTCTATGGCTGGAGTTTAGTGTCTCTTCCTCATTGTCATGTTTATTTTTCAGGTATTTCACCCCTGTGCCACAATCTGTTTGGTCTATATGAAGAGAGCCAGAACCTTTGGTATGCCCCAAATCATGTATTCAAGATCACTGAGGACACCAGTATTAAGCTTCACTACCGCATGAGGTAAGACAATGTCTTTGTGGGGAGGAAAATTTGGCTTAGTTTAGTTTAGGTTAAGGTAAACTTAGGCAGATGTTAACTTTCTGACATCAATCTCTGACATAAACATGACAAAACAAAATTGCAAATGTTTCCGACACACATTCTGCTCTTTACCATCAATATTACCGTTAAGTGAAGGGCATGATCTAATAAAGCCAGATATTTGATGTATACGTCAGTATTCTTTAAATCACAAATCTCTTCAGTAAACACTTAAGTTACAGCAACCCCTTAGACTAAACTAATTCAGCTGGAATAGGGCTTAATGTAACCTGTTAATAACTTTAGGAAGAATGGTAAGCACCTGAAGGATCCAAATGAATGGAAAAGAATATGCCATTCCAATAAAGCAACGCAGTGTCCCTATTCATAATGACTACAGAGCCTAAAAGTTACCTGTTGCTTGTGACATAGCTGAGGTGCCTACCAAACTGGAGCAAACATGCCTAAGAGGGTTGTGCAACACATTGCGCAACATTTTGTGCGAGTGCCCTGTTCAGTAGAAGAATGTACACATAGTCATGTAATGTTTGCTTACTGTTAACCCTGCTCTTCTTGTGCAAAAGCCCATCATCCTTGCCAGTTTCATCAAGTGAGTTGTGAAGGAAGATATTGGATACTACTTTGGGCACCATTTTGCAAACACGTTAGTCTGCATTTTAGTGCACACTGCATATTGTCGTATAATTAATGCTCTTCATGTTTTCATGTGGGTAGAAAAAAGTCCCACTAACAACAACAAAACAACTAAAACTAGTAATTGTTTTTTGTTTAGATAACATTTTATCAAAATGAAAATTTTGTTAATATTTCTCTTTTAAGAACATTAAATGAATAATTAGACTTTTTAGCTTGTAACCAGCTCATCATTGATTAACTGAAGCTTGTTGCTATGCAAAAGGTACCAACTCCTTAATACTGACAACCATAAAGCTCCTAAAAGGACTATTTAGCTAATTCTTTTAAAAAATAATTAACATCACATGTTTTTTTTGCCCACTTTCTTCCTGTCTTTTCATCAGGGGTTTCCCATTGTGTGTAGAACAAAGACCATGCCTGCACTTCATTATTTTATTTTTGTTCTTGGACCAAAAGAGAATTGCTTATGTTCCCAAAATAAACTGTTGAACTGTTTTTGAAAGCAGATTATCACGCTTTCTGAACTAATGGCGATCATAACTACGCTTTACAGCATAAAGAAAGTAGAAGTATTAAAATCCACAGTGCCTTCCCTTTTTAACCAGTGAAACTAAGGTAGGAGTCAGCTGGAGTACTGAAGTGGAAGCACGCACTATACCTGTTGTGCGCACAAACAGGTTATGGTCAACCTTTGCACTCGCTCTCTTCCGCTGTGGTACACACTACACAGCTCTCTTTTTTACCTGTGTTACTTCCTGTTTACGTCGATTCTGTGCTCATGTGGCACCTCTGTGGTGCACGCACCCTAATTATTTACATACAATACAAGAGAACTCCCACTGTTTACATATGGTAGCCAAATACACTGCAATACACTGAACAAATATGTATGTTTATAGAAAACGGTTTGTAATTGTTCATGTTTTTTTTCTTTTAACACCGGGTTTGTAAAGAATTTCTTCTCACTTATGTTTGTATTTAATGTGTTTCTTTCCTCCTGTATCTTTTGTTACATGCACACTTCCCCACAAGCTCACACATGCACTACCAAAACTTACTTCCCCTTTCCACAGATTCTATTTCACAAACTGGCACGGCACATCTGAAAGTGAGTCTCCAGTGTGGCGGCATTCTTTGAGCAAACAGAAGGGGGGGTTGAGCCATCAGAAAGGCCCCGACGGGACACCACTGCTAGATGCAGCCTCGCTTGACTACCTGTTTGCTCAGGTGTGTGGGGGAAAACCCAAAGAATGACCTTTGTGGCAGTAGAAGAAACATTAAAGTAATAAACAAAACTCCAGTAGAGCCATTGTACAGGATTACGGTTATGTGGTTATTCAAATCACTGGTTACTCATTTTTGTATCAGTAGATGGTTTGCTGTCTTGTTTGTTATTTACATCTGATTTCAGTAGCTGAATGATGATTTGAATGCATGGATTTTTTACATTTAAAGAAACAAATTTCGCAAATGTAGTTTATTAGTTTGGTGGCATATATAGTTTTGTATTGAAACTATGAGGCAAATCTGGCTGACAAGCAATGGAACTGTGCAAATGCACATCTAAATCATGACACATCGGGTTAAAAAGTAATGGCCTGACATTTGTTTTTCTCTGCTGTAGGGTCAGTATGACTTCCTCAGAGGTCTGGCTCCAGTGCGTAGCCCCCAGAGTGAGGCAGAGCTGCATGAGATAGAAAACGAGTGCCTCGGAATGGCTGTCCTAGCCATCACTCACCGTGCAAAGAGCAACAACCTTCCCCTGGCTGGAGCTGGGGCTGAAACCAGGTGAGTCCTCATACAGCTTATTCAGAGAGATTTTTGGCTCTCTAGAGATTTTTCAGTAGTTCCCAGAATGTAAAAAGGTTCTGTACTAACTGAAAGTGTGTATGGTTTTATTCTATTTAAATGCCTGAAATAAGTTTCGGGCTTCTAGATTTTGTTGCATATGCCTTGATTGACCGATAAATAGCTTTTTCACTTCCATTTTTGCTATGGAAAGCTGTTTTTTGGGTATAAAGTAAGTTGTATTTTTTTAAGTAGTGATGTGATGCCCCTTTACGAAGTCATCATACAGTTTCTTGTTTTAATTAAGTCGTGAATAAAAAGGAATGACTCAGTTCCAGATTATGAAATACTTTTCTGAATCACAGTTCTAACTTTACATTGCATCAGCTGGTGAGATGGTATGTGAACTGAAGGAAAGGTGGTCTTTGATGGTGTTGAAATTTGCATCTTGCAGTGCAGCCTTTTAATGTTGTCAGCAAGAGTTGCACTTTGTGTTGTTGTAAATGCTGAGGTTAATTTCTAAGCAACATAATGCAAGTAATCACGCAAGACTTGTTTTAGGCATCATACCATTGCAGGACATGCAGATATTGCTGTAAGGAATGCAAATGTAGAAGCAAACTAGAAAAGCAGTATGCCATGCAGCTTACCACAAAGGGCTACTGTTGCTCGAGGCAGATAAAACAGTTACAAAATACAATACGATAAAACGCATAAATGCTCAACATAATAACTGCATTACTTTCTTATGCTAAACAGTATGTTATTCAACCTCAATACCCGTATTAAAACCTTTTAAATAAAATATGTTTTGTAATGTTTCATTTGTTTCCAAAATTTAATGAACCGTCAAAATATTAAGTCTCATATATTTAAATGTACTTTTTCACACCTCACTTTTCTGTTTCTGTTTTCTTTTTGATCCTCTTTCTGCCTGTTATTCTCTTCTTATTGACTCACAGCTACAAGCACTTCATCCCTGAAAGCCTCAACCGGACCATCAAACAGCGCAACTTTCTTACCCGCATGCGCATAAGCAACGTTTTTAAGAACTTCCTCAATGAATTCAACAGCAAGACTATCAAGGACAGCAACATTTCCCTATACGACCTGAAGGTAAAATACCTCTCCACCCTGGAGACTCTGACATTGGGTCTGGGCCGAGAGGTTGTGGAGCCTAGAAGCCTGCGTGTGTCTGGAGAGGGAGAGGGATCGCCTGCCCACACATCAAGCACGGGAGAGGAGGGACTGGCCTATGAAGTTCAGGTGTCCGGCACAACTGGGATATCCTGGAGGAAGAAGCCTCAGCAGGTGAGAGAGGCCATTCATGTTACAGTAGACATGGAATATTAAAACGATAGTTTGCTTTGAAAATGTGCTCATATTTACACAATTTCTCCTTATTTCACATAATTTACTGCTGTCTTTTTCTGGCCAAATGTCAGACTTCGTATGAGGAATAAGGGGGAAATTGTGTACATTAAATTTTTAACGCTTTAATTGGATAAATGCAACATACCATATGATGTCAACCTCACATTTACATACAGTAGTGGGAGAGAGAAGGTATCTGCCGTGTCTCTCCCAATAAGAACATGACCAGTTGAGTTTGAGGCACATGGCCATAGGGCTGTTGGACACACAAAACAGGTAGAACTCAACAGAGATTAGATCAAGTCATGCAGTAGTATAGTTCATTACATTAATCAGGCTTGCTTGGTAATATTGTAATTTAGGGGATAATACCCTAACCATCACCAACATCCCTGACACCGCCCCCAGTCCACCTCCATGGGCTTCAAAAACCACCACAACCTCTTCATTCCCAACTAGTACCCACTCCACATCCAAGAATGTTATCAAAACAAAAGATAACTTTGCTAAAATTGAATGCGTCTCACTATTCAAATATTCTACGAAAGGTTTAGGCACTTTGATCTGGAAATCAACGCCAGGAAATTGAAAGCTGCACTGTTCCTTAACTGTGTGCAAATGATTTAAGTGGCTCTTTAATTGCATTTCCATGATGTTGACAGATATTTCGCACAGCTCAAATGGGAACACTGTGCAGTTTATCCTTGTTCCTGGTGTCACCATGGAAATGTTTTTTTTTTTTAATTTTGTCTCCATACTTGAAGATTACTGTGAAAGTTTAATTTTAAGTTTAAATTTTAGTATTAGTTGCTTTATATTTTATTTTTGTCCAAAGTACCCTGTTATCTTCCCTTGTATTTTGAAATACCTGAAAATAAATGTTATTTAATTTTGAGTTTGATATTTCTGTTTCTTCCTGAACAGAATGTCCTGCCTGTCAAAGACAAAAGTAAATTGCGGAAAAACAAGACAGACAGCAAACAAAGGAATGACAAAAAGAAAGATGCCAGCAATGGATGGACACTGTTCTCAGACTTTAATGAAATTACCCACATCGTCACAAAAGAGTCCTGTGTCACCATTTACAGACAGGACAACAAGACCATGGTACATGTACTATTCTTGCCTCTAGCAGTCCTACAGTGATTGTTTCTAAGTGGGACTAAGTGTTAGTTTTTTGTGTTTTCTGTATTTGTTTTCAGTAACATAATAGTAAACAGAAATGTGTGATCTGATGTACTATATGTGTCATCTAATGGCTGGTCTGAGCTTTGTGGCCTGTTTATGATGTTATTTGAAATTTAAGGTGAAATATACAGATATATTTGTCTTTAGAACATTGTTTGTAGGATTGTTGAATTTATTAATTTAATATATACATTACCTTCTAATCTATAAGACATCTACCTTTCCTTTCTTGTGCAGGAACTGGACTTGGCATATCGTGGAGAGGCTCTAGCCTTTGTTGCTCTGGTGGATGGATATTTTAGGCTGACTGTAGATGCCCATCACTACCTCTGCACCGAGGTAGCTCCTTCTTTTGTGGTCCAGAATCTGCAGAATGGTTGCCATGGACCCATCTGGTACAGTAAAACAATCTTCTCACTCTCTGTTCCCTCTTTTCTGTAAATGTTTCTTCCATGCACAGTCAGTGTGAGCCTGTGGCTGTGGACATCAGCATCTTTCAGTCGTGTTAACCTCCTGTGTTTTCTGTTCACAGCACAGAGTATGCAACTCACAAACTCCGACAGGAGGGCAATGAGGAGGGTTCCTACGTGCTACGCTGGAGCTGTACAGATTATGACCATATCATCATGACTGTTGTCTGCATGGAGGTACTGAATCCCACATTAAACAGTCATTAGAGAATAGTGAGATATCATTGCCAACTGCTGATTACTTGTCAGATAGTAGAAATACTATCTGATTCCAATCATGCTCTCATTATAGTAATACATATTAACCCTTGAAACCAGTGTTTCCCAACCCCGGTCCTTGAGTCACACTGTCTGCTTATTTGCACATTTTTCCTTTTCCCAACACACCTGATCCAACAAATCAACTAATTAACAGCCCCTTAATGAGTTATAATGGGTGTTTTAAAGCACTACTGTGCACGACAGTGTGCCTCCAGGACCACAGTTTGGGATCACTGCCTTAAACTCTGTTTTGGTCTATACATTAGGTCCACACTCTCTTTCAGTGAGTGAGCACAATATATGTGCCTACCCACTGATCTGTGGTTAGCGGATGCCATTAGAACACTACCTACTGGAAACATAGTGCCAATAGTAAAGTTTGGTGATGGAGGAATAATAATCTGAGCCTGTTTTTCAAGGTTTGGGCTATGCCCGTTAGTTCCAGTGAAGGACAAGGGTAAAGCTACAGTATACAAAGACATTAAAAAACATTTAGTTACTTGCTTCCAGTTGTATGGAAAAAGTTTGGGAAAGGCCTTTTCCTCTTCCAGCATGACCTGATCCATAAAACTATGGTTTGATAAATTTGGCATGGACTATATAGAGCGCAGACCCAGTTAAATACTCGAAATATCATTTGTAAGTGAGGTGTTCTTGTCCAACAGAATCAGTTAATGGCCTTACAAAAAGTCTTTTGACTAAATGAGCACAAACACTCCAAAAGAATTAGGATCTTTAACAAGTATATATAAGTTTGATGGTCAGGGGTCCACATACCTTTGCCTATAATGTGTATTTTGGGCCGGCCCAAACGTTTTGAACAGTAGCACATCTAGGACAAGAAAATGTGTTTATTGGCTGTAGAGCACAAGTCCAAAATTCTGCTTCATATATCCTCTTGTAATTCGGCTTATATTCTGTTTTTCTGTCTTTTCCAGGTGGAACTGTGTGAGTCCAGACGTGTTCCTCAATATAAGAACTTTCAGATCGAGGTGGGGGTGCAGGGCTACAGACTGTTTGGGACAGAGACGTTCAGACCAAGTCTAAAGGAGTTACTGGATCACTTGCAGGGTCAGAGCCTGCGGACTGAGAACTTGCGCTTCCAGCTGCGACGCTGCTGCCCACCTCAGCCCAGAGGTATGCTCCGTCTACATCTGATCCACTTCACAGCAGCTCTGAACATGTAGAAGCGCTTAGGAAAGCGGCGTTCTGAAATAGAGCACAAACTGATGCCTGTTAATCCTGGTGGATTATGGTCCTAACATTGCTTCATGTTTCATGTTACACCAGAAAGGTCTGTCTCTTTTAGTACAACACTAAGATAAGGATCACATTGCGAAAGATTTCTTGTGAGACTTCAACAGAAACCTTACGTTTCACAATTATATTCACCCACACACGTCCCTGAGACGTTTAAGTACCCTGACATGTTACTTACTCCACGTAGGGTCTTTTTTTTCATGTAGTCAGCATTTTTCCAACTGATGACAAAATCTCTCAAAGTCAAAAGTCAAAGTGAACTTTGTCATCTCAATCATATACAAGTATGAAGAGAGACTAAGTGGGGAATATCAGGTTCTACAGTGTACATATATTGCAGTCGACATGCACAACAGTGCAAATAACAGTGTAAATAAAGAAGTATAAAATAAGAGTAAGATTTAACTTGTCCTGAGTGTGTTGACAGTTATCTGTACATTATATATAAATAAAAGTCAAATGTGCAATGATTGAAAAAATGTGCACTGTGGTAGAGAATTGTACAAACGGTAAAAGCAGTATAAACAGTAAAATCACTATATACAGTAGAACACTATAACCAAGTATAAATAGCAGCTTAAGTATGGAATTTTAAGGTTTGTGTGTGACTTCAGTCTATGTACATCCGATAAACTTGCTGTGCATGAGTGTGTGGGGGGGTTTGGGGGGTTCCTGAGTAGGTTCCTCAGGGGCAGCATGGTATTGAGGAGCCTGACAGCCTGGGCATAGTGTTACTGCAATTTTATTATATTATGACTGACTAACTGTATTAGGACGCTGTTACTTATCTGTAATATGTTTTTCCTGCATTTGCCCACGTATATCTCAAAACTGGTGTTTGATGTTGCTAAATGCTAAACTTGATTACTTATAAAAAAGCCTGTACCTTTTGAGGACTCATATCCCTTAATGTTTCTTCTCTCACATGTTCATTTGAACACTCACACAAAATGCAGCTTGACATCAAGCAGCAGAAGAAATCTCCTCTAAGTGCAAATTTCACAAACTAGCACCTTTTTGTGGGTCAAAACTGATCTTCTGTCAAACCTAACAAGAGACCTTAGTCAGTCAGGCGAATTGTTCTAAGGCTTATGGACAAGCATCCACATACTGAAGGCAAACTGATACTTTTGCAGCAGTGTCTATTACCTTAGCTTTAAAGGTACACTGTGTAATGAATTAAATAACCCCAGCTGAGTAGATGTTAATGTTGGTTTGTATGCAGACCTTGACATTGAACTTTAATTATTGTGGTGGAAGGCTTGAAGAAGCAAATTAAATTTACACTATTTTGCACTGTCAGTTAACACATTTCTAAAATTCTAATTTTGCTTCCTTATTTTAGTGATGGATCTGCACGGCTCATGCTCCTAAAAACGCTAGAATTTAAAAGTTTCCCAAACATTTTCCACAAATACATCCCCCAAACTCATCTCAACTTCTCAAACCACATTCAGATCTTCTTTAAGGTCAGGAGGATAATCAGTGTTAATTGCAGTAGTGTGACCTACTTCATGCTATGAAAATGAACTGCTATGGACAGCAATTAAAAAAAACCCACCAGGTATGGAGAGGACTGATCTTGGATCAAATTCCTCTATGTTTATGCTGGCTATGTGTATAAAACAATTCTAGATCAGCATTCTGACTACCTTAATGAAGAGCTAGAAGTGGCTTGAGTAGGTTTTGTTCTTGTATTTGTGGCGATGATTTGTGGAACTGTTGATGTCTTGTGTTTTATAGCAATGTTAGCCTTGTATCTTCAGTTTTAACAAATACAGATTTGGACAGCCAAATGACCCGGCTGACTACAGTACAGTTAGGGTGACATGTGTTACTTATTAATATTTCAGCTTATTGCTTTTGTGGTCTCTGTATGATCATACAACACAGTGCTGGTGAGGAGTGAGTGACACACCAAGGTCTATGTTGTGTGTTTGCAAGAGGTCTGGAAAAGAAATGTAGCGCATGTTCCCATATGAGTGGCAGCCACACTGTTTTGTTTACATCCCTACGCTTTATAAGTACATGCTGAGACATTGGTGTCAAGCAGGAAGTGTAGTAAATGTGGTTTTCCGTTGCTGTTCAAGATCTCTGCAGGTCATGTTGTGAAACATTTTGCCCTGCCCTCAGGTACTAAAACATGTGGGTGTGTTTTTGTGTTGCGTGTTGATAAGTACATCAAAACAAAATCAAAATCATGTTCCTAGATACTTGCATGTAAGCCATACGTTACTACCTTAGAAAGCTATTTTTTGTGT
Organism: Brachyalestes nurse; assembly: GCA_037974405.1. NCBI lineage: Eukaryota > Metazoa > Chordata > Actinopteri > Characiformes > Alestidae > Brachyalestes > Brachyalestes nurse. The sequence continues at coordinate 12,709,268 of JBBPCY010000109.1, forward strand.
CATCTTTACAAAGTGTTTTTACCACAGAATTCTGTGTGACACTGGGCAACTTCCTCCTTCCTCAGACAACATCTGAAAAACACACACGCACACGGCAGCAGTGCAAAGTTGAGACACCTACACATGCACCAAGTTAACCACAAGCAGACAAATTATATAAATACACTCACTTGTCTTGTTTACATGCATTTTTTTGCTTTTATACTGGATCAGTTATGACATAATCTAGTAAAAAAAACATAACTAGATCATGTATAACAATGTAATGTATAACACAACTCCTAAACATTATCCATCCTTTTCTGTTTTACAGAGATTTCTAACCTTTTGGTAATGACCACGGATAGAGAGCCTGCCCCCCAGAGACAACCTCAAGTCAGCCAACTGAGTTTCCACCGCATCCTTAAAGAGGAGATTGACCAGGTAAAAGTCTACATCACTCTCTGGTGTATTAGCATATTCTGAGGGTAAATAATGTGTAAATATGATAAGTAAACTAGTATGAAGTGGGATCTTCTGCTTTTCATTGGTATTCTGTGCAATAAAAGGGGGAGCACTTGGGCTTGGGCACGAGGACCAACATCTATGCAGGTGTGCTGAAGATGAAGAGCGAGGATGATGATGATTTTGGGGGCTATGGAACTTCTCAGGAGGTGAAGGTCGTGCTGAAAGTGCTGGGATCAGGACACAGGGACATATCTCTGGTGAGACTCTCTCTTTTTCTTTTCTTTGTCATGCTCTCTCAAATATTTAAATTCCTCAGTTCTCCTAAAAGTAATGATATTGCTAACTTGCAAGCCCCAGTGACACTTAGGTCAGTTTTTATCTGTCATCTTTGTTGGTGATGTTACATTCTCAGGGTTTTCTTTTTTTGTACTAGTAATAAAAGAGAGAGAGAGAGAGAGAATATAGAGTATAATGTTGTTCTTAGGGGTATCTCATTAATTAAGTTGTGTTGCATCTAGAAATACGACATTTTCATATCACACAGTGTAAAAAGGGTAAAAAAATAAAGTTAAGCAGTTGAGAAATGACATAACGACTGAAGTTTCACTCTCATTCTTTTTGCCCAGGCCTTCTTTGAGACAGCCAGTATGATGCGACAGGTGTCACATAAACACATTGCTCTGCTGTATGGAGTGTGTGTACGTCACCAGGAAAGTAAGTGACATACATTTTTTTTTCTGAGGGTGTGTGTGGGGGGGGGTGGTGGAGTAGTCACACATTTTTATGGTAGACATACCATAGAAAATTACATATATTATAGTTTTCGTTTAGTTTAGTCTTGTTCCTACATACAGTTAAAAGGTGGTAAGTGAATGCTGACTGATACATCCATTGTGCCTTTAACAGAGGCCAGTGGAAACACCTGATTAGCCATTTGGCAGAACCTCAGTAATCAGCATAGTACAAGCTGAAAAGCAGAAGCAGACAATACAAGCTTGCGCGCTTGTGTTTGTTTGTATGGAAAGCTTATTTTTTTCAGTTGACCCCTTTAAAGTAACCTTTCCTGTAACTATTATGCAGTTTAGTGTATATTTTGATCATTACTGTAACATATAACATAGTATATAACTTGTTTAACTTGCATGGGAAACTTAGAATTATCTCTTTGTTTGCAGACATAATGGTGGAGGAGTTTGTGCAGTTTGGTCCACTTGATCTGTTCATGCGCAGACAGACAAATCCTCTCAGCACTTCATGGAAGTTCCAGGTGGCCAAACAGCTGGCAAGCGCTCTCAGTTACCTGGTAAAAACATACACACTGTATACACTGTATACAATTACCTGGCTACAATACTCATTGATGAACTACTTCATGGTGTACACCTACTTAGTATCTATTGTCATTGTACATTTGTACATAGTACATGAACCACAGTAAATTATTGTAAACTACACCATATGTGGGGTTGATAAATTAGACAATGAGTATGGGTACAGGCTAGCAAATCCTTAAAGGGCCTTGTTGGTGAACATGCCTTTTCAAGCAAACACAATGTTCCCTGGTTAGTATTCTAAGTGTTGTGGCTGCTGAAAGGACTTTGAATGTGGAAGACAGCCAGATGAACCTTCTGACGTCCCAACTTTAACTGTTGATAACATTTGAATAAATTTGTATTATAAGAGAAATGAAACCTAGAGATAACCTGGTCCAACATAGTCCAACCTGGTGCAAGGGAAAGGAGATGGAGAGAGAGAATGTAGCAGAAACTCCATATTAACACCAAGAAATAAATAAACAGTATAGAAAAATAGAGTGGGCTTTTGGAACATCTCAGTAGTTCGATTTCTTTGGACAGTGCCCCAACCTTTGCATCAATATAACCAGTAATTATTAGCAAATGAAATAACCAAAATTAAAAAACTCATTATTGTGGTGGGTGAAAATTAAAAAAGGAAATGCCTAAAGCATTGCAAAGCTAGTATTACCTGAAAAACTTTTTCTATAGAGGATATAGGGATATAACGCTTTGCTAAAGAATACTGTGTAACATAAAATAAAACTGAATGCTACTTTTAGGCAGCAATGCACCTTTATAAAGTTACGTATCGTGTCAAAGTTATTCAATTTAAAATCTTATGCTCTGGCATCTGCTAATGATCTAGTCCTCTAAAACTCTGTGTGTGTGTGTGTGTGTGTGTGTGTGTGTGTGTGTGTCCATCCGTCCTGTAGGAGGATAAGAAGCTTGTGCATGGATATGTGTGTGCTAAGAACATTCTGTTGGCCCGAGATGGTTTGGACAGCGAAGGCGGTCCTTTTATCAAGCTGAGTGACCCTGGCATCCCCATCACCGTCCTCACCAAGGATGGTAAGAGCCTTATACTGCTAATGTGGTCATTACAATCATCGTACTGTGGGCAGTGACCACTGGCAACCATCTAGGGGCTGTACTCGCAAGGACTACCTAAAATGATATGGTTTGAACAGTTCAGTGCAGTTTCAAACATCATACAAAATCAGAAAACTGGATCTCAGTTCCTATCATCTGGATTCTTTAAGCTGCCAGTGGGCTTCAGTTCTGCCTCTGATGAAGTATGTTTTACTATATGCATATATGCTATTGAAAAACAATTACAATATATATATATATATATATATTTATGTTCAGGTTATGGCCAGAAAGCCTTTTTAAGAAAGGGGAAGAATCATGAATAGCTGTTCTATTTTAGGAATTATAATTTATACATACACTTACATGCATATACTATTATATCCTGTTGTAATAGCAACAATCTAAATCTATTACTTTTGTTGCAGTAGCAACTCCCAGATATAATGTTAGTTTAAGGTTTGAGGCATATGCTCTTGGATCGTACTGTGCTTCCTGTACTGTGTGAGATAAAGCATGTCTTTTGGTTAGATAATGTAACTGACAGGAATTCTGTTGGCCTTCTTCCAGCTGTGAATGTTACTTTGCCGCTGTGACCAGGAACTCTCCTTTATTTACTGTTTGACAAGGCTCTTAAAGAGAATGGTTTCATATATATATATATATATATGATACTTTGTGAAAAGGCTAGGCTTTAGACACTCTACAGGAGATTATGTTACACATTTAACTCTATTACTTTCCCTCCAAAAAGGAGTAGGCCAAAGTCTTGTGTTTCCTAAATGTCTTTAGTGCAGTTATACATTTGGGCTTCTGCATCCATTTCTGTTATGAGTGACTGAATCAGAGCCATCATAAATACATTACACATATAGATAGATTGTGTAAAACGTTTGGCTGAACCAGTGCTTCAACTCAGACATAAATCCTGAAAGACCAGAATGGTCACTTGGAATTATAATGTCTCTATTTAACAAAACGCATGTGCGGTTGTGTTAACACAGAATGTGTGGACCGAATTCCATGGATTGCTCCTGAATGCGTGCAGGACACTGATAACCTGAGTATAGCGGCAGATAAGTGGGGCTTTGGCACGACTCTGTGGGAGATATGCTACAATGGAGAAATCCCTCTCAAAGACAAGAAACTCACAGAGGTAAAAAATACACATGCACACATTCAGCAAAATTCCAAAACTGGCAAAAGATTAATAAACTCTCACTCTCTCTCTCTCTCTCTCTCGCTGTGCCTATGTGTCTCACGCTCTCTCTGAGCAGAAGGAGAGGTTTTACGCAGCTCAGTGTCAGTTGGCAACACCAGACTGTCGGGAGCTAGCTGAGCTCATGACCCACTGCATGACCTATGATCCTCACCAGAGACTGTTCTTCAGGGCCATCGTCCGAGACATAGACATGTTGGAAAAACAGAGTAAGAAAAACATACAGACATGTTACCATTTAAAACACTAAGCCAGGAAATAAGAAACAAGAACTCTCTTAGTTGCTTAATAGTCTCATTTTTGTATTAAAATGACTGGATTAACAGTAAATCAAAACAAAATATTTTAATGCTACTAAAAGAAATTGGTATTAAACTAAATGAAATGAGCTGTGTCAGTACAGGGGGCAGTGTGTTTTGAAAATTCCTGAAAAAATCCTGATAGCCAAGAGTCCCTGATGACTCTGTAGGACAGCTCAAAACTCTGACCCCTTGTGGATTGAACATAGACATACAGCCTTATGAAGTACTGTGAAGCAGGTTCTAGCACAGAGCAGTTCAGTTTACAAATATGAAAACAATAATGTAGCAGTTTTTTTCTCATTTACACAGGGCTGCTATGAAGTAGCCAAATGCTCTTGTGGAAGCAATGAGAACAACAGCTGCTAAGATACACAGTTATAGTTTTTCATAATAAAATATAAGGTGGACAGCAGGGTTGAGTTCAGTTTAGGAATGAACTCAACAATTCCAATTCAAACAAGAAAATGGAATTGGAATTGAATTGGTTTGTCAGGAAGTGGAATTCAGTTCAGTGAAATTCTGCCGAATACCATGTGTTACTGTTTCTGAGCATGAAATGTAAGTTAAAACAGAACTCTTAACAGTTGATTAACAGTTGATAAGTGATTACTGAACTGGCCATAAGTGTCTGAATGAAGTGTTAATACCAGTATTTTTGTACCAATTTAATGTGATAAATACAACATGCAATATGTGTCCTCATTGGATTTCATTTATTCTTAGAGGTCAAGAACTCCACCTTGCATGGAACTCTGGGGAAACACTGTTTTAGTCTAATTCAGGAATCTGTTGTAAGGGATGTTAATGTGCTTATGAGACAAAGTTCACATTTTGCTTTCTATTACCAGTCATTTGTGAAATTAACAAGTATAATGTATAAAACCATAATCTTTTTTTGGTATTTCTGTTTATCGTTTATGTGATTCATAATAATTAATGGACTGTAGACTATTTAACACATCGTAATTCTTAGGTAGGGGATGTTTGTGGAAGTTATTTGAATTCAGTTCTGTTTCCTGACATTCCATTCTAAATCAATTCCAATTCCATGTCCCTTCAGCTGCATGTGATTCTAATTCCAGTTTGAATTCCAGGACGTGAATTGGAATTCATCATGCATTCTCAGTTCAATCCATAAATGGCCCTGGTAGACAGGAATTTTAACATTCTTTCTACCTGCCATTTCAGAGCACATAATAAATATCTGTCGCTCAAACAGATATTTATTGGATAATAGTCGCCAATACACAATGCTTTAACTTGGCTGCTACTACAGCTTTTAGCTATGCAGTATATTTTGTATATTTATATAGATAATAGTGCAATACAGAGTCAGAAACCACATCTGCAAGTGTGATTGGGATCTCTAAACAACCTGACACAGTTTGAAACAAGTGTTTAATGATTCAGGCATGCAGTATGCATGGTGCTAATTGAGTAGTGTCACGGAGGCATAACTAGAACGACTGATGAGGAGTAGTCCCTCTGTAGCGCGGAGGAGAACCCAAACGCGGATACAAACGAGTGGGTAGGTAAACCACGCAGTTAGTATGTGGACGCTCCCAAGAGGAGTTGAGATTTCCACCAGGAAACCCGCGTTCACACACACACACAGACAGGTAAAGAGAGATGCTCCGGAGAGCAGAAGTACTCACGTGAGTAGATGAGTTGTGGGACCTGGACTGAGTGAACATGGACTCAATGTCTGGTGCTGACGTGCACCTTTTTCCCGCTTAAATACCTGCGTGAGGCAATTCTGGTGACGTCACGTGACCTGGTGCGTGTGACAAGTAGGGCGTAAGCTATTATTTGTTACCTAAATAAGCCTCATATCTCCAGAAGCAAAGAAGCACTCTTCAGACTTGACATGCCTGTTAAGGCAAAATTATGTAGGCCTTTGCCTGTTGCAATGAATCTGCTGATATAGTCTTCACATTCTAGTCTTGTAGACGTAAGGATGTATTGTGACTGACAATAAAGACAAATCAGCACCTATAGACTTATTATTGCTCCAGTGCCTCAAATCAAACTGATATTGGGCTCAACATTATCTGTGGCTTCAAAATGATCATTAGTTTGACCAAAATTAACTATACTTCGTAAGCAGATTGTCAACAATATTGCTATTTCTGGGCTTTGTGAATATTATCTGTGGCTTCATAGGACTGACTGAGCTAAGGAGGCCTGTCATGGTGAAGGTCTGCCAGAATGCAGTGTTGCCATTATCTTATAACTGTATTTGGAAATAGCAACAAGTAGCTAACTTAAGGAACCTTGCCAGTTAGGACTGCAGTGCCAAGCAGAGATTTCCAGATTACCAATCTGCTCTCTAACATGGGCCCTAATTAATGGAGTAGGACGTCTGATGCAGGGTGGATCAAAGTCATGTAAACCCTCCAACCAATGGATATTCTTTTGAATAAGATTCTGAAACAGGATATCTTAGACGTTTGTCTTCTTACCTGTAATCATGTGGCTGGAGACAGGTTTTATTAAGGACTTGAACCATATGCTTATTATTCAGTTTTAAGGATTTGTTTATTGTAGTGTGTAATTACTGTGAAAGTAAGTAATGTTAGTTTAGTTATAAAAGGAAGTGTAGACCCACATATAGGTCTTTGGGGTTCATGTTTTAAAGCATGTACTTTGTAAGGAGTATTCCCTGGAGCACTCACTACAGGAAAAGGAGTGTATCGAAAAATTGTGTGAACAGCCAAGAAGATGCTGGCTTCCCTGACTGAGCCCCTTAATGCTTTAATGCTTTGCTCAAAACACTGACCCCTTGTGGCCTAAATTATAACATGCATACTGGTGAAGTAGTTTCCTGCAAAGAACAAGTCTGATAGCGTTAATATTGAAACTGCATTTTTATGTTTTAAGTCTGTTATGTAGAATGTATTAAGGAAGTGAATTATGGTTATTCAGATTATTAATACAGTTTGTTCTTTGTTGCAGATCCTTCTATTAAACCTGTGCCCACTCTAGAGGTGGACCCTACAGTGTTTGAGAAGAGATTTCTCAAGAAAGTCAGAGACCTGGGAGAGGTAATTTCTTATCTTTGTAATGCAGATGCTTAGTTTACTCAAGCTTCTGTTTATAGAGGCAGGCAGGTAGTTAAGTGGGTGGAAAGACAGACAGATAGATATACACAAATGTTAGAATAGCACTTGTCAGTGAATGCTGGCTTTGATAGAAAGGTGTCAGAGCACGCAGTGCGTCGCAGCTTATTTTGTATGGAACTGCATAGCCTCAGGGTGGTCAAACCACCCATGGTGACCCCTGTCCCCCGCCAGAAGCACATACAATGAACAAGTCAGCATCAGAACTGGACCATGGAGCAGTGGAAGAAGGTGGCCTGGTCTGATGAATCACATTTTTTACATCAGCCTGGCACACCAGGATGCACAGTGAGAATAATAACCTGACAAAGGGAGTGTGATGCTCTGGGCAGTGTTCTATTGGGAAACCTTTCCTGTCATTTGGATCTTACTTTGACACGTATGCAGTTGCAGACCAAGTGCATCCTTTCATGGCAGCAGTATTCTCTAATGTAAGAGGCCTCTTTCAGCAGGATAATTCAAAAGTTGTTCAAGAACCAATCAAGGAACATGACAAAGAGTTCAAAATCGTCTCATTTCTCAGATCATGTTTGATTAAGGGGATGTTTTGGAGAAAGTAGTCCGATCTATGTAGGCCCCGTCTCGCAGCTTATGGAAGTCAAAGGATCTGCTATAACGTCTTTGTGCCAGATACCGCCGCACACCTTCAGAGGTGTTCTGGGGTCCATGCCTTGACTGCTCAGAGCTGGTTTAGCAGCACGAGTGAGACTTCCTCAATATTAAGCAGGTGGTTTTAATGTTGTGGCTGATCAGTGTAGATTTCATTGACTGACTGATTTTTACAACCTTTTAATTGTTTCTCAGTGGGGAAAATGGCTTATTGTATGTGTGTGTGACAGGGACATTTTGGAAAGGTGGAGTTGTGCAGGTATGACCCGCGGGGGGACCGGACAGGGGAGCTTGTGGCAGTAAAGTCCCTGAAACCAGAGAGCAGAGAGGAGCAAAGCAGTAACCTCTGGTGTGAAATCGGCATCCTGAAAGAGCTCTACCACGATAACATTGTCAAATACAAAGGAATCTGTCGGGAAGAGGGTAATGAATATAAATCATGCTAATCAACTGGTCTAAATATGTAAAATGTTAACATGACTTGATCATAATTTTTTTTTTTAAAACTTTGTTCTATGTGAAGTTGCTGTTTTGTAAAATTAGAATGTGTCCATCATTTCTTTTACAATTAATTGTAAATAATATATGCTTTTGTCAGTGCATTTTTTTATTCCTTTGTAACAGTGTGTTTACCATGTTTATAATCTATAATCAATTTGCTTTGGCCAGGAATCTTCTATTTCAGAAGAGTAACCTTCAGCCTAACAAATGAACTTTTGGTTAACATAAAGACTTAATGAAGTCTCTCTTTATCTATGTTTCAGGTGGCAGATCAATCAGACTCATCATGGAGTATTTACCTGCAGGCAGCCTGAAGGATTATCTCCCCAGAAACAAAGCCCAGACGGACCTTAAGACCTTGCTCAGCTATGCTGTTCAGATCTGTCAGGTAAGCTGCAGCAAATATCTTACACAGGAGGATTGTATAACCTTCTGGATGGTAGGAAAACTTCAGTGTTAATGCACACTTAACCATAGTAGCCTGTTGTATTTCAGATCATACGATATGGTACTATAGACGTCAGTAGTGCTATGTAACAATGTATTGTTTTGTTCTTTCTTCTCCAGGGTATGGATTACCTGGGCTCTCGGAATTACATCCACCGAGACCTTGCTGCCCGTAATGTTCTGGTGGAGAATGAGAGCACAGTGAAGATTGGAGACTTTGGCTTGACTAAAAGCATTAAAGATAATGAAGGCTACTACACAGTGAAGGATGACCTGGACAGCCCTGTCTTCTGGTAGGCTTCTCTGATGCTGTGCAGGAGGCATTGGCACATGCAGAAATTGTAAAAATTCAAGTGCACCAGCATTTTTCATTTGTGGGAAAGAAATGTGCCACTGAGCTCCAATACCGCTCTAATACCAATGGAAATTGAATTTTTTTTTGTTATTTATTTATCCTTGTGAAGACTTACAGATAAACCCTGAAATGGCTGCACACCATCTGCTGATCTAATCCGAAAGTAATTCCAAATCATCCTATCTCTTAGTTAGGTTAATTTGTGTAGGCAAATAAAATTATCTAGCTACTTAGCTAATCTACACGAGGCCTAATTCATAAGAATGGATTTTTTATTTAACTTGATCCTTACTTGTGTAACTGTGATGTTTACCTTGCCAACTGTTGCAGCTGCGCCTGTTACTAAATACACAAACATAGATATAGACAGACAGAAGATTTCAACACTGAACACTCAACACTGAAAAATGTTAAACTTTAGTATCCAAGGTTGTAATATTTAAAATAACAAACTTCACCCTAATGTCAGTTAAGCCAGTACACTACCATTTCACTATATTTCCAAAGAGGAACTAATTCAACTGTAGCAATGCAGACTGACAAAACTGGGTAGCAAAAGAATAATAAAACAAAATTGAAAATGTTTTCTATGATGATGATGACAGTGCTGACTGTTTGAAAACATTAATTACCAAGTACTTTATCCACAGGCCATAAAGAATTTTGAATTCTAAAAACACGGGAAAGCTTAACAAATGAAGGATGAGTGAAATATACAGAATTTCTCACAATGTCAATTAACACATTGTGACTGAAAGGTAAACATGAAGCTTTGGTGATCAGGACAGCCTCAGATTTTAAAAGAACTTGCCCACTTATGAAACGGGTCTATAGCTGAAAGACTACATTTGTATTGAGGCTCACTGCTGTTGATCTGCCAACTTTATCAAACAAACCTGACTTTTTCTGTTCAAATCACTGCCATTTATTTTAAACATGTGCTCTAAAATTGCAGCAAATACATGAAAATACACTGAAATAGCTAAATAACAGGAACTGGCTAGTGGTAGTGCACGCAGACACACACACGCACACACACGCACACACACACGACAGTCGACACAAGTGAAATGCAGACAATGAAAAGCTTTGTATTTTTACATTTTATTTATTTTTAAGCTTTATTGAATGTTATTATTATGGCAGTTATAGTTACTCACAGTCAATAATTAAATTAAAACACTATAATTGATTAAAATTCTCTATGATTTGCTCAATGATAATTTTGCAGTTTGAATGATAAGCAGTAAATCTATAAAGCATTATGAAGTCATGTGGAATCTGATGGTTCTCCCCAAGAGGGGAACTATTAGCACCTAAACTACTTCTGAAAACGTGACTGATAGAGAGCAAACCCATATCAGCAGAATCGTAGTACTGCACCTGTGGTTGTTGTTACAAATCTCATGTATATAAAGTCAAATGGAATGTTTGCTGTTATTTTGCTGTGTTAATGATTACTTGCTCAGTAATCAAAATAATCATATACGTGGATGTTTGAAGCTAGAATGTTATGTCTTTTTTCTCTCTGCATGGTTTAGGTATGCCCCAGAATGCTTGGTCCACTGTAAGTTCTACAGGGCCTCGGACGTCTGGTCATTTGGAGTGACCATGTATGAGCTCCTGACCTACTGTGACACCCAATGCAGCCCCATGACGGTAAGCAGCCTATCGATCCTACTGAATCCAGTCTGTGCTGGTGATTCACCAAAGCATTCTGCTCATTGTTTTTCTTTGTGTTCGTATAGCCCTCCCTTAAATGGGTGTAAGAGCAAAACCTCAGCCTGGCACATTGCCTTTCCGTAACTCTTGCAAAAGTAAGCATAACAAGAGCTAAAGGTGACCCATACTGGACCTCCTCTGAGTAGTTATCTATTTCGTAAATGATCTGTTGGACTGAATGCTAGGTGTGAGAGTTATGTGCAGATTGGGATGAACTTGCCCTTTCATTGAGTAGAACAGTGCTGCACTCAACTCCACTAATGAAAAAGCTCTTTGTTCAGATGGGCTGTGATACAGGCTCAGTCTCTCTCTCTGGCAGATGGTGCCAGTCTGTGCCCACGGTGGCAGATGCTGTGCCCAAAGGCTGTCGGCACTGGTGCCAGATCAGTATACACTAGTCCCACACAGCCCTCTGTGCCCCGACTAGAGGGACTATTGAGGGTATTAAGGGATTGCTCAAACGAGTACTGAGAACGTCGGAATCGAGGGAGTGCACCTCAAACACTGAATTTACTTTCTTCAGATTTGTACATTGTTTCCACATGAACAAAATATTAGTTTGTCTTTCAATATTTTTACTTTGGCAATAGTTGTTAATATGATATATTTTCTTCCACATAATGTGAAAATGATGTACACATTTGAAGCAAGTAAATTCAACATATACCCAGAATTTCTGAGGTGTACAGGCCTCAATCCGCTGTTCTTCCGCCTTCATTTCATTTCAGTGAAGTCAGTTCTTTGCATTCTACTCCATATCAAATATAGACTCCGGGCAGCAGCATATTAGGGAAAGGCTGAAGTATCGTGGCCTTATTTAGCAGACAGCTGACACTCTGCTCCACCCCTACCAGGTATTCCTTAAGATGATTGGTCCAACCCAGGGCCAGATGACTGTCACCCGTTTGGTCAGAGTTTTGGAGGAGGGGAAGAGATTGCCTAGGCCAGAGAATTGCCCAGAGAAGGTAAACGTGTGTGTGTGTGTTTGTGTGTGTGTGTAAAATCTCAGAAAATATGTGTCTGCATATTGCCTCAAGGCTGGCATGCTACTTCACTGACTGTGTGTGACCGCTCTCTCTGTTCTGTCAGGTGTACAATTTAATGAGAAAGTGCTGGGAGAGCACACCTGACAAAAGGATAGACTTCAAAAGCCTGATCACTTCCTTTCAGCAGTTTCTTGCCGACGGCCTGTAACCATGGAAATCCACTGTGCTGCAGACTCTACCTGCCTTACTACACAATGCAAGAGGTCGGCGCAATGAACTTTTTATATATAAAAAAAAAAAGACGAAGAAAAAGAAGAAGAAGAAAAGAATTCATGAGACATTTTCCAACGCTTGGTCCCACAGGAATGGCTACATGCTGTCATCTTATATTCTCGTATTCACCTAGTATATTTCACATTATCACCACATAAAGAGACCTCAGTCAAGATGCTGAATATACAGCCAACTGCTGCATGGACCAGTGGTCACTCCACTCCACTGCACTGCAGGAGGCAGTAGAGAGTCCAGTTGCTCTCAAAGTACACAAGTGGAGAAGTACCACTTCATTCATTAAATGCTCAGTAATCTGTTTCTCCTATTAAGCCTAAACGTACGCTTCCTTTGTAAAACTAAAACTATACTGACTACTCTTGATGTTTTCTGATAGCCCCTGATTTTACTGAACTTGACAAGAGAAAGGCTGTGCACATGTCATTTTTTTTATTGTGCCAGCTCACCTGGCTGTCACGAGGACATTATTTGTTTTAGCAGTGCAAGTTTGGGATAATCGGTCTTTTGTTTCGTCTGTAGTGCCTTCAGCACATGATGTGCTGGAGTAGCTATTCAGATGATCAGGATGTGACTGTACATTCTAATGCGCGCTTCATTTCCACATGAAAAAAACTGTATTACAGCGACAGTTACTGCCAAAGTAAATAAAGTAATAGACAAAATTGTGCTGATACATTTTATTCATGTGCAAATGATGCTTGAGTGAATTCAGTGCATCACTTTTTCAGTGCAGTCTGTGGAAGTAAGACGACTGTACATGAAGTACCAGGCTTGTGAAGCCGGGACCTTGAGCAGTTGTATGAATGGACTGACACGTCTGCAGTGTTTATGCAGCATTGGGACAAGCCGTGTGTGTGTGTGAGAGAACACTGGAGAGGGACTGTGAGCCGACAACAGTCGGGACGCCTGAACAGTCGAGGATACCATGGACAATTGCCGATGTGCTGAATTACAGACTTTTGCCGCCACTTGGAGTACAGCACTTGGTCTTGCTAATGACATTGTTGCGTTCTCCTTTTATTCCTCCTCCACTTCTTTCTCCAGCCAGTGGCCATAAAAGACTGAAATGGACACGTTTCTAAAAATGTGGAAGGGACTGCTGTTGAGATGCTTTGTGAGAGACATTTAATGCCTACAATAGGCACTAGAGGACAGTAGACATTACAAAAATACAGCTTATATCTAATATCTGAAAAGTATATTCTTGCTCAAGTCTTGTATAAAACTGAAATACCAATGTAAGTCTGGCAATAGCTGAGCCCGAATACTTTATCATTTTTATCTTCAGTAATTAAAAACAATGTATCAGATGATGGACAGTATGGACTGTTAAAAGAATCGCTGCATCATGTGTTATTATAACTGAACTATTTTTTCATTCCTGGCCAGATGACCAGGGCCTTTTTTTTCCAGTCCACATCATCAGGGTAATGAGGGTCATTCACTAGGTAACAATGTATCAATATTCAGTTTGTCAAAGAGGTGAATGGTGCTGAACTGCTGTAATGCAACAATATCAGATAAAAAAAATCAATTTCAGAGCATTTTTGGGTCTCAACTGAGCAAAAAATATTACAACTTCCAATATTTTATACAAAAGGATTCTTCTGTTTAACAAACACAATGATTCTCTTGATCGTGGACTTTAGGCATGATCTTACAATTTAATTAGGCTCCTTTATTATGCTTTATTATTTAATTAGAATCCTTTATTATCAATCGCTAGTGGATTAAAACACACGTTTGTGTTTTCATAAACAGAGCTGCCATTTGTGCTCCAGTAAATTCAGTTAATTCTTGTGCATGTGATATACCAGTGTTTTGACTTTAAGCCTTTTCCCCCCAAATGACAAGTTTATAGTGTTTAATAATAATAATGACCTGCCTGATAATTTGGCTGCCAATTCGTTGTTTGTCTTTACTATAAAGCGATGGCTGTTGTTTTACTATGCTGCTTACATGACAGGACCAGTTAAAAGGGTTGTGAATGTTCACACTGCTCTAACGGCACACAGTACCAGCCATTTCTGAAGCAGCCGCCTAAAAGCAGAGGAGGTGTGGCCACTGGTGTGTTTAGTACATGGTTTTAGTTTAAAAAATAAGACTAGGTACAGTGATGGTGCACTTTTTCCGCTGCGTTTGCAAGAAAGTTTTGTTTTACGTTGCGTTTTTCCCTAGTTTTGATTTCCACATTAAACCAGTTAAACACCACACCTTTAGTCCATTTCATTACATGAAAACGTGTCTCACTGCTGCAGGCTGGGGATTAATGTCCATTACAGCACCTTTGCAACAGTTGAGTAAACAGAGATACAAGACTGACGAAACCTGATCCAATAAAACATGCTGGGATCAGTAAGACCTGAATGTAATACCTCCTAACAGTAACACAAAATACATTTTCAGACATTGATTGACCTTCATTTTTTCACAACTACATTTTCACAAATACTAGTCTTCCTAAGACCTGTTAAGAATGTGAGGGCGGGACTGGGGGGGGGGGGGGGTGCCCAAGATCCTTTTGGTGTTTTGACTGCTTTGAAAAAA
>JBBPCY010000109.1:12726373-12749758 GCA_037974405.1 Brachyalestes nurse
TTGAAACCCTAAGACCCTCAGCTATTGGTTAAAGAAAAGAAACTGACGTGAAAATCCTCCTATTACGGCGAAAAACGCATGTTTCTGGGCGGGAACTATATACGGGAAGGAGTGTGTCGCGATTCATCCTCCTCACACCGCGACACGAGTTTGTGAAACTGAGTGTCGTGAATTCAGTTTTGTATCGTATATCGTTACAGTCCATATATAAAAATGTGTATATATATATATATATGTGTGTGTGTATGTATGTATGTATGTATGTATGTATCAACAGTAACCCCTTTAACATGGATCAGCAGTCATAGTTTCAGTCCATCAGACTAACCTCAGCTGTACTCTGAGGCGGGAGGTTTAAAAGTAGCCAATCTGAGAACGTTATTTATTTTTCCTTGCTGCTGATTTGCTGCTGCCTTGTGACTCCAGTACAGAGTTTCCCCTGTAGAGCGTCTCAAGTGTTCTCGTGTTTTTGTTTTGTTCTTCTTAAAGCCCTGTATCTTTATTACTGTAAATTTAATCAATTTATTACTGTATTTACCCTGCTTATACCAAAGAAAACACACATGCATTACAGTACAGTCTATACAGGAGTAACTCGGTATTTTTACATTCTCGCAATAGAGGAGACAGTATGGATACGGGTTTACATTTTCTTTAATGGTAATGTATAAAGCTGAGTTTAAAATGAAGTTAAAGTGTTTTGGGAGCATATTTGGGGGCATATTTAGCGTTTACACTAATACTATACGCGGGTGCTCTTGGAACGTAACAGCATCATACAACGCTTTCATGTGTGTGTGTGTGTATATATATATATATATATATATATATGTATATATATGTATATGTATATGTGTGTATATATATATATATGTATATGTATATGTGTGTATATATATATATATATGTGTATATATGTATGTATATATATATAAATATAATACACACACACACACACACACACACAGGAATGCTACTACACCCTTCCTCTTTGCTCTTTTGTCTTGATTTTCTTTTGTTTGCACGCTCACACTTGTGGACTCCCGGTTTTGCCCTCCAATGGTGTGACTCACAGGTTACATCACATGGGCCCTGCCTTAGGCTCTCTACTCCTGCCACATGCCTTTTGCCTAGCAATTAGTAGAAGCACCATATCACTGCAGTAAGGTCATGCATTCTGGAAAAACAGCTTCTGTAACAGTCATTCTACTCTACTCAAATTTTACTGCTAGCTAAAGCTTCTGTTTTTAACAGCTCTGAGGAATGGGGCCTTATAGTTAATGAGTAGATGGTAAATGCGTTCTTTTTGTCCAGGATGAATTAATATTTCATGCTTCATTCAGCGTATTTGACTGATAAGCTGTTTTAATTTTTAATGGTTTAAATACATGTTGGACCAAGTGCAGTCAAACTGAAAGGGACATTTAGAAATTTTTTTTAGCTGCGTACTATTCTATTACCTGGTAAGACCAGTATACTGAAGTCACGTTTCAGCACAAAAGGTTAAGGAAACTACAGACATATAAATGCTGATTTTATGTTTGTACTGGACTGTAAAATATAATCATTTTGCTCACATTTTTGAGTAAGCATGTGTATTAAGTTATGCTTTGCTGCTATGAAACACAAACACCTTAAGTGTGACCAGTCTAACCAGGTTAACCACTCTGTTATTAACAATGAAAATATAATTTTTTGCCATATTTTACCAGTCAGCTGTTCATTGGGCCATTGGAAGGGGCAGCCTCTGGTACTTATCCAACATAAACATATGCTGTTTTTCCTTGGCTATTTTAAATAATAACACATGTTTTTTAAATGTTTTCCTCTGTGTAACTTCAACTAGAATAATTTTCCCCTTCTCCTTTGTTAACTGTATACCTGTCCATACATAAAAACAGAAACCCAGTGATTTACCACACATGCATCTACACCTGTTGTAAGTGTAGTTTGTATATGTTTTCCTTTCTTTTAAACAGGTCAGCAAGTTTTTGTTTCTTTACTAAGAACCAGTTGTCCTTGGTAATCTGCCATATCACACAGATGCAGCAGATTAGGCAGAAAAAAGATTGGAATCTTCTTTTAAAGGGTTTTTTTTCTCCCTAATTTAGTTGTGTGCAGTTCCACCCTAACTAGCCCCCCAATCATATGAGACCACCAACACATCTGATGATGAGGCCAACAATTGGACCACGCAGGAACCCCCTTTAAAGGTTTTTACTGGATTTGTTGGTGTGATATTGTTTCAGTGCATAGCGCTGATGTGTAAAAAGTGTTTTTAAATTCTATCACATCACACTGCATGATCTAGAAATGATATGCTTACAATTAACACTACAATCTGCTCTGACATTCTAGAATAACGGTTATATCAATGACATTTAAAGGACTGAATCATCCCTACCAGTATCCTCTGAACTACCTCTGAATACTTAGAACACTGGTTAAGAATGACAAACCTAATTTCTGTTTAATACTCTTCCAGGTACCTCTAAGGACAGAAGTGCTGTAAAATTCTTACCTTGAGATATCACACGTTTTAAGTTTCACATAAGCACTATATCTTTATCTTATCACTTGAGAGCTACCAGCATTGTTTTAGTTGGTGTGTTACCTGTGGGAATAGCACTTTTGTGTTATTGCAATATATAAGGCGATTGCTTTATTTGAGCCCAGTAGGAAATCATGAGGGACTATCAGCTTTATTCTGGCTGATAGTGTTTCTGATAGGAAGACTGGGCTACAGAAATGTTGCTGAGGAGTGAAGTTGTGAAATATGGGTTCAGATTTTGCTGGTTTAGTTTCTGCTCATTTTCGAGATTGTGTGTGGTGATTTAGCTCAAATTGTACTGTTGTTTACATTAACTTTAACCATTTGTAACTTTTGAGAAATTTTAACATTAAATGTGACTAGTATTTGAAATCTCTAATGAGATCTCTGTGAGATCTCTAGCTGGGATGTCTCTCACTGGTGTCAGGTGGTGTATTAACTGCACCTCTTGTTGGCTGACTGTCATCATTATGGGTAAATAATGGCACCCTCACTGTTTAATAGTCCCTGAACCAAGTGTGATGGTCATGTTTCAAAACATAGTAAGCTTCTGCCTTTCTAAAACAATGACTCCTCTCCAGAATGAAATCATTTCATTTATATGCCTTTTATATTTGTCTCCTCTGATGGGAATGCTTTGAAATTTCTTAATCTCTCCCTCCTTATATTTCCTTTAAAGCCCTGCTTCCTATAATACTGCCCTCAAGGTATTATCACCAGACCCTAGCAGGTCTGAGAATTTCAATCCCTCCCAGCTCGTTTCTATTAATGTCCTGCAGAATGGTCTGGTATTTTCCCCACTAGTCCTTTAGGGAGGTTTTGATTTGCCTTTTTGGAGAAGTAAGATTACATTCAGCTCCCTGTGAGTTGTTTTCATTTTTAATGTCTCACAAATGACACAGGAGGCTGCTCCCAAATTTCCCTCCTAATGTACTTTATCCTTTAACCTAGTGTGAGCTGTTGGGAATGAAGGCAGTGCATAACACACTTCCTCACTGTTTCAGCTCCAAAGAAATGATACGGCTATTTTGCCAAGAAAGAAAGCGCTGCCATGCTGGCACCTCCCTTGGTATTGTTGAGAACCAGCTCAGCCTGGATCATTAGAGATTTGTTAGTGTTCTCACATCACACACAACGGATGCTTTTGTGGGTTGTTAGAGTGCATATTTGCTGACTGTGCAGAGTCGTGCCTGTGTGCAGCCTAATTTCTGTGTCTAATAAACCACTAATGATGAACAAATGTTATTGCTGTTCACATGTTCTACTTTTATAAATATAGTTTCTGCTCTGTACTTTCTGTTCGGTTTTGTTCAGATGGTGTCTAAACATGTTAATAGCAGTGTGATGTCATACTGTTAATACTGGAATGTGGGTGCATAGAAAACAGACACATTTTGTAGGGAGTGTTGGCAATGCACACATAATTACACTTTAATTATGCAGTAAGAGAGGATGCAGTGTGGGAATTCAGAGCCAATGCAGGTCCAGCGAGACCAACATTGCGGAGATGTTATTTGTAGAGGGAGAAGTAGTAGTGGGCACTATGGCCAAAAATTGTTTGTATGAGTTTTCGTAGGTTAACAGTGTTTTACAATTCTTGGCAACTGGCATTAATCTGAAACTTGTGAAAACACAATATATGGATAAAATTCTCACCCAATGTACACGGCGGCTCCTCTGGGTTTGGCAAAAAACGTGCAAATGTTGTTTTATCTCATATGTGTGTTCCATACATTCCTACATCTCACATCAATTACTGTCAGTCACTCTTGAAATTATTATATCGTGTTATTGCATTACATTAGAGGACACCGCTTGATGCTGCTGGCTGAGTGAGATGTGCCATGGGGGGCATATTGGAAGCAAGCCACTGGCTTCCTGCTAGATTTTAGTTAGGCTAAAGGCTAATCCTGACCTTTTCTATCTGATTACTCTCTTGTGCTGCCTTGAAAATAAATTGAACCACAGGCTACAAGTAACTATTGCTGCTGTTTTGTTTTCACAGAAACCTGACTTCTTGACTCACAGCTAAATGGGCTAATGTAAGCATGTTTTGCCCTGTTTGTGCAATATGTTATCTGTTCTTATCTGTGGTATATCGGTATTAAGGCTGCAACAAAATGCATACCATGAACCTGTACACCATCCAGTAGTCATTACAAGTGCAGTAAAATCAAGAAAATTCTGTTTACTGTATAGTGTATGACCCAAATAATTGCAATTTTGAAAATTCACAACATTTAATGAAAGAAACACCATTACACCATGCAAAGCAAACTACTGAATCTATAACAAATCTCCTCACACCAGTATGAGTATTCCCAAAATTCTGTAAAAGCATTGGCTCTGAGTAGCAAAATTAGTGCTAAAAACAAGAAAAAAAAATCAGTCATAGGGACCCATGTAGGTCTTTTCTCTAATTTACTGTAGATACCTTCATCTCCAAGCTGCCATTAAATAGCCTGCCAGCTTTTTGGTTGGGCTGTGGAGCTTCTGACCGCCTGATGAGGTGGACACTGGCCAAAGGATGAGTGCCATGGTATCAGGCTGTTGGTACCTATGTGGTTGGCAAAGCTGTGTATAGTGTATGTAGAGGAGAACTGAAAGGTGCTGTGCCCTCTCATCCAACCGCTTGTTGGCAGTTGGGAAAACCCATACTGAGAGCGTGGACAGGCTTCAGGTGGCTGCTGTCACAATTCTGCACTCTACCTTTTGTTCTCTTATGCTTTCACAGCCGTCTAGGCAGCGACCGCATCGATTCCTGTTAGTTGTATGGAGCATGACAGCCATAGTTCAATGTCCTTGAAGTACTGATCATACCCATGAATGTTTAGAAAATTAATGTCATTCATCACACCTAGTTTGCATTCAGCTTCAAGATGAAAAGTCTTGCAAGATAGTGCTGTGATAACAATCGTGAAGTGGACATGGATAAGTCTGAACAATTATGGAATTTAGGAGACCCACCAGTAGCCACACCCTATTTAGCATTAGTGGAGAAGCAGTGGATCGGGTTCCTCAGCTGATAGAGCTCCCTGGTCTTATACATTTCACTGACTTGCAGTGCACTTTCTGCAGTGCGTAAAGAAATGTGACATGGAGAAACAACCCCTCAAAAGTTTTACCGCACCACCACAGAAGGAGTTCTCATTAGTGGATTTGCGGTCTGGTATAGCTGTTCCTATCTTACAGCACCTGACACAGTTGCCCTACAGAGAGGATTATAGAATGTGACCTACCTTCAGTCAGTTATAGTCACACAATGTGCTTTTGTAACGGAGCCCAATCCGTTATTCAAGACGCCAAACACCCCTTGCACAGACTAGTCTCAGTCTTTAAAACTTTGCTTTGTTAAGTGCTGTGGTGGAATATATCGCTTGACAATTTGTTTATCATTAGTGATTATAATTTACCTTCATCATACCAATACTGCTGAAGGCTGCAATATAAATAAGCCCTTTTGTCATTGGTTGCCACTATGGGCATCCTGACCATTCTCCGATAAGTGTTCTGGGTGCGTCCAGGCATTTACATGATCCTGCAAACATAAATACTTCAATAATGCATTATTATCTGTATCTGAAAAAAAATATCTAATCTGTAAAACAGGATAGTATTCAAAGGTATTGTTTATATTGGTGGTGATTTTGTTTATATTTTCAAAGTGGTGTCCAATCTAGAATGAGTTAATGAATCTAGAATGAGAGGGAATCGGTTCACATAATGGTCTGGGATGGGTGTTCTTAAAAGGAAGGATAAAGTAATCAAACATGACTAATGTGGGTCTGACTTTGTCAAAACATTGGTGGATATTTATTTGAAATAGGGTTTTGTTCAACAAGAGTGTATTAAAAAGTATCTTTTTGCAGCTCTTGAATATTTTTTTTTTTTTTTATCATGCAGCCCTATTAGAGTGTGGTCTGCCAGACTCTCAGACCGATTTTATTCCACTGCAGTAGGTTTCCCTGAAACGACTTGGCTTATTTGCATATTTTCATAACAAAATCTATTTTTTATTTTTTTTTTATTTGTGCTAAGTGTCTGCTGTGAATTGTTGTATTGAGTCTGTATTGTATTAGTTGTATTGTATTGGTTGTATAGTCATACTGTAGGTCCGAGAGGTCAGTGTGAATAAAAATAATGCTTATTTAGATAAACAATAAAATACTCTCTATGTATTCTGCAGCTTTATCTGCGGCCTGGTAGACTGGTGCAGCAAAGATAGTCGTATGGTTCGAGCAGCCATTGTGTTAGCTCTTTGAAACACTGTATATTCTCCCGGGGAAATGGATGTGAGAATGGCCTCTGCCCAGGCTTCTAGAACAGAGTGCTGAACACAGGTTATTTTTCTTTTCGGCCCATTGTTAAACAGAATAAAAGGCTTTTCTAATGTCTTATTCTTGCCTCAG
Organism: Brachyalestes nurse; assembly: GCA_037974405.1. NCBI lineage: Eukaryota > Metazoa > Chordata > Actinopteri > Characiformes > Alestidae > Brachyalestes > Brachyalestes nurse. The sequence continues at coordinate 12,733,334 of JBBPCY010000109.1, forward strand.
CAGGTTTGTGGGGCCTGCTAGGCAGCTGTCAGTACCTGCTCCGTCTTCAGAGGATGGATTGTGACTAAATGATTTGGCTCTTGAAGCTGCAGCGGTCTCTGTCTTTTCTGAGGTTCTTGTGACGAAGATGTTGGAATGTGTTCAAAAGTTCATGCTTGAGATTGCAGATGTTTCAAGATGAGCACTGCATTACTTTGGAATGTCTTGCTGAAGGCGTTAATCCAGCCTTTTTTTTGACAACGCTCCTTCAAGATGTGAGTCATGTAATCCTGTGTGGTCAGATCATTTGTGTCTGTTGTAGTGGCCACTAGGAGGCAGCAGAGTACTGCCATGAAAATGTTCTATCACTCAGTGTTTTTTCTTTTCTTTTTGTTTTTTTTTTTTCTTTTTCTCCTGAGCCCTTCACTCCTGCCCTTTATTTCCTCTTCTGTGTGTGCAGTTGAGGGGGGGTAGGGGTTGTTTTCTGTCTGAGGGTCAAAAGCACACCGGAGAGCATCGCTGTGCCCCAGACTTTGCCTTTTATTACAGTGTGTCTGGCCGAGCGAGCAGACCCTGTGCTGAGACCTTTACCACCTTTTCCTCTTTCTCTACCCCTCCCATCTCGCCTGTCACAGACTGTGGTCGCCTTAGGGAACGTGTGCCTCACCATCATCAGAGACAAGCAACAACCCTTTCCGGTCTGTTTGGATTTGAGTTCTCTCGTTATGAAATATGTGACCAGGTTCTTAGATTTGGCAGTTTGGCAGTTTCTCAGTGTGCCACAAGATAAAATAACATATAACATTCACACAAATGCATGTACATAAATACACCGTTTCTCATACACAGTTTTGTAACAGTTTGTGAGCCAGTGGGGCCAGAAACTGTTTAAAGTCCAAAGTCTTTAATGATTTTCTTGTTCTTAGGTTGTCGTTTATATAATCAGAATCAGAAAACTTTATTGATCTTATAGGGAATTGCTTATGTTATGGCTACACAAAGACAAGAATAATATATAAAATATATAGTCTAAATAAATCCAATAAAACTGTGTATGAAGTACACTTTAGTGTATATACTCAAATGCGGGGATGTAAATACTAGAGACTGACTTATGGTTAAGTGAATTACCAGTAGGGCTGGTTTGCCGATTTCCTGAATCGATCCGATTCCGATTCACAAGGTCATGATTCACAAGGTTCGATTTGATATCGATTTATTTACAGATTTCTTTGTGTTAATACTAGTTGACTAAATTACTAATACTAAATTAGCCTAGACTGTGATTTTAGCGCAGCAGCTTCTGCCACGGCCCCATTTGGTGTCGGTTTCGCCGGCCTCATGTTTTTATTGCTTTCCTTGCGCGGTCGCGAGAAGTAGTGCGTAGACGACAGGAGAAGATTGATCCGTGAATTTTTGAATCGATATCGTATTTTTTGAACGAGCATCGATATTGATAGGTGAATCTTTTTTTTATTTTTTTATTTTTTAAACCCAGCCCTAATTACTAGTAGCAAAAATTGTGGTTAGGAGTTGTTCTGTATACCGGGTGTGCTATTGTATGTAATAGAGATAAGTAGTAGAATACTATTATAATCGTTGCTGAATAAAAATAAAATGAATTAGTCATTGGTCTAATTGCCATTTTGATTTTGAAGTCCTAATGTACCTTGCGGTTCAGACCTGCCCGAGCTGGATTGGCTCGCTCTAGCTCATCTGCAACCTCCGCCCTTCAACACACACACACACCTGCAGCTAGTTTCTGGATTCATTATCTCTAGTACAAAACCCTTCACTTTGAATTTGCTCCTTGCAAAGTCTCTGAGATAAACTATGCCTCTCCTTGATGGTTAGTGAGAGTAGCTGGTTGCGGTTGCTGAGGGAACTGAGAAGCAAGACGCTAAGCTGGGCTGTTTGATCTGCAGCCCTCTGTGTGAGATGTTTGCATGTTGGACATTACAGTTACTTGAACAAAATATGTTTGAATTTCCATTAGAAATTAATAAAAATAAACTGCACATTTTCATAGGCTGTATGATGTATTTACTACAGTATCTGCCTCATTGTTCTAGCCAATCAGGATTAGGCTATTTCATCATAAAGCTGTCTTTCAGCTGTCACAGTCAGGTGGGAGCAACTGAGGCGCTTGGCTCTGAAAAGTACAGCTGCCTCGCCCCCATGAGATTATAATGGCATGTATCGTTGTGTTGCAAGTCAGACAAAAAAAATCCTTACAGACATTCACCTTACCGAGCCAGGCGGCTTTGCTCAACACAGCAATGCATCGAGTCGAACGAGTCCTCTGTCTTCTGAGCCTTGTTAGACGTTTCCAGTGTTTTGACCCTTTCATGCTACTTGCTTTCGGTTTATGGATTTGCCTTGTGTGTTGCTGATCCTGGATATTGACCCCTGCCTGTGATGACTACAAGTATTGGATTACCCTTAAAAAAGCAACTCAGCAAATGTGTCCTGCATCAAAGCCCCATGCCTCACTCTTGTATTCAATTCAGTGTAGGATTAATTGCCTAACTTCTTTTACAGTCAATATTCTGACAAACCGTCTCCGTACATCCGACTGTATTCAAGATCATATTGTTTTATGTTTGTGTATAACTGTAATTGCAAGCCCTCTGTCCTCTTTCTCAATCCTCTTTTTCGTTTGGGATAATTCTTTTCTTTTGTTGCTCTTTAAAATTTTATTACAGATTACAAAAATTGTCATCTCTTGAGTTGGAGATCAAAGCAATTAATTAACCACACAAACAGTTTACCAAACATTGACTTTGCTTTAATCCAATATTAATGTCTAATTTTGTAAGCATTTGATCAAATCAAGAAGACTGCAATGCTCAAGTCTAATACAATAAAGCCATTTGTGTGCCATCCACTAGGTGGCATCGCTCAGACATAGAGAAAAACCTATGAGATGGGGACAGTCCAGTAGGTCTCATACGTCCCCTCTTTCTCTCTTTCTCTCTCTCTCTCTCTCTCTCTCTCTCTGTCGTTGGAATAGCAGGCTCTAATTTCATGCTCTGATAGTCCTCTCTCTGTGAAGCCCAACACTGCTGTCACTCACTTGGACTCCACTGCCATCTTTTTGACTCTTTTGACTGTGTGTGTGTGTACCCGTGTGTGTGTTCAAGCAGCCCAGGAGCCCCAGGGGATGAGCGAAGCTTTGTCAACAGTGCTTTTTCCCCTTTGTGTCAGTTAATTCTCTCTGGATCATTTTGAATGATCTTTATCTTTAATTGAAGTCTTAATTCATTTGGTGGCTTTGTAGTATGTGGTGTCATGTGTCTTAGGCTGGCTTATGCAGAGCTTTAGAGCTTGTATAAATAATTTAAATTTTCCCACTGGAAATTTGATTTTCTTGGGGACACAAGACACATTCAGAAAATATGAAGTGAATGCCTACTGTGATTTTCATGCATTTTTAAACTTGATTGAAAACTGAATGTCGCGCTCCTGAAATACAGGTACCTATGATTTTGCACCATTAAGAGCATCGTTTGGAGCTGCTTTCTCAGAGTATAAGTAGAGTTTGAAATAAACGGTACTACAGGTTGTGTAATAGCAGGTGTGTTCCTGAAAATGAAATGTATTTTAAAAATCTGGCATTTAGGGGCAAATTTGTTGCACTGTACAGTTGTAAGAAGCATTTGTGAATCCCATAGAATAAACGTTTTTCCTAGATGAATAGCTTCTGAAAAAGGTAATTTTTTCTTCATCCAAAGCATGACATGAATGATAAGCACATGAGACATCCTACCTTGCCATGTCTTTTCTGAACACTTCAGACTGAGACTCTATAAAACGGTTTAAATTGAGGTTGATGGGGCAAACATGAGAACCTCTGAGGTAATGACATCTCGGGAAGGGGGTAATTGGAATCAGGTGTTCTAATCAATTCAGGTGTGGCTTTGACCTGTGTAGAAATATGTTCAGCTGCAGTATGACTCTACCAAAAGAAATTTCACAGAATCTCAGAAGAAGAGTTGGTGGAAACCTACAAGTCAACGGATTCATGGGGAAAAAAAAAAACAAATTTAGAATTTGTGAAACTAACACTAAGACTGTTCATGCAGCTGAAGGTGACAGTGACCGTGTGAAAGTGATAGTGTGATACACAGAACAGAACATCCCTTTGTCAAGTCAAGTATGTGTTTGTCGTTTCGTCCATACAACACAAGACAGCACAAGTTCAGCAGGACAGGACTGCAAAAGACAGCAACAGTACAGTACAGTACTGCTCTGGGACAGGTTGGTCCTTTCTGTTTTCAGCTGACTGGACCAATAACAGTAGTAGTCTGAATGAATATAGGTGGATGGATGATGGTGATTAGTGCATTCTAGCGATATCTAGAATCTACACTAGTTGTGTGCAACAAAAGCATATTGAGGTAGACAAATATTTGTGGAAAATTAACATCAAAAGCAGCAACAGGACAGAGAATGTGGAGTTTAGAACACAGAAAAAATATTACAGTAACAGTTGGGTAATAAGTTTGGTTCGTTTGGTTGGTTGTTGACGACAGAACAGTTTGTGTGTATATGCAGTGTGTTTGGGGAAAGGATGCAGTTGAGTTCAGTGTGCGCGAAGTATAGTTTGTGTTTCAATTCTGATCAAGGAGTCTGATGGCCTGAGGGAAGAAACTGTTGGCCATCCTTGCAGTGAAGACCCAGATGCTGCGGAATCTTCTGCCAGACGGAAGGGGGTGCAGATGCAGCATGTGGTGTAAATATCCATGACAGAGGGGAGAGAGACCACCACGAGCTGTCATCTCTGTCCTCTGCAGGATCTTGCCATCTGATGTGGTCCTGCGATCTGATGGCCGTACTAAGCTATGATGCAACTATATTCCCTCAATAGAAAGTAGTGAGGATTGGGGGTGGAGTGCTTTTCTCAGTCTCTGCAGGAATTTGCGATGGCTGGGCTTTCTTTGTCATGGAACTGCAATTTGGTGCATTGGACGACCTCCTTTGATGATCCACTAATGATCCACTAATGATCAGCGGAGAGTGGTCATGGCATGCTCTCCTCAAGTCAGCAACCATCTCTTTTGTTTTGTCCACATTCAGAGACAGGTTGTTGACTCTGCACCAGTCTGTCAGCCATTGCACCTCCTCTCCGTATGCCAGATTGTTGTTCCAACTGTTTAAACTCAACACGGTTGTGTCATCAGCGAACTTGATGATGTGACATTGCTGCACAGTTATGAGTCAGCAGCATGAACAGCAGAGGGCTGAGCACACAGTCCTGGGGAGGGTGAGGGCAAGGCTGCTTTGGCAAGTTGATGATAAGGCGTGTTGGAATGACGGTGGTGCTCAGCGAGATGAAGATGTTTGTGAGAACATGCCAGCTGGTCTGCACATCCTCTGAGCACACGACCAGGGATGTTTGGGTTGACTCTAGTTTTACTCACATCAGCCATGGTCAGGCATGAGTGCTGCCACATCATTTTGTGATTCAAACAATGCATAGAAGTGATTCAGTGCATCTGGAAGGGAGACCAGAGGACCAGAGGGTGTGCTCAGAGGATGTGCTGACCAGGCAGATAGAGATGCCTTGTAGTTGGTGATGGCCTGGATGCCCTGCCACATGCACCGTATGTCCGGAGTGTCCTGGAATTGGCTATGGATTTTCTGAGCACTGCTCTGGGACAGGTTGGTCCTTTCTGTTTTCAGAGTAGCCTTATCGCCTGATTTAAGGGCTGTATCTTGGGTTGTCAGCAGCATCCATGCCTCTGGAGTCATCCACGGTTTCTGGTTGGTGGTGTGGTGTTGGTCTTGGAGCTGGTAACCTTATTGATGCACTTGCAGATAAAGCTAGGTATTGCTCCAGATTGGTAGAGCTGCTACAGAAACGTCTGTGCTTTAAAGGAGACATATTATGCAAAACTCACTTTAGTTATAATAGGTCTATGAGCTATCCAAAACATGTTCATGAAGTTCTTTGCACAAAATCACTCTCATATAAAGAGATGTCACCAGGTTTATTCTTCACAGTGTCAGTCCCATTGGAAATGAGTGGTTTGGACGGAGGGCCCCTGATGATGTCATTAGGGGCTTATTTGGCTCATCTGTCGAGACCCCACCCACTAGATTAGTTTAAGATCTGCCATGTTGTCTGTTAGTTTTACGAGCATGGATAAGCCAAGCGCTACGGCTACAGGCAGAGGCAGGCACAAATCCCTCCACTTTCTGCCGACAAAGAAACAGAAGGACTGCGTGGCTCCATTTCATTTTCGGTGGCCGTATCCCAGCAACAATCGGTTCTGTTCCAGGTAGGTTTAGGTATTTAAGGTGGAACGGAAAATTTGAATAAGGAGCTGTGAATAAGGAGCTAACTTCAGCGTCGTGGGGATCTGTACACTGTCTGTGACAAGTCAGCAGATGAGGGAGATGTAAGTACTTTCAAATAATGACTTTTGTGTTTCTATCACAGTTAAGTTTCGTTTCGCTACGAGCAGCGTAAGGGGTGGGTGGAGCATGGGATGATGGGGCGTGGCCAGTAACAGCTTATTTGCATGAAAGGGACAGAGCCCTGAAACGGTATGCTTTGAACAGAACCCAAACTGTGTAGAATAAACCTGGTGATATCTCTTTATGTGAGAGCAATTTTTTTCCAAAGAACTTCATGAACATGTTTTGTAGCCCATAGACCTATTATAACTTGTTTTTTTTTTAAAGTGAGTTTTTGCATAATAGGTCCCCTTTAAGAGGGTCTTTAGCCTTTCTGTTACTGATACTCATACATTCCAGTAGTTGAGTTCCTCTACTGTCCTGCAAGTTTACATGAATTTGTTCACCTGTGTAGTCATTACCAACTGCCATTTTCTCCACATCAACATTGGCGTAGTTGACTTCAGCGTAGTTGTCTGAATCTTCATTCTGGTGGAAAACGGTTTCTGCATTTTCATAAACATCTCCATCATCAAAGTCATCATCTTCCATCTTGTTCATCCCTTTGGCATTCCAGTATGTGTTTTTGGCATCTGCAGAACAAGAAACTTACTGTAATGTGAAAAATGAAATTGGTTAAAAGTATTTTATCATGGTTCTCGCACTGATGTTCAGACTTGGAGCAGGACTTCTGAACTGCAGGAGCATTTTTGTCATCCGTAACAATGCATGACAACAAATGTACGACTTGTAGATGAATGTATACAATTTAAAATTTATTCTAAAACATCACAAAACATTTAAAACCTTTTTTCAGCACCAAAACATCTTTAACTCTCAGTGAAACAAGAACATACATCCTTTGGGACCGCAAAGCACCTTCATATGATTAAAGTGTCTGCACTTCATGGTCTAGGCATCCTGTTAAGATTGAACTGAATGATGTTTCTGTATAATTTGACCATTTTTAAGCAAAAAAATTAAAGACAATAAACGACAGTCTGTCTGAAGCAACCAAACAGAGACAATGTCCAAATACAAAAAAAAACAGAGGTCAGGCAGGAGGTCAACAAGTAGTGGCAGACCAGACTTCACAAAGACCCTCTAAAGAGACCAATGAAAAAATAGGATGCAGGCATGTAATCAGCTGATAAACACTCTGGTGAGAGTGACCTCTCCAGGTGAAGAGGGGAATCTCCAACTAAGGATTTGACAGCAGCTACACCAGCATTGGAATTCATGTGAATACAGAGAGTCTTGGAATGAAAATACAATTTAATTCAGAACAGAAAGTACTCACAACGTCTATCGGTCTTCACAGCCACCTGATCATTTTGTTTTTTGCATCTCTTTATGAAGAAAATAATGATCAGCACTAATATAAGTAACAGTCCTGCTGCCACTCCAGCACTGATGAAGGGAACCGGTGATGCTGAGGGAGAAATCACAACAGTTTTAAGCTTCAAACTTTAGAAAACAAACAAACAAACAAACAAAGTATACTGCATGGTGCTGTACCTTTCACAGTCACACTCAAGAGTTCGGAAGCAGTGGAGCTAAAAGTGCGTGAAGACACAGTTACTTCATAAACACAGCTGTAGTTTCCCTGGTGGACAAAATCTGCCTCAGGGAAGAAGAAGGTGGTTGAGTGGTTCACAGCAGACTGAGTGCTGGTGATATTGGACCCACTGAACTCCAAGTGGAAAGAACCTCCTGGATACTGCGGTTCAGTGGAGCAGGTGATGGAGAAGCTGTAGCTCTTGGTCACCTCTGACTCTTGAAGCCACCAGTGAAACCCTCCAAAAGGAGCACTGAAGGAGATACTGGGCTGCAGCAAGTCCACTAGAGGACAAAAGGGAATCTTTTTAGAATTCTGTTGACACAGTCTTGACTATAAACGTAAGAAAAATAAGCAAAGCCAGGGCTCCAGATGGGCAATGGTGACTGTCTCTCAAAACCAAGAGAAATTAAAATAAAAGTACAAGAAAAGTAACATCTTAGAACGTGCACATATGCTTAACCCCAGTCTGCTGTTCCAGACGGGGTAAGCCTTAGTTTGTGGAAGTAAACTAAAGACAACTAAAGACAAGAGCATAAAATTATGGTTGTCAACTCCAAACTGTGGCCCGGACAAACTGATCAGAGATACAGTGACTGCTTGCCCTGTTGACTGTCGGATAACACGCTCCGGTACTTTAACCACCTTGACTGTCCCCTCAGAAGGAATCATTAAACCTCCACTGTGTTTTAATGACACCAAGTGGTACCTTTGATCATATGATGCCATGACAATATTTTTTAAAATTTATATCACATTTGAGATTATGGCTCCTAAAAAAAGTATTTGGCGCCCAAATATTTTATGTTTAGGAGCCATGGCGCCTAAGGTTTTTATTTTGTCTGGAGCCCTGAAAGCTGTTGTTGAGAGCTGGAATGACAACTGAGTAATGAATTGACGTAGACATGTAACAGGATGTGACAATGTGAACCATCATTTCTTTATAGAAACAAGGACACTAAATAAGAAATGAACAGAACACTGAACTAATACAGGGAGTAACTAAGAGGAAAGCAAAACAAAGCAGAATAAAAATTAGGGCTAAATAGAGGCATGCAGAGAACAAACAATTAGCGGAGAAAAATGCAGTAAAAACACAGAACTAACAAACAAATTAAAACAGGCAGACATGAAAATATGGAAACAGAAGCACAAGGCAGGACACAGACATGGAAACAAGAGAAAAGACAGGGAGAACATTACACAATCTCCCCTCTAAGAGCGCAACTGGGCAACCGACAACTTTGGGACCTGGAGTTTGGGACTGGCTACGAACTGGAATGGGTTGTCAAGGAGGAGGGGCTGCTTCACAGGGATTCTTCTTTCTCTGATCCCTTCACCTCTGACTGGCTTCTAGGTTCTCAGCCATGATTAGAGTAAGGATGTCAGCCTCTAGTGACAATTCATCCTCTGAGGAATCACCTGTCCTCCACAGCTCATGACCAGGCAAACACAAAGGGCCTCCCTCAGCATCCTTTGTCGCACTCTGCCTCTTACACCCCTCAGCAGCTTTCTGGCAAAAAGCCTGAACCCACTTTTATGCCTCCTGCAAAATGTTCCTTTGGGAGAGAGGCTTGTTCCATGTTCTGTAGGACTGTGGTGACAAAGTCAGTCTGCTGGGCACTGCTCACACTCTTCTCCTCATGGACAGGCTGAAGCTGCTGCAGTAACTCAGTCATCCTGCAGGTTAGCCTCTTTTCCTTGTCCAAGTCATTGTTTTATTGTGTTCCATCAAAGTCTTGTGTCTATCAAAGTGTTGTTCTCTTCATCCATATTTATGTTTGTTCTTTAGGTCTGACGTGAGTGTTGGGCAGAATGTAAACCAGAATTTATTTACAGAAAAATAAAGAAATAAACAGAGCGCTGAACTGTAACAATACTGGGAATAACTAAGAGCAAAGTAAAATGAGATAGAGAAAACAAAAACCAAGTAGAGAAACACAGATTAAAAACTAAGGCAAAAACATAGAAAACCAACAAACAGACTGAAACACAGGGGTATATCCCTGGGCAGGGGAGGACACAAGAATAAGACCCAGGTGAAAAAAGAAGAACAACGTGTCAGGGCTAACAATACCAAAATAACAACAAACTCACACTGAAACACAGACACATGGCAAGGATAAATAACGACATAGCTATGAACATATGGAAATGAGAGAATATTTCAAAAGCCAAGAAACAGCAAGAAATATATAGAGACCCTTACAAACTGGAAGCTCTTGTCTGATGCTCCCAGAAGTAAGACCCCTCATGAACCTACCAGGAAATGTCCAAAAGTCCACTTTAGGAAAACTGGAAACTCATTGAGGTTTTTGCACTTGAAGTGCATTCTAAGTCTTTGTCTCATTCAGTCCAAACCATTCCATATGTAAGCATATCAAGGAGCACCAACGTCTTCTCTGGTCCAAAGTTAATTTAAAATAGACTGTGGCAAAGTGGAAAACTGTTCTATGGTCAGACGAATCAGAATTTGAAATTCTGCAGTTTCTGCAGTCAGCTTCAACCTTCACGTTCAAAAATGTAATTACTATTTTACCTTTGGGTAGCTAAAACTGCTGTCTTGGCAGCCAGGGACAGTACTGATACTCTGCTACAACCAAGCTTAATTGCAAGAACACTTTCTGTCATGCTGGCTGTTTCATGATGCAAAGAAAAACATTGAGATTTCTTTGTCATTTTTACTTTGCAGGATAAGCATTCTTTTTCTACAGAGGACCTGGGCTGAAAATGGGCAGGGATGGAAGGTGAGATCAAGGAGTTTTATGTAGGGTTTTTTCCCTTTGCTTTTGTCACTCTATAACCAACCCCTACTCATAAACCAATTGCCCCATTGACTACCCTTAGCAAAAAGTAGTTTATTCAAGTTTACTATGAGTATACTTATTTTATACTAAAACTTAAGGCAGTATACCTTAAGTTAACTTTTTATATACTATATTTTATATACTTAAGAATGGTATAGTGAAGTACACTTGAATTATACTGAGAAGTATAATGAACATATAAAGTATACTTTTGTAAACTTAAAATGACCATATAAAATATACTTAAAGTATACTTTTACAAACGTAAAATGTTCCAATTTAGTCCGAAGAAGTATTAAATTAGTATACTTTCTAGTACACTACAAGTACATGGTCTGTATACTTGGTAGACCTATACTCAAGCATACTTAATAAAATGAACTTTAGGGCTACTACTTTTTGCTAAGGGTGGTGTAATATAAACAGTATGTAATACTGCACAGCCCTACTGAACCGGGTGTGTTTTCTCCAAGCACTGATGACCATTTAGGATCACTTAACCCTCATCCTCACTCATCTTAACTCAGTATGCTGGTACAACCCTGAAACGAAGCAATCCCTGTTTAGCTGTGACAATCACTATGATACACACACTCTCTCTCTCTCTCTCACACACACACACACACTCTCAAAAGTTCTCTTAAAAGGCCCATATCACAAAACAAAAATATCCTGACTTTTCCAAAATTAGAGTTTGATGCAGTATGTAAACAAAGTTTCAAAATGTTTAGTTCACTCCCCAGTCAAATTCTTTCATATACACAAATTAGAAGTCACTGTTTTTGTGATGTCACAAAAACCAACATATTTACATATATCCTCCCACTCACTGAACTGAATGGGGCTATAAGGAGTGTTTCAGCCCAAACTTGGAGTGTTTGTTTTGTGGAGTGGAGTGTTTTGGTATGAAATGCTTCAATCTAAAACACTCCCTATAACTCCTTTCAAGAACAGCTGATTTTAAATACAGCTCCGGAAAATAATAAGAGACCACTGCAATTTAAATCAGCATCTCTATGAGTATGATATCCATTCCATGCCAGTGTCTGTTAAATTCCTACACAAGCACCTCATTCTGATTAGTGATCAAAAGTATAAAAACACTGCTGTAAACTACACTCTCTTCTTGCACTGTGACCAGCTGGATGGTAAAACACTACTAGAAGTATGTCAAAGATAATTATTGCCATTTTGTTTGAGTGAACAAGAGATTTGTTTTCTTTGAATTATTCAAGTTCTGTAAACATCATTTCTCTTATTTTGATGTCATTTCCTTAAAACTGTGCTTCAAATAACCATATTTTCATTTGGAAATTATGAGAAATATTGTCAGTAGTTCAATACCTGCACCTATAAAATAGAAACTGAGCATTTTTGCAGTGGTCTCTTATTTTCAGAGCTGTGGTCCAGAGCTGTATATCAGTCCTGAAGGCACAGTTTAAATCTAGTGGATGAAGAGAGGTTGGAAAATGGTTGATTCTGGTGGACAGAGAAAAACGAAAAATGAAATAAAGATGTAAGATATGGCCCCTTTAAAGTCCATAATGAGTAAAGCATGAGTGTAGTTATCCCTGGCAGGCCTTAGCACTGCTATAATCCGTGAGCCTGGCTCTCGAACCTGGAACGGTGCAAGATTACAGTGATCCGAGCAGCACTGCTCCTCACACACACAACAAAGAGAATGGCTTTCAGAGTGGGCAAGGAAGTTGAGCTAGTCTGATACAATCACTGAGTAGAGCAGAAAGTAAATCACACACTCCCTCTCTTTCTCTCTCTCTCACATACACACAAACAGCCTTATTATAAGTGGCTGAATAAAGCAAGAAAAGCAGCCTGTACACACTATACAACGACAAAGACACAGTCCTGCCTCAGAAACAGAAGCTGCGGCCGTTTCTGACCATCACCTTTAGAAGACAATCTACTGGTCTACTGGTGGACTACATCCAGTCCATAAGCTATACACACAAAAAGAACTATGGCTTTGAGCCGTTCAAACACACGGTTAAATATCATTTACAAAAAAAACCCCACTTTGATTAGAATGCTCTTACTGAAGGAGCAACAGTAAATATAATAAGCACTTAGTCCCATTTTGTGTATTATTTTGTACAGTCATATGATACAGTAATGCCACACAAATACTGCCGTATACAGATCACTGAGGGATTAGAGGGAGAGCGAGTAAAGTACACAATAACAGAGCACTAAGGGTCATGTAGTGGCTTTGTGCTGAGATTATTACTGGCACGATGCTCACATGGGAACTGCTTTCCAGATTTCTAGCTCCACAGATTACTGGCGGTCTGCAGGGCCGCTCTGCCCCAGTCGATCCTTCCATTGCATTGTTATTAAAACTGACCTTTCCGTGTTCTGCTCACAAATGCATTCTTTTGTGAGGCTTAGTCCTCCTTTAAGATGACTGACACATCCCACTCTACTTCCCTTTGTTTTGCGAGTTCAGATGTTATGATTTAAAAAGAGACTGTATGACTGTAGGAGGGGAGAGAACTCGAGAACTTCTGGACGGCTTCGGGATCCCCACTAGTGAGGGAGGGCGACTGAGGAATAGGAAAACAACAGTGTGGTGGTGGTGGGGTGTAAAAATGTTGCCACGGGAAACACAAGTAAGAGATGGAAGCGTATAGGATGTTAGACTGGAAGGAGGAGCTTCAGTCATGGTCTTCCTCCCAAACCTAAGTTATTAAGTTAAATTAGATTTCCAGATTAAAATGTTACGCTTTTGAGATGGACTGCGTTGCTCTAGAAAATCAAGAGGTTGGAAATACTCAGTCTCAGACCCTAAATAGAAGATAGAAGATCTGATGTCTATTGTATATTAGGCTGTCCACAACTGTCAGGATTTTGCTGTGTGCAATCCACACTTCCAGACATGGCCTGTAGTAAGGTTTTGTATTCCCAGCTAAATTCGAGTTGACATCAGGTAACAATTGCCTGTGCTGCATATGGGGAGGAGAATTGAGCCTTTCCATAGATTCATATAAATTTATAAAGTTTGTGATATCTCGTTTTTAAAAGTATCTCTAAAAGTAGAGCCCTGTTCCACAGGTCAGGCTGTCGGTCAAATTTCCTTTTCCTGCAGTAGTAAGCGGTTCTTGGCCACATTAACTACCAAGATATAAAGTCTGGCATGCGAGACTAGCTTTTAAATGACAACAGTGAAAGGAAAGAAGGTATTTGTGGGTGGAGCATGGGCAGGTCAGCAGATGAGCAATATTTCTATTGCTGTTAGTGAACGGCAAATGACTTGCACTGAGAAAAATCCAGAGGAGCTGAAAAATAACATCTACCCTGGAATAACAGATTACAGAGAGACGAGTGGTGTATATATCCACATTTGCCTGAAAAGAGTGATTAGAGAGTGTGTCCATCAGCTGAGAGAAGAGGACCCATTACATATTATTGCCTTTAGCCTGTTCCATGGCCCATCTGAGTGGCTAAGTGCATTAGTTAACATACTCTGAGCTCGTTCTGCCTTAAGGCTCCTGCAGTAGAATGGCTGATCTTTCCTACAGTTACAGCACTATATACAGAGCTATACGCACACACACACAGTCACGTACGTACAAAATGCACATTTACACTTTGTGAGGAATTAGTCCATCTTTGTAGGGTCTTTTGTATACATGTGTGTGTGTGTGTGTATGTGTGAGTAGGGTTGGTTATTTGGCCCTCCTGTTAAAAAAGACACCAGCAATTTTCAAGCTATCTGCTGCTTCTGTACCATTTGGTCAATTACTGTTGATTCTCTGTGCTCTATATATATGTACTAAACACAGAGAAACAATTCTAAATTATGATTCATATTAATCGACCATATGGATCATCAGCATCAGATAGCAGTTAAGTGAAATGTGCTGGAATCTGTTCGTTAAAGAAATGAGTTTGGTTTAGATATTTACAGAACATTTGAATATAGGTACATATTATTCTATTATATACCAAACATCAGTAAGATCCAACCCTTTAAAGCAACATCTGATTCAAAATGCTAGTAATTCTCTGAGTATAGCTCTATTTTGTACAGCCCTTGACCACTTACAAAGGAATTACACCCACACACACACACACCGCATACACATACAGGCACACAAAGACACACACACACACACTCTCACATTCCCCTGGAGTAGGAAAGTACCCTGCCTGGGAGAGAGTGAGAAGGACACAGAGGCAATCAAAAGAAATGGCAGAAGAGAAGACAGAGAAATGTCAATAACACAGCGCCTTCCATCACACAGCACAGAGTGTGCCACATTCAGAATAAACAGCCAGGCTTTAAAGCCAGGAATAAACAGGCCTGAGCACATTCAGACCTTTCAGAGAGTACACAAACTTTCACACACTAAATACGATCAGTCTCAGCTGTTGAGGGCAGAGATTAGACTTAAGGCTTGGACAACAACAATGTAGTCGAAAGTGTGTGCTTCAATGTGTGTGTGTTTGTCTGTGTGTGTGTGTTCTTTAAATCCTCTTCTTTTTGAAGTAGTCAGCATACTGGCCACCGAGGCCCTGAGAATGCTGGCCGATGTACGGCCCCTCTGATGTCACCTCCTGTACGGGCAGGGCAGGGTATTCTCGCTTCTGTCCTCGCGTCTGACTCTGAGAGAGAGAGATACAGATATAGACAGAGGGAGAGAGAATTTTAACCCAAGTTTAACGCTTTTCTTACAGCCAAAGATAAAGGGGTTGAACGATCAGCAAACACTGTGTACTAAAGAATGTCTGAGAGAAAGTCACTTTCTCAGCCTACACACACACACACACACACGGTTGTCTCTGCACTCTCTGAAGCCTGAGCTAACCTGACTACATCAGAAGCACTACTTACAGACATGCACATCTTTCTCTCTCCTTCTCTCCTCTTTATCCCTCTCTGTTTTTTTCTGCAGCTCCATCTGATAAACACACTTCACACTAACAAATACCAGACCCCTACTGGGCTGCCTGCATGTGAAACTCAAAAGACTATGAGGAAAGAAACAACATGGACACATGGATGCATAACATTCCAGGTTTTTATACTAATTGCATTAAAATAACTGCACTTTACATAACAATGAAGTTTACATTGTGTATGTATCTCTGCTTGTCTTACTATATGATGAAAAAGCTTATGATGATAAAAAACTAAGTCATAGTTTAAACACACACAAAATGAATTACAAATATCTTTTAACTCAAATGTTCAGCTCTGGCTCGCTGGCTCTCTCTCTCTCTCTCTTTCTAAACCAATCAGGCTGCCTTTATTGGCATGACAATTAATTGTACACTTGTGTTGGCAAAGCATGGCCTAGCACACACATGCGCAGACTTACATAGTAATACTGGTTCCATTCTGTCACCGTGTGTGTGCTGTGAGAGTGTGTGACAGGGCTGGGTGTGTGTGTGTGAGTGTGTGTGGGGGTGATAAAGCCAGGCATGATTGGCAGGGCACTGTAGGCGGGCAGCACCGTTTGGGCAGTGCCATTCAGAGACAGAGGGGCAGCCAAGGGGGGCTTTACTACCTCCAGGTCCTAGAGAGAAAGAGAGAGTAAGAGTGTGTGAGAGAGAGAGAGAGAGAGAGAGAGAGAGAGAGAGAGAGAGAGAAAGATAGGAATAAGACAATAAAAGACAGAGTGATGAGACAGGAGGGAAAGAAGGCAAAAAGAACATTGG
>JBBPCY010000109.1:12763461-12778667 GCA_037974405.1 Brachyalestes nurse
CTACTGGCGTAACACTTCCGCTGCCTTACAAATACATGAAAATATAAGCAAGAGTGTGTGTTTACTGGTTAATACACGACTGGTTATTTAAAATAAACGGAAACAAACCAAACCTCATTCTTTAGAACTTTTTGCTACTTGAACCGTACCGAACCGTGATGTCAGAACTATAGTGTGAACCGAACCGTGACCTTTATGTACTGTTACACCCCTAGTATACATGTATAAATATCTAGAACTTGCATGCAGTTTCACACAACATAACATTTACAACACACACTTGCACACAAACATAAGCATACACCAGGTCACCTACACACACACACACACACACACACACACACACACACACCTCAGAGGGAATTAAGGAAAGCTATGCAGAGGATGTATTTGTTTCAGTCTTACAACAGCATACATCATGTTTCTGCTTTCCCTCTGGGCCAAAGTTAACTGTTATGGTGTAATATCAAATAAAAGTATAATATAGCCTGCAAGCTCTCTGAATAACATGCAAGCTAAACAAAAATAATGTCCCTGAGTGAAAGTCACGGCTTTCATTACTTGAAAAACAGAACAAAGCAATCATTTTTCTCAAGAGACATAATCCATTTTAGCAGCTTAATGACATGGTGGGGTTTAGAGGAAGAAACACATCCACCTTTCTTGTAGATGCAGAAATATAAACTTAGGCGCATACACACACAGACATATTGACACACAAGTACAGGGACACACATGTGCTCACACTAAACACACTCACAGACACACACCCTCACATTAGTGATGTGCTTGTCTTTGATGTGCATAAGCTGCTGTTGGGCCATCTGCATGTGAAGAAGGTTCTGCAGAACCAGTCCATTCCCCAGCATGGCATTCTGCAGGAGGGGAGAAATACCATAATCAGTGTGTGTGTGTGTGTGTGTGTGTGTGTGTGTGTGTGTGTGTGTGTGTGTGTGTGTGTGTGTGTGTGTGTGTGTGTGAAAAAACAGCAGCAGGAACTAACTCCTGTTCCTGTGAATTCTGATTGTGCCACTTCCACAGCCTCCACATCCAGAACATTCAGATGTTTTGGGTTTTGGTGTGGTTTACCAGAGAGAGAGAGAGAGGGAGAGGGAAAGAGAGAGGGAGAGCGAGAGGGAAAGAGAGAGAGAGAAGGGAAGAGAGAGAGGGAGAGAGAGACACAGAGAGAGAGATAAATAGGAAGAGAGAATGAGGGTGAAAAGAGACAGCGAGATAGTGAGGGATAGAAAAGAGAGAGGAAGACAGAAAAATGGGGAGGAAGGTTGAGTGAGAAAGAAAAAATGAAAATGAAAAGGAGTGAGAAAGAAAGACGGGGAGAGAGGAGACAGAGAGAAGAGAGAGCGAGAGGAGAAAGAGAGATGAAGAGAGGGGTGAGAGAGCACGAGAGAGCGAGTAAGAGAAATAGGAACAAAAATGAGAAGGAAGGACAAGTGAATAAGAGAAAGAATAAAGGGAGGCGAGAGAAAGGAATAAGAAAGAGAGAACAGGTGAGAGATAAGAGAAAAGAGAGAGCTAGATGAGAAAGAGAGAGTAGAAAGGGGATGGGAGAAAAAGAGAATAGGAACAGTGGGTGTGTCTGCGTTGTAAGTATTAAAGAGGGAATTACCTGCTGTGCTTTTCCTAATTGAAGCAGCGCGGCTGTCAGTGGTGGCCGGAGAAAGGGAACAGAATGAGGACGAAACTTTCCTAAAGATGACAAGAAAAAGATGGCAGTGTGGTGGAGGCACACCAGAAATGAAGACAGTAAGAGAAATAAATGAAAAAAGTGGCTTGTGAAGGTACAGAAAGAACACAGAGAGCATGGCTAATGACAGCACTCTCCCTTCTCCTCATATTCCGCTCCAGCTTGAGCACTAATGGCAACTTGTGCCAGAATAGGTAGAGAAGTTTAAGATTTAATCATGGTCTATATTTGGTGGGCTAATTGTGTGTTCTCCTTAAGCTCCAGCTTGCAGACTTTCCGGAGCTCATTTATCCTCCAACCCAATGAAAAGTTCATTTTAATATATGATTAGATTTTCATCAAGAGAGGGACCTGGTCTGGGCTGATGAACAAAAGATCACCTCTTGATAGTGTGACCGAAAATGAATAGAGCGTTCTTAAGCTCTAAACTAAAATGCCTGCAACTAGGCTTAATTGGAAACTCATAACTGTTCTGTTTGTGTAAATATTTTCTAAATTGTTGTTGAATATTCAGATGTTCTTTCGAAAATTAGTAAAGAAACTACAAATGCATGCATGTGCGTACCTCGTTTGCCAGCATGGTATGGTCTCATAAGAACCTGAAGGGCAGCTGGATTGGTCATGCTGTTGAGGAGCTGAGCCAGACTGGGTTCTGGCAGCAAACCCTTTTTATTGCTCAGCATCTATATGAAAAAGCACACACACACACACAAACACATAAGAGGGAGAGATACATAGCAGTTCCACTTTCATTTTGTAGTGACACTTATTATCATCTAAGCTTTCATAAACCCAGAAACAGAGCGGCTTTTATTGATTTAAAGATCTTTGTACTCTCGGCAAGTACAAAAAAAGCTACACATATTATAACACTGTCATTACTTTGCACAAAAATACAAATAATGGCAACAGTGCCATTACTTTGCACAAAAATACAAATAAATCAAAAATGAGTCAAAGGATTATGACCTGTCTAATAAGCATTAAACCAATAAGATGCCACCAATAAGATCCTCAGGAATGTCAACCTGGGCTTCTTCTGGGTCACAGCACTGCAGAGAATAAGTTGTGTGTTTGATGATGCCGCGCCTAAGTCTGTGCTTTGACTGTTGTCTAATACATGTTGTCTGATACATGTGCTTTCCAGTAGGTTGGGAGGTGGAAATATGGGACATTTGGAGGTCAAGTCAACACCATGACCTTGATGGAATTGTACTCAAACTATTCCTCAAAGTGTGCAGTGTGGCAGGGAGCATTATTCTGCTGAAAGAGGCCACCACCGCTGGGAAATACCATCGCCATGAAGGGGTGTACTTAGTCTCCAACAATGTTTAGGTAGGTGACGTGTCAGAATGACATTCACATGAATGCTTAGACTCCTCAGTACATTGCCCAGTCTTCTCGCAGAGTATCCTGAAACTACTTTCCAAAAAAAAAAAGAAGCTGAAAATCTACCTAGCCGTCCACTTGATGTAAAAGTAAATGTGATTCCTTCCACAATTGCTCCAGTTCAGATATTTGCCAATTGTAAGTGTTTTTGACGGTGGACAGGGGCTGGCATGGGTGCTCTGTCTGGTCTGTGGCTACACCGTCCCATTCACAGCAGGGTGCAAAGCACTGTGTTGTAACATATTCTTCTCAAAACCAGCATTCAACTTTAGATGCCTTTAAGAATTGATGAGCCTCGGTTGGCCAATATCCTGTTGCCTTGGACCACTGTTGATAGGTGCTCACCACTGCTGACTGGGAGCACCCCAGAGATGGCCCGAACCAGTCATGGCCATTACAATTTGTCCCTTGTCAAAGTCAGAGTGTTTAATGCCTGCCCATTCCTCTGGCATCCAATATGACAACTATGAAAACCAACTCCACTCTTACTATGTCATATATCCCAGACCTTGACATGCACAGTTGTAACAAGATAAACAATATTATTTGAGTGGTCATAATGTTTTGGTGTATGTCATCGGTGTATATCATGCACATATGAGCAATCCATACAGTTCTATCTAATTTCTGTCGGGTACCTGCAGATCTAGCTGTGAGAAAGTGAATGACTGTTCAAACCATCATGTCACACTGGCCATCAATTTATCACTATGTTACATGTAGGGCTCAACCAATATACAGACTGGACAACAAATATTGGTGCAAGCAATACATCAATACTAATGTTCTGAAGACTTATCAATATTGCTAGGAACAGTACTATGTAACCAATAAGAATGTGGCTAGCTCCTGCACTGTATTTATATTTTCCCAGACTTGCAGTTTGTATTTGTAAAAATGTAATGATTGAGAACTAACGATTATACATGACAATTTACAGGTGACAAGTGAGAAACATATTATGATATGTTTCTGGTTTTACGACGTAGTCAAAAGCTTGAATCTATGTGGGGCATTAATATTGGCATGAATGGTAGAAGCTCTGATCTCCTCATTAGATCTGAGATGTCTGCAAGTAGAATGGCTTCATCCCAATCATACCAAAGCTCCATCTGCTGCATACTGTCCCCCAGGAGGCCTGTATATGCACACACACACTTACACACACACACACACACTTGCTGGAGTTTGTGCACAAACACAGGTTTTAGTGTGTAATAGTCAGACACGTGTGTCCTAATGCAGTTGAGTGAGAGAGATATGGTTGATGTAGCAGTATGGTTTTTCCCACTCTCTCTCTTTCTGTGGGGTAGAGAGAGGCAGACAGAAACAGCAAGGGGGACTGCCTCATGGTCCATATGCTTCTGGCAGCGAGAGGATAGAAGAAACAGACTGCCATTTGAAACAACGCACAGTGATCCACACAGCATGCCTTTTAGACATCCTAGCTGTTGCTCAAAAACATCTGGAGTCTGTTTTGGAACTGGACAAAGAATTTATCATTTATCAGCACTGCACAAATGGCTGTTAATCGTCAGCCTCACTTGGGATTTCCCAGTCCAGTTTATTGACTGATTTATTTATTTAATTTACGTTTTTTGGCTCCAATCGTGTTCTGAATCTTTTTGCATTGAAAATCTTTGAATACTGACTGCAATTCCACATTTGTTTCTTCTCAGATAATAAAGCAAACATCAAACACATAAAAGTTAGTGAAAACAGCTCAAACAGACAAGGCTGCTAAGTTTTTTAATGACCTGATTTGAGTTTTTTTGTTTTGTTTTGTCTAACATGAGTAAATCACAAGGATCAAAATGTGAATAATATTCTCAGTACCAAAGCAATAAAAGGCCCATATAATGTAAAATTGATTGTTTAAGTGATAGATGCACAATGCAAGCATTGTTAAAAGTAAAAAAATACGACATACACTTCCTAAACTGACTGCTTTTGAATAATACAGAGCAACAATACAGAGCAACCAATCAGAACAGAGTTAATTTGCATATATCAGTCTTAATGGCACACTGAGTAAAACAGTTTCTATATGAGATAAACCCATTCAAACTCTATGAGTGGTACACAGAGGAAAAAAGTAAACCCATGGAAAAGGATAGATATAAGTTAAAATAAAATGATCTTTCAGAATGGATGGGGACATCGGTAGATCACAGATGCCAATGCAGCAGTAAAGCTATCCTGCCTTATTTGTATCTAATTGAATGTGATAGACATATCCAGTAGCCATGCATTCACTCTTTCCGTATCATAACAACTCCCAGCCTGTGAGGAGTGAGCCGAGCCAGTGGAGACACCTGCTAGTCCCCAGGCAGCTCCAATTTTGCTCTGCCATGAAAACACAGGGAAGTCAAACACTGGCAGGGGCTTTTGCACCAGCCGCAGGCTCAGAATCCACTGGATTGAGGCTTGCGCCCCCTCAGTCTGTGTGTGTGTGTGTGTGTGTGTGTGTGTGTGATTCAGCTAGACGGAAGCAGGCACATTTGTCATTTGAGCAGAGTGCTGCTCATGGCTTAGAGGGGTAGGTCTGCAGAGAAATGTCAACTTGCATTCATTCTGTTCAGCTTGACATATTTCGAGGAGAGAAGGAGACAGATAGCAGGGTTTCCAGCAGGAAGGGAATGGGGAAGGCAAAAAAGAAATGGCTGTGAAGGAAAAGATGAGAAAACGATCAAGGGGAGGATAGCGGAAAGAAGAATAAAGGGGCGGGGGAAATGTAGGTGTCATTTTTTCTGAAGGAAAAATCGTTAAAAAAGGGAAAATGAAACAAGGCCCTTGAGATATTTACTTCCCTGCTTAGCGGCTCCTCCAGCCCGGTGCTAAATCAACTAAGGCTCTGATGTAGTGACGTCTAGAAAAACAGCAGAACTGCCTACACAGCTATGTCCAAAGGAGAGGAAGACAGAATGAAGAAAGTTCGATAAACACAATTAAGCACATTGATTTGAGAAGAAAGCCGACCTATTTGGATCAGTGGGGGAAAAAAATCCATGCCTGACATAATTCCGCGGAGACCACTATCTGACAGCACAGAGGAACGTGAGAGCGTGTGGGCGAGCGTGTGTGGGTTCCGTTCTTTTCATTGGTCCCTTGAACAATGAAAGTAACACTTTTCTAAGAAAACGCGCCCAAAAAATCATGCTGCTTGTTACTGGCAGGTGGGAGTCAGGTGTGTGTGTTCCGTGGAACTAGTTTAAGACCATCAATGAAAATGAAAATGGCTCGTAGTTTCGCTGCTTGAGCTGATTCTGGTGTGGATTCGCCTGGTGCATAGTTTCCACCATTTCAGTCCCACATTTCTAAAATAGCCACCTGCTTTATTTCCAGCCAGGAAAATGCAGCAGCGAGGGCTATGTCTGCAACAGCACAGTGTGTGAATACTGTAATTAAACTGCCACTGCCTCTGCCTCGCCCTCACATCTTTTGGGCTGCATGCGTATATGTGTGAGTAGGAGCTTGGGTATGCTTTTCAGGATCATTTTTTCCTTGTTCCATCTTGAACAGCACAGAGAAACACATTTACTACAGTTTTCCTGTATTCATTAGTCAGTGTGTGTTTGTGTGTAAATGCAATATAGTAAAAAGTAACATTCATATTATAAAACAATCATGTTTTCAGTACATTTCTTGCACTAGTCAGAGGGGCAGAGGTTTGGCTGATCTTCTCCTAGTGTAGTTTTCAGCCATCAAATGGATTGGTTCGCTTCCACCACCTGCCTTAACTAATCGTAATTTATTTCATTAATCCTTTCAATAAGTTTTATGCTTATGCAGCGACATGCAAACAAGACCATATAAGGGGTCCTTTTATCCCCTGGCTTTTCTTGTTTTGCTAAAAATGACATCACCTCATGTGTTCACCAGAACTGTAAAATAAAACACAACAATCCAACAGTGGGGACGACACATTATCTTTACATTATTATGAACCGCTGCATTCTAGATATGGCGGCAAACATATTGATGTGGAACGGAATGGTTATCCTCCATGAACAATATCTCGACATTAACCATCTCGCTGCTAAATGTGAGTTGTTGGCTGCAAGTCCATTTGCATTAGGCTAATTTAATTCAACTTTGGCTAGCCTGCTGCACACTGCATATCTGGCATAGCACAGAGCATGAATTATCAACAGCACAAAGCTTGTTTTAAAGCAGAAGTGTATGGCAATGCTGACAAAGCAGAGTGATAGAACTCAAAATAAGTTGCAGAAGTACATGTTTCTAAAAAATCAGACCATAAATGCACGCTATGTAGGTGCTCCCTTCTCACGCTCATTAAAAACTTACATTAACTTACCGTGCTTCGGCTGTGTTTTAGAAATTCACTGTATGTTGTTGGAAGAAAAATCAACAGACAGATTTAAGTTTTGATGAATGGGTGGAATTAAAGAATCAATGTCGAAGCTGAATGTTCTGTGTCTGAATCCCATTGGTGGGACCGTACGTCTTGGGACCGGCCTAGTTAAATCCCACTGCTGCAGTTGTACTTGCAATAGGGTTTCTACTGATTTGTATTTAACCTACTGTCTGTGTTCTTCCAAGCAAATGTTTGTGTTCTTGCTTACGGTCCAGAAAGTAGCTTGAAATATCATTTTCTCAGGTGTACGGGATATTAAAGACTTGTATGTGTGTTTGTGTGCTGCTCACCACTCCTTGAGCAGCGATGAGTGCAGCAAGTGTGCTGCGGCCAGCTGTTCCCGGGCTGCACAGGGACAGACGGATCTCGTGGCCCTGGATGACGTGTCGGTCCATCTCCAGCAGCATGGCCTCCGCTTGCTCTGCCGTCTCATACTCCACCACCCCAAAACCCCGCACCGGACTGCCCTCATCCTGAGCCAGCTACAACACACACACACACACACACACATGGTCACAATCAATTCACATTTTTAGATCAATGTTTTAAGACTTGGAAGCTTCAAACATAGTTTGAACCTTTTTGCAATTTTAAATTTATTATTTTTCACTCTTAGATTGAGCAGAGAAATGATGCTGAATTTCACCTGAGACACATCAGTGTATGCATTAGGATTGGAATACGATGAAAAGTTACTGCTGTGTGTACAATCTGGTTAAAAGGAAACTAAGCATTCTTTATATTTGCTGTCATGTTTTTTCACAGTTTAATCTAAAAAACAGATGGAAAATTGTAATTTAAACCTAAATGTGAATCAAAAGGAAAATGTAATTAATTCCATATAGTGATGGGTGATATGGTCAAAACAAAATATCACAATATCCTATACATTACATCATGTTTATTTCTTTCATGTGCTAAGTTAAAAAGAACAAAAAGGGACCTATAGTGCCATTCTGGACACTTTACAGAAGGCAAATAGGTTACAAGTAAAATAATGCTACAAGATTTTATTGTACATTTGGACATTCTATTGGTCCATTCATTACACAATTCTGACAACAGTATATACAACAGCTGGCATTTTCAAACTACATAAAAAATGAATTTAAAAATGTTTAAAACACAAAAATGGGGATGTGAGGTTTTGATTTGACAGCAGCAATTGATTTTTCACAAACTGTGCTGCTTTAAATCTAATTTTGCTCTTGTTAAGTACTGACAATATTCATGCTATGGTTAGAAAATGTACTGTGACATACTTTACCAGAATTTATTATTGAATCAGATCAGCTTTAAATTGATTAGTCCACTTATGTAACAACTTGACTTTAAGTAATCACAATTTTCCTAATGTACTTTTAGATGTTTCAGTAAATGTAATGTGCCACTGTAGTCAATTTGGCTAATTTTCACTAATCAAAATGTGGCCCACATTCAGAAAAAAACAACTGCAAAGATCATGACAATTCAAAATTACTTTAAACAGAAATACATATCTCGCACAGTGTATAAAATACGCTCTCTCCAAGTAATTGCAGTAATATTAAAATATGACTTCTAGGTTAAACTGGCTGTTGTATGAAACAGCCCTATACCATACCACACATTTCAAGATTAGGAAGGAAATATGATGTGAATATACTGTCTGACTGGAAGAGCACCCTGAAGACGCAGAATGAAACTTCTGTTCTGTAACTAATTATGAGTCTGTCATGAGTATATCAAGTGAAGCATCAGAGGTTATTCTGTAGGAGTCATGCTCCTTGTTTAGTGCTGTGTCCACACAGCCTCAGAAGCTTTATGCAGATGAGTTTAGACATTACCCATCTGTGTGACCCACAGGGTAGATTGCTTTAGTGAGAGGCAGATAGCGGCTTGTTGTTGAGAGGCAGATATAATGTCATTTCTACCCAGGACCAGATCTAAAACTAGACTTCCTCTCGGCCAGAGCCTGCTGTAGTTCTAGGAAGCAAGTCAGCTCCTTGTTTATCACTCTTTCCACGACTCCTGATAGGGCAGAGACTTGGCCTGTACTGACAGGGCTCAGATTTGCAACTGCTTTTGCTTGTAGACAGTGAAGGATAAGAGTAACCTGAAGCATAATAACCACTGATATTCACAGGGCAACCACACACACACAGCTGGTAGCCTAGCAGTTAGGACGTTTTCCCTACAATCAGAAGGTCATGGGTTTGAATCCCAAGACTGCTAAGCACCTCTGAAGGTACCGTCCCCACACACTGACTCCTCCCTGGGTGCTGTGTTCCTGGCTGCCCACTGTTTCACTTGGTGAATGGGTTAAACACAGAAGAAGAATTTTGTGCTGTTTACGTGTGACAGAATGGTCACCCAAGCACACACAATGTGGACAACTAATGTCCAGTATACTAACATTTATATAACAGAAATACGGATTTTTAGTTTAGGGTGCTGAAAGTATACAATCCAAAAAGCCTCAGATTGCTTTTTAAGGACAGTTCAAAATAAAACTCAAATGAACAATAGTTTCTTTTTTGGAAATATTGTGAAATCAACCTTTGGGGTAATTTCAAATGCTTGACTGAAAAATCTAATTTACACAGTGTTCCCCCTTTCTCCAAACACAGCTGATTTGCCAAGACATGTCTGGTGCATGAATGTATTAATTTTGTTTTGCACTGGAGCTGTGAAGCTATTGTAGCTACATTGCTGGAAGCCTATGGGTTAGTTTCTCAGACTCAGTAGAATTGCCAGTAGAAATTCAGCTGTTCAAGACTAAGCTTAATCCATTTACAAAAATTCAGCCGTGAGCCACCCAGAACTCTTTTCAGGTGATAAAGACTTCAATTATATTACCCTTGTTGCCATTCACTTAACAGAAGCAGAACCAAACAAATCACTCCAAAAGCTGGTCATGTCATGTAAGTAAGTCTAGCATAAAGTACTAGTAGTCAAATAGCAGGGATTTATTAAAATACATATATAATACAGTGATAATTAGTTTTATCAATAAAACCGCACAGGATTAAAGTAAAACATCAAGAAGCTCACATGAATAGACTGCTCTCACTCTATGCCAGAAGAATGCACTGAACTTCATAATCACAGATACACCAGACACTACTTCACTGTACACTCTCAAACTCCCTCCATAATTACCAGCAACTGTTTCTCAGTCCTACAGTCCTGCTGGAGAGCGGGAACCCACGATGGGAATCGAGAACATTTACAAGGTGAACTTCAATATTCACACATACTTAAACACCAACACCCACACACACCATCCAGATGTGTCAGAGTGATTTTGCCTTTCATCTGTGTGCGTCACACTTTTGACGCTGCCACCAGGGAGTCCATCCTTGCTCAGGAAAAGGTAGGGGGAGAAAGAGAGAGAGAGAGCTCCACCATTCCACCATCGAAGTCCATTTAGCTACTTTGCCTTGCTCATCGCTCCTCAGGTTCATTTCAGCAGTTAATTACTTCCAGGGCTATTCTCTGGATACTAACAGACTTAATTATTCTGCAAAGAATAAAATAAACCCGAAAATAGGTCAAATATAACACGATTTATTTGACCACAGCAATTAATGTAATAGTATTATGAATCATTATGAACTGGATAAAAAAAAAGACAACAACAATAACTGCTAATTTGTTGTTTTACCATTTTAACATTTACCATTTTCAAATGATTTAGCATATCCTCATCCGCATGATGAAAGCACTAATCTCCAGGGTAAAGCACAAAAACAACCAAAAATAGAGAATTCACAAGAGGTTTGGAAAAAATACAGCATTCTCTGCTGCTGTAAAGTCCAGCCGCAAGGTCCCCTCAACACTAATGGTGTTGAAATGTAGAACTCCAGGTAAAATCAGCCTGATACATGGTGAAAAACAGTGAATTTAGTAAAATACAGTAAATGCTTTTGTTT
Source organism: Brachyalestes nurse (assembly GCA_037974405.1). NCBI lineage: Eukaryota > Metazoa > Chordata > Actinopteri > Characiformes > Alestidae > Brachyalestes > Brachyalestes nurse. The sequence continues at coordinate 12,774,848 of JBBPCY010000109.1, forward strand.
ATCTAAGTATGGTTGATTTAGGAAACACCATTAAATTACTAATAGTGTATTATACAGGACAGCTGGTGGGCTAGTGGTTAGGGCATTAGCCCTATGATCAGAAAGTCGTAGGTTTGAATCCCAAGTAGTGTCTTCACTGAGGTTCCCTTGGGCAAGATACCGTCCCCACACACTGCTCCCCGGGCGATGTGTTCCTGGCTGCCTGCTGCTTCACTTGGTGAATGGGTTTAATGCAGTGGAAGAACTGTGTGCTGTGGTGTGTTCACGTATGACAGAATTGTCACTTTCACTTAATGATGAATTACTGATATTATTCTGGCCCACATACTTGTTATGCTTTCAGTTTAACAAGAATATCATGTATATCAGTATATCATTTCCGAGAAAGTACCTGAATTCTCATTCTAAATATCACTTGCATTTCATATTACAACCAATTACAACCGTAACTTTAGTATGGTTGTTCATTTTGTATAGTTTATTTTTTAATAAAAATATTCTAGTTTTACACATATGAATTTTACAGTAATTATTTATGCCGTAGGCTGTCGTTATGTCAGATAAGGAGGCAAATGAGTCTGAATGGATTTTTGAGGACCCAGATACCAGTGGCAACACAGAAGATAGGAATCTCAGAAAATCTTTGTTTAATTACATATTTTCATTGTCTGTTTAGCTGGTTTATGAAATAAAGAGCTAAGTTCCTATTCCTTTGATAACAAGTTTGTTCATGTTGTTGAAACCTTATATTTCAGCAGTCAGAATGTAATGCTGCACTATTTAGGGAAGAACAGAAAATAAAATTCCATTACAAGTGCAGCATCTTTGGTAGGCGAGAGAGTCAGCAAGTTATTTCAACGTTTTATTCAGCATGTGTATTGCTTTAGCAATTAGTTGTGCTGCTATTTTCGTTTCTCTTCATCTGTTGGCTCTGCAGCATCTGAATAAGTCACTAAGTCACTAATAAGTGAATGAACTCACAGTGGACTCAAACATTTAGTGTTTAACAGTCTACGTTTAAACATTAACTTTTTAATATATTTCACTTACATCTTAACTTGAATGTTTCTTTCAAAGAAAGGAAGTGAGCTATGCAATTGTACCGTGGAGGTTCATTGTTTAGTTAATGCTATCTAGGTATGACATGACTTATCCAGGTAATTGACCTTTTGTCGTCAGGGGTGTTTTTTTCTCTGTTCATGACCAGAAAGATAGTTGGGGTGAGGGCTTATTTTCTCAAGGGTGGATCGTTTTTCATTTTTGTTATGAACAGGACAGAAGAACACAATTTTGTAGAGTAATTCGAACCTACGCAACTTGTGGGTGTACAGGGCCCACTGGCTCTGATGGTGGTAGTAACTTTTATTTTTGTATAGAAAATCAATAGAATGTGTAATTTGAGCAGGTGTACTCAACGTTTGCATACTGCATATACATTATAGTGGGAACTAGACTTAATGTAAAAAAAGAAAATGCCAGAAATTCCATATCGGTGCATCCCTAGAAATGTCTAAAATGAATGATGTATTCCCTCATACATGTCAAAAGTCGAGTTTTCAGCTTGATGTCTGGCAGTCATGGAACACTGATGGATAGAAGCGCTTCTGCGTCCTGGAGAGGAAGGCAGCGAGAAAGGCGTTTTAGCTGAAGGCAGAAAGCTAGAGTTCAGATGGAGAGTCAGTTTCCCCCCTCGGGAGACTTCACTACCCCCACTCTTCACAGCACGAGCAAGCGAGAGAGAGAGAGAGAGAGAGCAAGAGAGAGAGAGTGGGAGGCATTGATTGGCTATCGGCAGTTGGTGCTATGGAAATGGTAGAGAGGCAGAGCGAGGAAGAGAGAGAGAGAGAGGGAGAGAGAGAGAGGTTATGACATAGACTGGCATGTGTCAGCAAGCCTGTGAGGAAATGAAAGAAGGAGTCACTAGAGTTTGTAAGCCAGGAAAAAATAAAAAGACGGTGTGTGCAAGTGTGTGTGTGTGCGTGTTTGAAGCAGAGAGATGGACAGAGATAAAAAGACAGTGTTAGTGAGCAACTGTGAGAAAGATAATGGTGGGTAGGAAAGTGGCGTGTGAGTGCATGTATGTGCCAGAGAGAGACAGAGAGAGATTAAGAGAGAGAGCGGTAAATTGAATGAGGTGTGGGATGTGACAGAGGCAGGAGGAAGAAGGAAGTGAGGGAGAACAAAAGCAGGAGTGTGGGGTTGGTTTTGGGACAGCTGGTTTGAGAGTACTTTACACCGTGTGCATGTGTGTTTGAGATTTTTGAACAAGTTAGAAAGAACAATATTCAGCAACCACAAGTGCCAATTTTTATAAGACTGTGAAAAACAATGAGTAGCACTCATTCAACTACAGAAAAATCAAACAACAGATTCTAACCAATAAATTAATACATTAAGATATGCTATAATTAGCTGTCATCTTGTTGTTACTATGGAGTTGATTAGAAGGTTGTTTAGAAAGTTCACTCTAGTTGATCAGAATCTGTCATTTTTACTGATGAATGTAGTTGCTTTTCTTTTGTTTTTGTTGTCCAGTGCTTAGAAATTTATCATGATTATAATCTTATTTTATAATCTTACTATAGTCTAAACTACTACTCACTTCACTAACGAAGTTAATTAATTAAAAAAATACAATGACTGTTACTGTAGGGCAAAGTAAATAAATAGATAGATACACAGATAGATAGATAGATAGATACATAGATAGATAGCAGCTACTATTAATGTGCTGTCGTCCCCTACTGGTTATATATAGAAATGTAGTAGGAAAAATATTTATAGCTAACAATAAAATATGAATATTGTTTTTAAATGGGCTTTTGAGAATGAGTATCTGAGAACTCATTCGTAAGTACCAGCAAATATTCAAAGTCTAAAATGTTATTCATGCCAGCCCAATATTTTCATATTGTCCACACCTATGTATAAGCACAGCACTAACACAGCAACACCTACCCATTCAAATAGAAATCACCCATTCAAATAGAAGTCCCACAGGACCCTTACTGTTCAGTATATTAACTGCATTCTTGCACACTTGAATGATACTGTCTAAAGTGACGCTGACACACACGCACGCACAAACGCATACACATGCACGCATACACACACACACATACACACACACACACAAACACACACACACAAACAAACACATCAATCTGTATGCTCTTAGCATGCAGTAATCAGTGTTGCCTAAGGCTACTGTGCACCAGCTCTTCAACTCAGACAGAGAAGTGTATGAAATAATCTATATATAGAGCAGGAAAGCATTTACATTTGTCATGCTGTAAAGTGCCAAGCAGCTGTGTGTGTGTGTGTGTGTGTGTGTGTGTATGTGAAACAGTAACCGGTAACAGTGAATAAACACCAAGAAGAGAAGCCCACCTTGTAAGGGACACACTCACAGTGTCTCAGTTTCAGCTTTTCAACACTTGTCCATCTCACCCTACTTCCCCCCACCAGCGCACACACACACACACACACAGTTTTTACACCATCAAAGTAACCTATGTGTCCGATATGATATCGGTATCGGGTCCGATATAGTCGTACATTCGATATCGGTCGGACAGCCCTGATCTCTATATTCCAGTTCACAGCTTGTGCGGGACCTTGCACAAACACCAAAGGCATAAGGAATATCAGAGAAGACTCTTAGCTCTCCCTCAAGACCTCTTTGGGGTTCTTTCAGGGGCTATTTTGTGGGTTTTGTTGGCTGGTTTTGCCCTCTCCCCTCCCTCTATCTCTCAAAACACAAGGCTAAAGTTGGGCATCTCGTAACTCGGCCGGTCCACCTTAAATACAGCAGTGGTTA
>JBBPCY010000109.1:12778767-12799400 GCA_037974405.1 Brachyalestes nurse
TTTGTTTTTGTTTAGTTGCCTCCGTTTGGGCTTGCACCGGCATTTCATTGTTGGCCGCCATTATTCAACTCTGAAAACTTGTCGAAAGTCCCTCCCCTTTCCGCTACGTAGTCAAAATGATGTCCGTTTAGTGCGCGTAGTGTTCATCGTTCTGCACTGCATTTTCGGGCTGTTTTCAGTGCACCATCCGGGTACTTTCAGTGCACTGAATTTTAGCTGAGTTGTCAATGTGAACGCACTACGCACTAAAAATGTGCACTAAAAGTGTGCAAGTGCGCGATTTCGGACACACTCAGTGTCTCTCTGACCAGGGACGACACCACACCCGCAGTCAACATAAACATCCTTCCCATTACTTAGATAACAGCGGCCTCTAGTGGCCACTGACTGGGGATGTGACACTTTTAAGATAAGTCACATTCAAAAAGTGCTAAACAAATCTCAAAGCAGATAAGCTATCAAAAATGACTACAAAAAATAAGTTTATTATTTAACATTTAGATTTAACATTTAATACCTTCTTGCTTGTCCTCCCAAAAATAAATATATTGGGTTAAGCATCTTAATATATCTAGCTTAAAGTATATAAGCCAATTCTGTATGTTGAATAATCAAATAACAATAGTTAATTTGACAAGTGATTCCAATTAAACACTAGTGTATACGTGCCAGTCATTTTTAAGTGTTATCCCAAACTTAATCTCGACTAGAGCTGTCATGAGTAACCAATTAAATCTAAAATGTATATTTTCCAAGAATCAGCTCAGTAAACAGTATTCAATTTGAATGATATAGTTCTCTCTTTATTTCAAAGACTGAAGATACGCCACAGTTTTTAAAAAGTGTCGTGTGTATTGCTGAAAGAGAGGAAACTACTGAAAGATATATTGTAAAACAGCAGCATACAAGGTAAACAACATACTACTTCAGGTCTATTGCAATAGTCAAATGTTTCAGAGCTGACCTACACTGTCATGAGTGATAAGGTAATGGCACTTCTACCTTTAATTGTTTTAAACAAGAACAGATAATTAAATTAATCATCAAACCTAATTTCTAGATAACTCATTTTTGCATATATTAGTAGTAACAGCTATAATGTTCAGGTTTAAAACATGAAACGGGTTTATCAAGTCAGAAACATTATGATCAACCTTGTTTTTCTCTGGTTTTCCAAGTAAATTGGTAAAAGTCAGTAAAATATATGAAAAACTCACACATACTGCCTTCAGTAAGTAACCAATAACAAAATAACTTCAAAGTAAAAAGGGAAAGAGGGAAAAAAACACACAGATTAGAGGGAAAAAAAGAGGGTGACATAGTACAGTTAGTGTCTTGGCCTTAATTGTGCTAATAGTGCAGAAGAGACCTGAGACAGACCTATGAACTACTAATGACATCATGGACTTTTTTTAATCACTGATATTTTTAGTCACAGACATTTTTAATCATGGACATTTTTCTGTGGTCATAGACCATTCTTGTTTTTGATCATGAGTACTTGTCACACCGATTGCACAACAGTGGAGAAGCATTTCTGTTGTGATGTAGCAACTCAAGTTCCACTCCGTCAATGGCCCAGTTTCTATACGAGGGCTACGGTGGTGAAATACCAAGTCCACAAAGGCAGCCTGTCAAGTAGTTGCAAAACATTGGATAGCATATTTAATCTCACGCACACATACACATCACTTCCATTAGGAAGGCAAAAAGAATCCTCTATGAAGAAGCCTAGTCACATTCACTTATAATTTGTCATTTAAACAAACTAAGGTAAAAAGATTTGTCAAATAATTGGTTCATTCATCTTGAAATGGCAGCTGGTGTTTTCAAAAGTCTATATTTAAAGTTAGAAGGCTTTAATATTGCAGTAAGGCATCGTAATTGACTCTGCATAAGTTCACCAAGTAGATTATAAAATGGAAAACTGAGGCTGGTTCTGACTGCTTCTCTTCCCTGGCCATTTCTGCTGAGGACTTCGATTAAGCTTGTCGTACTGCTCTAGATTTCCATCAGCTGTTCCTTACTGACCTTAAAACAGACAAATCAGTGCTCCCACCTTACTCTCTCACACATACACACTCGTCCAACAGTGCGAGGGCTTTCCCTCAGGCAGTGGGCCGTCTACTCTCTACCTCCATCTGCAGTAAATTGCTGACCTTTAGAAGAAAAACAGGTTGGAGTTTGGGAGTGAAAAGTTAAGGCAAGATTCGTTAAAGGCACTCTCATGTCTGGGGAAAAGCTGGATAAAACGTTCCTTTTCTTCCACAGCATATTCAAAGAGCCTAAAAAAGCATTTATTTCCACCAGCTTGTGGTCCATAATGATGCACACTGCAGTTACAGTTAGTAAAAATTTACCTACCAAAGCGTATCTGCTTACAAACACGCAAACCAAAACACAATCAACTGTCCTTTGCACAGCGCACATGCAAATTCCACTTCATTTGTAGAACTGGCATCATGAAGCATCTGAGATGTAGTCAACATCTCATTTGGGGGGGGGCTCAAAGAACTTATATACAACAGATACTCAGACTTCAACCAATCAGAACGCATAATCAACGAGACTAAAACACCGAACACCTGAAACTGTGACTGTGGACACAAACAGAGACTTATAGTTTCAAAATAAAAGTCTTAAAACAAAACCAGCCAGTCTGAGAAGTTATAAAGCTAATCAGAGCGAAACAGTGCCCCAGAGGAGCGTCACGATCAACAAACCAATCAAGGGGAAAATTAAACTCTGTCAATCCCCAATTTTTAATACTGTTTTCAAAATGTGAAGATATTAAATTTTAAAAATGACCCCACGTGTTAATGAATAATTCAAAATTAGAGAAAAAATTGACACAGTCAATATTAACATTTTCACATCATTAAACATTCATGATTACACTTAGACAAAGTGACATGTGCACGAATCTCCGGCCCTCTGTACAGCATTTGTATCCTCTTGAGTCTGAAATACATTATAAAAAGCTGCAATGCGGAAAATGTGTCTGTGTGTAAATCTGTGTGTGTACGTGTGTCTGACAGCTTGAAGGGACAAAAGCAACCGTCTCAGGCTGTGTGAAGAGGCCAGGCTAAAGGTCAAAATGCCAGTCAATCTTCATGCCAAACCGAAAGAACTAACAGACAGAAGAGAGAGAGAGACAGAGAGATCTTCTGATGCAGTTGGAGGTACGTATGTGTCTATATGTGTCTTGGTGACTAACTTAGATGTGTAAAAAGGGGAACTAACAATCTTGATTATCAGTGTATAACCACATGAACAGAAAGAGGAAGCAGTCAGATGTATGCAAATCACTGACTAGTATCTTTCCGCATTCACACATACGTATCCACCCAAACAATATAGCGCCTTTCAGGCATTGTGGTTTTGCAACAGAAGTCTACATATTCGCCTCTGACGCTGTCTCTGACACTTTTTTGTAGTGTGTTAAATGACCTCACTAATCCACTTCGCAGACAAAGGTCAGAACAATTCTAGAAATGCTCACTCATACCAGTAAACACCCCAGACTCTCGGGAGCGACAAAGACATAGAGGTTTACAGAAAGAGAAGCTGAAGTAGAATCATAAAAATAAACTGATCTGACATCATTCTGAACTCCTGTTAAACATGATTCAGTGTCTGCCCACATGACTACACAACAGGAAATGTGTTTTAGTTACCATACTTTTCAAAAGATGAATCCTGTTCATTTTTGATATATGTGCGGAAAAATCGTATAATCTTAAGACTCTTCATCTGCACCAGTGTACCACATCCTTCTCTTCACTGGGTTTACTGGTTTGATGAAAAGTTGTAGATGTGCACACCTCATCTGTTCAGAAAGAAATCTGGTGATTGACTGATTCATGTACATTGCTGAAATGCAAGCAGTATAATTTGTACACATAAGCGTTTTTACACGCTGTGATGTTTTTTCTACACAAATGCTGGATCGGGTCTGTTGGGTCGGTTCAAAAGGTATTTTTTGGGTGATTTAGCCACTTGTTTGGTGATGCGTCACAGTAACACCTCAAACCATAGTTTTTCATCCGGCAATTTTGACCGAAACTTGAAGCAACATGCTCAACTGTTTAGCCAATGGTTAGTCACTGTCAAATCACTGACAGGTGTCGATTATTATTTGTTGAGATTTATAACTGATGTTTATATTAGGTCATTTCAAGGAGATCATAACTTTGTTGTAATAATTTTATTGTAGCGGTCATGTTTTCATGTGTTTTGTTGTGTGTCCACAAACTTTTGTCATCTTCTGTTTACAGGATGAAAAACAGCCAGAGTAATAGACTGATTTACTAATTACAGAGCTAATGATGAGTACCATACCATGTTCATTTTAACACTTGCTTGCTTTATTTCGCTTACAACGTTTTGTTAGTTTTTATGTATGTATAAAAAGTATATTGCGTTTTAATAAAGTCCTGAAACACGAACAGCTTCACTGTGCTTTGGCACAGATTCCAACAGTCTCTGGAACAGTGCTGGAGGATTGGAGCACTACTCATCCAAAACATATTGCCTCAGTTGGTGTTTTGATTGTGGTAGAGAATACTCCCATAGGGGTTCCAAAAGTTAGATGTTTTTCCACATATTTATAGACCACTGTCTGAGGGTTTTTCACCACTGCTCAGTATTTTCTACATGCAACAGAGCACAGTGGGGCGTTAATTGCTTACTTGTATCATGAAGTATTGTATAGTCTTATTCAGGTCATCAACCATCTGTATATATTGAATGTAAAGATTTCATTTTAACTGAGCAGTTTGTCATTATTGAGTGGTACTTCAGTTTTTAAGAATTATAATGTGTAAAGAGCTCATATCATGGAAAAATCCATTTTTCTCACTTTTTTAAATAAAGCAAAGACGCCATCAGGAGGCCCAGACATCTTTTTGAAGGAGGCACAACAAATAGCAGACAACTAAAACAGAGTTCTACAGATCGATCGTAAAGACATGCCAGCCTTAATGGCTTCAGAACATATAAAAAGCTATTTAATTCTAAAGGATAAACAGAGATTAGAAAATGTCGATGCAAAAATAATTATGACCTTTTTTGTTACATGTGACAAAATAAGACCTTGAGAGGAAAACAATTAAATACAAGGAAAATCTTTTGGGCCATTTAAGGATAAATATACAATATAAAAAAGATAAAAAATAAAAACAAAACAAAAACAAACAAACTGCAAACAACTAAGTGCTCAGTTACCAAGTAGCTAAAGTAACCAAGTAACTTTTCTGATGCAGTCTGTTGAGTTATAAAACCTAGTGATGCTAGGTCAGATTAAAGGTCAGATTAACTCTGTGATTAATTGTGTGTTCTATTATGTAGCCAAGTACTGCTGGGTTACAGAAATGACTAGTGATGCACTGACCTGAACATTATTGGCCAAAAACAGAAAGAAAGCTGACGATAAGCAATTTACATGAAATAAAATATGCCAAAAACTGACAACAAAGAAAGGATGGTTATTCCAAGGCAATAAATAACATTATTCAGTAAATATACATTTTTTCAGCTCTGCTTTTTTGGATTATTTCAAAAACTGGCTACAGATGGAATGCTAGTGGGAATTTTCATTCTTGTCTCTGTGTATTTAGTAGGATGTCATGCTTCCAAGTAGAATTAAACCATTGGAGAAGTCCTTCAGTGTTGATTCAATTTAGAATACTTAGAATTAACAGAGATTACAAATTGCTTGTCCAGTGTCCCTTACAGTAACTGTTCTATACAGGCCACAGATTTAGTCTGAATTTGTTGCTGATTCAGAATGTGCTGACCTGCCAACAAATCAGTTTAACTTAGCATTTGTAGGCTTCTTATTAGTGTGCTTACTCAAGCACACTATTGTTCTTCTTAAGTTTAATTCTCTTATTATTATTATTCCGTTCACCCATTTTTTGGCCCCCTACTCCTCCCAGGGCTTTTGAGACTGATCTCGATTAGTGGGCTGTTCACAACTTTTTTCTACGTCTTGTCACTCATTCGTCATTCTCGTTTTTCCAGCGAAACTGATTTGCAAAAGTATTGGCACCCCGTAAATCCTCAACTTTGAGATCGTCCTGCTCGGACACACTTCAAACTTCATCACCAAACCCACTAAACTTCATGTGAAACCTCAGACCAACTTCCCTGACACACAAACACGGTGTCAGGGAATTTCGCTCATCCCTTTTTTCCCCATTCACTTCCATTCATTTTTAACCCTACTGAAATGAATGCAGTTTCTGAAGAAGAGACTTTCAGTCTTTAAACAGTGACCAAGCCTTATGAAACCTCATATGAGAGCTCAGGCCACGCCCCCAAAGACTCAACTGTTTAAACTGAACAATATGGCCAAAAGTATTGGGACAGAGCTGTCATACAAAACTATGCGGAGAAAAGTATTGGGACACACACACACACACACACACACACACACACACACACACACACAGTAATGCTATGCTAATGCTAACGCTGTATTGATGCTAATGCTTTGCTAATGCTAACGCTATGCTAATGTTAATGCTAATGTTAATGCTAACACTATGCTAATATTAATGCTAACATTATGCTAATGCTGATGCTATGCTAATGCTATGCTAATGTTAATGTTATGCTAATGCTAACGTTGATGTTAATGATATGTTAATGCTAGGCTAACGTTAATGCTATGCTAATGTTATGCTAATGCTAATGCTATGTTAATGCTAATGCTAAAACTATTCTAATGGTATGTTAATGCTAGGCTAATGATATGCTAATGCTATATTAATGGTAGGTTAATGCTAGGCTAATGATATATCAATGCTATGCTAATGCTCATGCTAATACTAACGCTAATGCTGTGTTCTGCATTTGAGCACACTGCATTTTCTCTGCGGAAATGCAGTCTAGTTTGAATGTACTGTCTCATTTAAGGTCTTACTGATTATTCAAATAAGACGCTGGTCAATTTTAATCACTATTAGTCACTATTACTCTAATCACTATTTCTCTTTTTTGTTGATTTGTAAAGTCTTAACACCTAGTTGTGAGACTAGTTAATCTAAGTTTTATTTCAACTACTTTACTCTATCAGATGTAAACCAAATGTGCTGTTTTGGTGCATACCTAAAACTAACTTAAATTTGGTTGTTTGTATGCCAGTACTTTCCAGTGTATTAAACAGGGTAAAGTTACCATTGACTATTCAAACCAACCATCAGTTAAATAAGGCCATACTGCAATGAATCCTCAATATTCAATCAGCTAAACTGGATTCTCACATACTTAAGATTACACAGCTAAGAGCTCTCAAGTGAGTACTGTAACTTCACATTTTCAGTCATTTTATTATTTAAGATTATGTCAATGGCTGTCATTAGGCCATGAAACCAAAACAGTAGTGAATATTAATTTGATAATTATCCATCACACCTGCAGATCACTTCACCTTTTCTTGTACTTTTCAAAGAAAAAAGCCAGAGCTTTTCAGCATGACTGTGTTTGTTCACAGCAGTGCTGGTTTTAGTATGCCATTAATCAGAGTTGAATAATTAAAATGGCAAAAGCGAAACAAGAGGCTAAAAGCTCAGAGTGACTAAGAGCTGAACTGATAAACTGGGAGGTGAAGGTCTTGCACTTCATCCATCTCCAGCACTCCTGCATATGAACATGGTGTGGGTGCAGCTCTGCAGTTACGCCTTATGTTATTGTGAGGGTGTGAGTATTGATTTCTGTGTTGGCTGGAGCTGCTACTAACAGTAGGTCTAAGATCAGCTTTAGCCTTGGGCTTTAAATGGTTTTGATTAGGGTGGAGGCTGAAGAAACCTGACTCTCTGTTATGCTAAAACTTTGCTGCTAGATAGAGTATTGATTTGCATGGGCCGGCCAGGTAGGGAGCTGCCATATTAACACGCAAAAAAGCACTCATGTTGGGGGATAAAGTTTCAGCACCAGCTTTCGTCACCATGTCTGGAAGTGATGTCTGACCTCTGAAACCACAGAGGCAAGCTGCACTCTAGCAGACTGAGATAGTAGTGTGAACAAACACGCACACACACACAAAACCACTTTAAAAATGAGAAGACACACATATATATGCTTCCCTTAATGTACGGATGAATTGCGAAACACAGGAAAAACATTTGTCATCAAATTTACACAAAGAGTGTGTTCCCTTAATGTATGTAACTATCATCTTCACTTCTCCACAGACAAGTGGCAAATACATTCTTTCCCATAGCTTTTCTTTTTCATGAAAGTCAAGCTTAGGTCCCTACATATAATAGACCCCTCCCTTTGGTGCTCACCTGGCAGAAGACGGGCTTGTAGCGTATAGAGAAGATGTGTGCCAGCTCCTCTGAGTCGTCAAAATCAGCAGGCAGCCGGTCCACACACAGGCACTTGGAGTGGAGGTGTTCGGCAGTGGTCAGCTGGTTGACGTCGGTCCACTGCACCATGAGCGTGCGTTCGCCCTGCACTTTGCCCAGCAGTTCTGAGCGAGCCCTAGAGGCTGAGTCCTTCTTCATGTACTCCACAAAGCCATAGCCTTTCGAGTGGCCTGTCAGCTCACTGTAGACCAGAAAGCAGCGCTCGATGTTCCCATAGGTCCGCACCAGCTCTTGGAACTGAGTGGAGGTGAAGGTGTGAGGCAGGTTGGTGACGCACAGCAGCGAGTCAGTGGGCTGCAGCTGGACGGTGATGTCACGGCCACGGACTGACGTTTGGTGCAGTGAACGGATGGCATCTTGCGCTTGGTCACCATTTAGAAGTGTTACAAAGGCTGGTGGGACACACACACACAAACACACACACAGATAAACATTAATATACATATAAAAGACCAGTAAATGAGTGCCAAATGTAGACACCGAACAGGAGTAATTGCTGAATCACAAAAGAGGGGACTATAAAGTACTAAAAGAACACCACACCACGCCACACCACACACAACACAGGAGGTTTTTAATCGGCTGTTTTGGCATCATGTTTACTTCTTTTCCCAGAGTCCTTACAAAAAAATACTGGAATATTCTCTTGAGGAAAAACACAACTACAATTAACTGCTGGCAGCTGTTGTGAAGCACTAATGATTACTGTGGATGCTAATATAGCACTTTGAAAATATTATTTTCTTGCAATGCTTCATGGAAGATCAACAATGTTCAGCATATCCCATAAATATTCCCCAATCCCCAATTAATTATCATGTTGAAACTGATGCTGAAATAGTAAGAACTATTCTAGAAGTACGTGGAGGGCTACTAATCCCTTTCTGTGTATATAGCAGCAAGCTCTTTGAAACTGTTCTGCAAATGTTCTAGACCTTCTTTGCCCATCGCCCATGTCTCCACTCCATTTTTACCCTCACCTTCCTTCTGAAGGGCCTTACTGTACTAGGATTTACAACAATATGTTCTAAAACCTGTGAGTAGATGACAATAAATGTAGCTTAGCTGACGGTTTTCTTTGTGAAAAAGAAAAAAGGCCTGCACAAAGCTTCTTAAATAGCTTACACAATAATCTTATAATTCACAGGCAATTTGCTGGTGACAGGCTTGAGACGGCCATTTTTTAAATCACAAAAAGGGGCTTGATTATAGGCTTTGTCTAAAACCATGACAATTATTACTTTTTTTCCCCTTCTGCTATGGCAAGCAGGGGGAGGAAGCAACTTTATTGAAACAGCTTAAAGCCTATAATTGGTCTGCCATGAGACATCTACACTAACTCATTAAGAACAGTCGAAGGTGGTTTTTGAAAATCACTAAGAAAATATAGGGAATTTATCTACAAAAAGTCACCTTTGACTGTTCTTAATGAGTTAGTGTAGATGTTCAGGTTATGATGGTCATCATGATACAGTAAAAATAGAACCATCTAATGTTTAGATTGTTTAGAACTCAGTCTGTCGGAAAACCTGTGTGGTGCTAACTTCTAAACCATTAGCATTCCTTGTTCCAATATTTATAGCTAACCACCACCCTGTGGTTGTTCGGCTTGTTAAGATTTCTGGAGCCCCTCTGAGTTTGTATCATGGCAGTATCAGCTCACTCTCTCTCGCACCTTTCAGTGACATACAAATGAGCTGTTCTGACATGGTGAACAAAAGAGCTTGTTAGAGCTCATCAGGGCTCATTAAGCCAGGGGGTGAAAGAGCAGTGCATGTAAAATATAAAGGTTCTGCATTCTCTCTGTTTAATGGATCTGAGGAATAATGCAGATGCCTCTTCTTGTCCTTAATAAAAGGCTGTCAGACATCATTACAGCTGACTCTGCCATGCAAAATATGCTGATATTGAGTCACGTTAGCCAACTGGAGTTGTGGCAAACCGCAGACGACACACAGGCTCTGCCCTGATACCGTGGCTCGTTATGGCTCGTTAGGCTTCGATAGGACTGAATGTCATTACCAGATGGCTCCACGTCTCAGCAGAGCGCCAAGTTTTGGTTCTTTAGGCCAGGATTTGACAGAGTGTCCTCCCCCTGCAGTTACTGTCGCCAGCAAAGCACAAACAAGCCTTCACCTGCTGCTTTACAGCATGTCAATTACCAGGGAACCCCCCCTCCCACACACATTTACACGGATTCAGCATAGACAGATATAACACACCTTCGAAATCAGTGATTGCTATGACTGGTCAGTATAAGTACACGCAGACTAGAAATTTTTACGAGCTGACCTTAACCATCTGTCTGACATACACACACACAAAACCTACACAGGGACACACTCTTAATCCTCCACCTGCTGCCCTGTGGCATGCCAGTTAACATATGAGGCAACATAAACATCTGTCAAACATGAAAGGAGCATTCTGTTGGATGTGAAAGAACACGCAAACCTTTTCACCCTCAGGCCTACATGACAGTTACACAGATATGACAAACAGACAACAAAAAGCTACACACAAAGACGAACTGGTATCAAGCCTAGTAAAATCAATAATGCTATATTTATTTAATTGATCGGGTCCTTACTTTCAGTAAAGGGACAAACAAAAGCAGCAGGGATGCACAATGATATCAGTATTGACGAATAAAAACCCTTATTGGCACTGAACAGATGTTTAACTGATATTTCATACTGATATTTGATGACATATGTAGTTTGTATTGGAACAGCAGAATGGTTAGGTGAAACTGTGCTACAATATCTACATCTTATTCATTTTAGTGTGTTTGTAATCAAACAAAAATATATGCTACACAAATAAATGCTACATTTCTCTTTAATCGTAATTCATACAGACTCAGTACGAGTTTTCCATTTTAAAATGTGTATGTATGAGTATAAACTGAAAAAATAAATAAATACATCTGATATCGGCACCAGTCCATAATTCCCATATGTCATGAAAGGCATTGGAGGCTAGAAGTATGTGCAAGCCAACAGTTTATTAAACATACTAACAAAGCTGCACACAGCACTGTTGTCTAATTCTAAATCAGAATACAAGCAGCCAGGTTTCAAAGGTTCCAAGAAAGACACGACAAGAGCAAACAAACAGTACTACTACAACCACAAACCGAGTCACAGCAACAAGGAACACCTGGAGACAAGCAGGGTTTACAGATAAGACACAAGTGCACATGCTGAGAAAAAGGCAGGACTAAAGCAGAGACTACGACCAATCAAAACAAAAGCACATTGAAAACATGAACAGAGACACAGCACGAGGTACAAGGACAAGGAATGGACAAAGCACCCTATCAGTGCATCCCTAGCATAAACACTGGAAGTGGACAATGATTTAGGCAACAATATGTCTTAACCGTAGTCAGTCAATTGTAGTTAATCATAAAATATTCAAGTAAATTATAAACCAATAAGAAGAACAAACTATGGACTAAATTTAGGCTTCAATATGGCTGCTACTAGTGTTTCTAGCTGTAATCTTATAGTACCAATAGTAAAAGATTCTTCAAAGACTTATTTACAGTCATGTTTTTATCATGGAGATTTAACCACACAAAACGTAAATTAAATAAATTAGATTTATAAATGGACAGATAGACAGATAGATAAACATAAACAGATAGATAGATGTATAGATAGATAGATTAATAAACTATTTAAACATTGTTCTTAGAGCCGTCACTGTTCTAAAACTGTTTCCCTTTTCCCTAAACCCCTGAAGAAGGGTATAAATATTTTGTCCATTTTTATAGTCATTTACACCTGGCATTTTGTTACTGTCATATGTCCACCATATGTAACCAGATTTCCTACATAATTTCCACTGGAAATTAGCCTGGCTTGCTTAACTCCTATAGCACACGATTTGCAAAGAGCCTTAGGAAACTCTTAGGAATTTTCCTGCTAGAGCAATGATTAATATGGGTAGCACTTTGTTGCTTTTGGTGACACATCAAGGCACTTTAGTACTCATACTACAAATATTATGTGGCCATATACGCCCTTGACCACCTCAGAAGATGGTTTGAGTGATCAGACTACAATGTATCTCCAAGATGCACTGTATAAGTAAGTACGTTTGGGACTCAACATGTTTCGAGGAAAATGTGTGATTTAGGTATGCACCTTGCACATCACCAAGGGACGGGGTAGAAGTGTTCATTACTTTAGCGACATTACCCGTCGCAGCACCAGTAGAAAACGAAAGAAGCAAATTTCAGACGCTAAACATACCTTGGCCGTTTCACCTCATCTAGGGTAAGATGAAAATATGTAAATTAGATTTTCACGTAGGTATTCCTTTAATGTCTACAATGTAGCAAGAACATTGCATAAGTGGGAATCTACAGTTCCATGCTATCAAAGGCCAATGTTTTTGATGGCAACATTTCTCTGTGGTGGCTCACTGCACCAGAATCTTTGCCAGCACACATGCCAATACACCAAATCAATCATCTAATCCACTGCCTGCAGACCTGCAGTTTTACAACAGCCATTTCACAACAGCAGTTTTAGGATAGTCCAGTGGCATTCATCATACCAATGTGCTGATATGTTTTTTTTTTGTTTATCTTTGTGACTATTAGGCTAACCAACAATTCCTATGCTTGAATCTAACTTTGAAGTTGACAGGGGGCTTAATGATAGATGGGTTTTATGTGTACACTTACAATACATGTGCAGGAATTAAGCTTCACTTAAAACAGCATATTATTTTACTGGAACCAGTAAAACAACTACACAAACAAGAACTTCACTGACATTTACCTGCTGCTGTCGGTTTATAAGGTTCGTAACAATTTTCCTTCCTGAGTGGTAAAATGCATGGAAGCACATAAAACCAGCCGTGGTCTGCATGCCATTATCGCACAATTTAGCAGGTTCACATAGCGTCCTACTGTGCATACATTCAATGACGCTGCCAGGAAACTGCTGCACTGAAAGTACGCCTTCAGACACTTCTCCAATGGTAACTCGCCTGGGAAGCCTGAATCCCGCCCACGTCCCCCGTCCACGCATTACAGAGTTCAGTTAATCAACAGTTGATAGGCTATATTACATCATCATTTACCAGAGGTTCTTACAATGCTCTAATTAAATGAGCTTAGGTATTTTCCAAGGAAAAGAAAAACAGACAATGTAGGTAAATGCATCTCCTTCCTCAATGTCTTAGGTCAGCTAGATAGGTTAGCTCAGCTTTTACCTTGGCTCTCCTCCCCTTCAGTAACTTCTTCAACCTGAGCTCACTTTATGGCTCCCTAAAGCAACATGACTACCACTAATGGCATCCACATTTCTGTGGCTTTGGCAACATGATGGTACTTCTCTCATACTCCGAGAGAGACTCATCTTCCACAGTAAACCTGCTGGACTGCGTCACATACACAGGTGCAGTTAGCCTGTTGTTACATTGTTCAGTAAAGCACTATGTAGACAGGTGAACTGGGATGGAACTTTGCTCAGGGAAGACCAGCCTGTATCATTTTCCAAACGATGTTCCCAACTCACCGCACCCCGCGTACTGACACCACACTAAATCTCTTGATACACAGGTAACATTGAAGGCTGAGGTCAAAATGAAGACATTCAGCATTTTACATGTGCTAACAAAACAATACTCAAATATGTACAAATGAAATAATACGTACACCTTCAAATCTGAAGACAAAAACACAGAGGCTGACTCAAAGTAACAGCCATACAATCATTAACAGCCACAGTCACATCCGCAAAGATCTCTGATAATGGAGCTGTTACAGTACTGAACAGCCCTGTCTGAACATTCAAATATACCATGCTCTTTTATCAGCCACAACTCGCGGTAAGTATCCCGACCCTTTGTACTAGTGCCTGTGTGTGTATGTGAGTGTGTGTTGGGTGTGTGTATTTGTGCGTATGCATCCTCCTGGAACAGCCACCCACACTTGCCACTGCATCAATTAATGATGATCTCCTTCTGCTTTCCCAGCATCAGTCATCTGGCTCAAGTGGTTGTCGAGCCCAGCAGCAACTCCCACACACTCCCGTAAAAAGGCCCTCTCTCTGACTTCAAGTAGGCAATGAGACCCCCACATCACTAATGGATCCACCCCCCCTTCATTGATCTTCACCATCCTCACCCAACGTTCAGATGCAGTCTGGGTCAAATGCTCTCACTAAGTGCCTGTGCTGGCGGCTTTACCACCAGGGCTGCACAATGTATCTTTTACTAATTGTTATAATAATACTGCCCATTTACCGGAAGTCTGCGAAATGCAAATTAGCTTCTAACCAACTGCTAAATGTTTTACTGTGTGCTGTCTGCATCCAGACCAATTACAGATATTTCTTTGGTGTTCTGATGAATCGAGGCATTCACACAAACCTTAATCCTTTTGGTGAAAGGATTCTCAATGATTCATAGAGGTTTGAATTACATTATTGCTAGGTATACTGCAGGGGACATTTGTCCATTTAAGCAAGTAAGTGCTGCTTAATAAAAATGTAATTAAATTAAAAACAATGCTAAAAATGAATTCTAAAATTTATTTCAGAATCTTCACTCATTTGTAGTATTTTCTCAATCTTTCTCTGTTTCTAATGGGTCTAAATGTCCTCTCACCCACTATCCAACTCCGGTACACTGTAAGCCTTCTTCAAAATATGTAGCAATTTGGCTATTTGTCCATATAGTAGATACCTATGCATCTGTTGTAAGTCCTTAATTTTGCTAGTGATTTTATCACATTTATAGAGGTTATAAAATCCCCATATCCTTTTTTTTAAAATGGCAGACAACATAAAATATGCTAAAATACCTGTTTGTTAATGAAGAACTTATAATTAATTCTCATGATTTGCATAATACCAAGAAATGTAGTTTGTTAAGAGCATGTTACTGCTAGTAACAGAAGACAAAGGTGTGAAATGTACCTAGTATTTTATGGTTTTAAACACAACTCAGCCAATCAGCTTTTAGAACCAGAAATATCTATTTTATAATAAAGCACCACTGGGGCTCAATTAGTATGAAATGCAATTTTTAATTGGTCTGAAAGACTGTTTATTAATGGATAATGTATCTATAGCGTTACCTCAAACTCCTACAGAGAGTCTGGTTGCTCATGTCAGTTATGTGAGAGGCGCCACACTGAATAACAATAACAACACAGCACACAACAATATTTCCTAAAGGTTTGTTATTGCATTAGTGTGAGGCTGATTCAAGCAGGAGTAATATTATTACAGAAGGTGGAATTTAATCTGAAATTATTGAAAAATGTAATCATTATTATTCAGAGTAGTATAAGTAGAAGTATTTTCATTATAACTCATCCATTTCTAATTTATATATTTGTTTGTTTGTTTATTATTTATTAATTTCTATCTTATTCTCATACTTGCATCAAATATTTAAGTTCATACTAGAATAAAATCTAGTATTAGGTTGAAGTTGGTTATTACAGAATTAGCACTTAATTATTACCTGGTAATTTACTGTGGAACTATTAGTTCTTATATACTTATTATTAATATAATTATTATTACTGACTTCTTATCACTATTATAAAACTAATTCACACTGGATTTAAATCATGGATCTCATCACCAGTCACTTAAATTCCCAGTTAAGACAAATTCAGCTTGAATAAGGCAAGTGTAGCCACTTTCTACACATATCAATAGCAAATTTACGAATGTGGGCAGCCTGTGCCAGTTCTTCTGCTGCCTGTGGTTGTCAGAACTCGGTAGTGTCAGCCCATTCTATGAATCTGCCACTGTATATTTCATGCTGATGAACTGTCCACAGGGAGCAGGCGACAACGCGAGTACGCTCGCACG
The DNA here is from genome assembly GCA_037974405.1 of Brachyalestes nurse. Classification (NCBI taxonomy): domain Eukaryota; kingdom Metazoa; phylum Chordata; class Actinopteri; order Characiformes; family Alestidae; genus Brachyalestes; species Brachyalestes nurse. The sequence continues at coordinate 12,794,993 of JBBPCY010000109.1, forward strand.
CCAATTAATTTCCATGCTGTAAATCAGTCACGTAGAAATTGGGTACAGCAAACAACGGTGCACGCACAACAAGAGTTGAGGCGTGAAATGACAGCATGTGGGCTTTTGATGGTGCACTCCGTATCCCTTCGGGATTCGCTGCGAGTCGTTATCTCTGGTTGGTCTCTCTCCACAGTCTAAGCCTCACCGTTAGAAAGAAAGTAGTGATGCGCTGTCAGGAACATGAGACGAATTCTGAGATGGGAAGGTCTGGGCTCTTCTCTTTGTCCAGGTCTATGAAAACACACCTTCTTTAAGGATATGCTGTGTCTAGAAATGCCAGATGTTCAAATGGATCCTGTTGTGTTTCAACTAGCAGAGGCTGGAGAAGGGATACATCGCTACGCTAAAATTTTGCAGCTATGGTGCAATGACATGGATATTTCACAATACAATGTATAATGTGGATTTTATACCACAATAAAAAGCATTTTATGGTATTGAAGTTAAAAGAAATTCCAACTAGGATTAATACCCATACTGTGACACCCTTATAGAAGTGGTTCCCAATCATTGTCCTAGAGTACTCCTTCCTTGCAAATTTAATTAATGTGATTACATTCTTCTTTTGCTTTACTTTTATTATTCTTTTCACAGCCAAAAAAGGATGTCAAAATGTCAATGTCAAAATGTCCAGTGTTACTATCCAGTGCCATGCACGTGTATTCATATTTTTTAATGGTTGGGCAGGGCAGAATATTGATTCTTTAAAACAACTGTAATGTATGGGGAAAGAGAACGGACGGTTGAGTCACCTTTAAAATATGTGTCAGAAATAGAGAGTCTGTGACATCACAGCTAGACAGGGACAAAACACAGAGAAACACAAATGCAAAGAAACAAATGCAGAGAAAACACACAGCAAACTCATAAAGCTAAGGTATAAAAAAGTGTGTGCCACTGTTTGATGTGGTTTAATTAAACATAATCACCCTGGGAATGTGGCTACGTGTTCAGTCATACTTAACCTTACATGACTTGGTAAGAGACCCTGAGTTATGGTGGTGCAGCAGTACAATGCTGGACACCGAATGAAGAGAATCAGAAGGTCCCTAGCTTGAATCTGCAAGCTTTTTAAACACAAACTGCAATCACACTTTGCATTTTCTCACGGAACTGCAGCTACTTGTTTTTACTGCTCTTACAAGCCCACTTCGACTCAAGAAGGGCCTGTTAGCTGATTAGCTGAATTAGGTGTGTGCTGCTGGATGCAGGGCCACTGTACTTCAGTAACCCCTGTTGGGGGGAGTATGCAATTATTTTGACAGTTAATCAAAAAAGTGATCATTATATGCACAAAATTGCTCAGAAGAAAAATTATATTTGAAAATATATTGCACATTCATCATTTTATTACGTTTGTGCGTTTGTGGCCTTGTGTGAGTTTTCCTTCCTCTGATAAGGGACAGCTAGGACTGATTTGGGGAATGAGCATGGTCTTTTTCAAAAGGTGGCTGTCATTTGTGGGGGTGTAATAATACAGTGAACTCACGATACAGTTTGACTGACAATTCATGGCTTGACTCATTCGATGCACTCATGATATTTTCAACATATTCAGTTTGCATATTGTCACATTTTTGCATTGTTATATCACAAAATTTCTATGCATTTTTACAGGCCTAGTCGGTTGAGAGTGGAACTGAGGATGGACAGCCTCATGAGAGACTGTGATTTGAAACAGACTCTGAGTTAATTTAGTTTTGTTTAAATATGTCTATACAAGTTTTTGTATCTGGTTTGTTTTCCCAGCCAGCGTGAGTTGCCCCCTCCATATGCTGGCACCACAACCGATTCAATGCATATTTTTTTCCCTTTCCTGTCTTTTTCACTTAATATGATTTTCCCATTCCACTGCCCAATCAATTATAGACTGTGCAGCTTGGCTAATCACCACAAGGTGAGAGCACCATGCAGAAATGTGCTCTTTTTCATCATCACAACGACCACCATGAGTCACAGCTGGCCTGCCTTCACAATAATACCTTCAAAACAACAACGCAGCTAGTTACCAAAACAAGCATGGGCTAATCACTCAATTAGCTACATTTACACACAGACACACACACACACACACACACACACACACACACACACACATACACACTGCTAATTACTACTTCTCAGTGTAGTATATGCTAGAAATGTGTGACAATGATCTGACACAGCTAGCGCAGTAGAATGCAGTACCTCAAGGTCACATTTATTTAAATGGTCCACAAATTGAAAGGATAAAAGAGGAATGGGAAAAATAATTAAGCGTAAAACAGCTATAATATGACCCCTGAGCGCTACGAGAGCTACAGTCACGCGTTTTGCTGGAAGTCCTCACATTAGTGCATATGACTGCATTTAATTAAACTACAGAAAAGTTTGGTTATGGCCTCTGAGGACCCATTACTCCGTAAAACTATTAAAAGAGATTCGAAATTACATAAATGATGTTTTAATTGTGAGTTAACAGCCAATATGTTAGAATATCCGAAACAATTTAAAACACCTCTGGAGCTTTTGGCCCATTAGAACTGCAATAACCTTGTCCTATTTCTCCCATTCTGTTTGCAGAATTACAACACACATGCCTCTAAGCTGTTCAACGCAAGAAACAGAGCCTGTTGTGAAGCTGCTTTTCAGCGTCTTCATGAAAGAGTGTTCTACAGTGTGTTCTCCAAGACGGTCTGACAGTGCAGAGCAATCAGTTATTTAAAATCAGGAAGGCTCTGTATTGTAAGGGTTTCTGTTAGGGATTCAGTCAGCTGTCAAAAAGATTGTCTCTTTTGAAATCACTCTTGATGTCAAAAAAACAGAGAAAGCAGTTCTCTTTTCATAGCTCGTTTTTGTCTTGTCATTTTAGTTGCAGGTTGCTGTTCTTCACCAAGCTCTTTCAAAATAAAAAGAGCAAAGGGTACTGAAAGCTACCAGATTACTATTCATCCTAGTGAATTACAAACACATATAGATTGCTGGGCAGAAAATCTTTAATGATTGAATGACTTTAATGATGAACTAGAAAAATACAATGGCTATAAAGGATGGTAGACTTCCTTAGGAAAGGAAAGCCCCTAATGCTAAAGCACATTTAAACACCATAGAGTGCACATTAGTAGTGATTTACATTTACGGCATGTAGCAGATGCTTTAATCTAAAGCGACTTCCATTCCCTGACTACAGGGGACAGTCTCCCTGGAGCAACGTGGGGTTAAGGGTCTTGCTCAGAAATCCAGTGGTGGTATGCTGAAGGTAGGATTCGAACTCATGAATAAATATACATATATACACATACATATAACCTAAATGGGGTTGGTTTGAAAAGCATTTTAGGTGGCAGTATCAATAATCAGCTGAAGCCCAGCTGTTCTCTTGCAATATGTTGCTATAGATGCCACCATTGTAGGCTCTCATTTAAATACAGCTTTATGAGTCAAGTAGACAGTAAAGGCGTGACGACTTTATTTAGTAAAGGTGTAATGGTTATTTTATTTATCACTATCAGATTACAAACAGCTTTGAAATGATGGGTGCATTCATACCAACCTCTTATCTTTATTTTTATTTATTATTTTTTATCTTTGTTTTACTTTGCTTTTAGATTGTACCATATATAATTACATTCATTGTCTATAGTTACATTAAAAGGCCTGAGTTGTCTCCAAATATTAAGGCCTGAAAATAGATGCTTCTGAATAGTACATAAATATAGAAAAGGGTTTAAAATATAGCAAAAAATATCTTCAGTATTCTGGCTAGCCTCGAATAGTAGCTCCCACAAACACCTCATTATATGCTTAGAGGGAACACAGCAATAAGTCCCTATGCCAAAAGCAATATGTGTCTTAATTTTCTTAAAACAATTTATTTAAAGTGGAGCATGAAGATAGCAAAGTTAGCACTGAATCAGTCTAGGCCCTTTTGATCCCCATGTGTCTTCATTACCGGACGGTGCTGCCCAAACAATAGTTCCTCTGTTAAGCTCTAATTCCCATGCCCACCACTTCCATTGTCATTCCACTAGCAGCCCGGAACACCACGCATAACTTCCACATTCCATCACGGATTCCCCTCACTGACACAAGCAGGTTTTTTAACTCTTAAACTGCAGCGAACTATATACGCACTATATGTGCTACATGCAAGCATCAACAATTGTTTTCAGTGCATAGTGCCAATTTGCTGGATGTGCTGAGGTGAGCCTTAAGGGGTGCAAGATAAATATTCCTCATTACCTCAAAACTGCAGCAACATTCAAGCGTAAATGCCTCCATGAGAATCAGAATTGAATACACACACACATACACACACACACACACACACACACACACACATACACACACACACACACACACACACACATACACACACACACACACA
>JBBPCY010000109.1:12821710-12840864 GCA_037974405.1 Brachyalestes nurse
GAGAGCCCCGTGTGACGTCCCACGGGGGCCAATTTGCATAGAACCGCCCCTCATCTTTCGAGACCCTGCCCACTAGATTAGTTGAAGATTCGCCATTTTGTCTGCTAGTTTAACTGAAACTGTGCAGAATAAACCTGGTGATATCTCTTTATGTGAGAGTGATTTTGTTCAAAGAACTTCAAGAACATGTTTTGTATAGCCCATAGACCTATAATAACTTGTTTTTTTTAAAGTGAGTTTTGCATAACATGTCCCCTTTAATACTATCCAGCACTGTGTGAAACCTTAATATTGGCCAAACGACATCGGTTACACCCCAGGACATGTGCATGTGTTTGTCCAGGGACAGAGGCCAGTCAGTGGAGCTGAAACCCACGCTCTCACAGCCGGAGTCCTCTCAGATAAAGAGCTCAGGGTGCTGTGTGGCTGTGCAGGTCAACAGCCAAGTCCCAGACAAAGACGGCAGCTTTTCAATGAGAAAGTGCAATTCTTTCGGGAAACGCTGAGGAATCCATGCTGTTAACTTCTTATTGCCTATAACTCACAAACATCACAACAACTGACAATTTCAGAGCCAGCGCAAGCTCTGCGAAATAACACAGATAAACCATCGACCCCTTCTGTAGCAATATATGTGAGGCATCAGGGAAGAGTGATGAAACAGATACTGAGAGCATGTGTGTGTCTGTGTCCAGTTTCTAATGTTTAACACCTGCTGCTGACACAAAGTAGGGTGAAAAGAGCTGCACAGAAGGAGGAAGCTATTTGTTTATCGTCACATGACCGGGAGCCAATCTGTTAATTGTGTTCCTCATGTGTCTGTTACCCCGACCTGTGCCCAGCATTACCTGTTCCACTGGGGACCTGAATAATTCAAAAGATGGAGATCCATGACAAGTGTGTGTGTGTGTGTGTGTGTGTGTGTGTGTGTGTGTGTGTGTGTGTGTGTGTGTGTGTGTGTGTGTGTTTGTGTGTGTGTACACATGGGTACTTGTTTTCGTACTCTTTCAGGACAACCATGTCCTGATGCAGGAAAACAGGACTTACTTACAACAAATCTATCTATTTGTGTACATTCTATAATCCAACAAAACCTAACTTTACAGGAGAATGACCTAATGAAACATTTTAAGTCATTTTGGACCATTCCTACTGTTGCATTCGCCACAAAATATCCAAATCAAAATTGGATACACAAGGATTAGTTCCAACAACCACTGTAATGTAATGTGTCATCACGTATTAAATGACGCTCTCTGTTAAGGATGTTTGATCAGGGGTACCCAAACCCAAAGACAGTATGTATGATCCCTTGTCCTGGCTAAGTAGGCAAGGTATACAAACGAGAGAGAGGGAGAGAGAGAGAGCGAGACAGAGAGGGAGAGAGAGAGAAAAAGAGAGAGAGCGCAAGGGTGAAAGAGAGAAAGAGGAAGGAGACAGAGCGGAGAGAGATAGTGTTCGTGCATCTGAAAGCGAGAGCAACAGAAGGAGAGATAGCGAGATGAGCAAGAGGTGCTTTGCCCGACATGTGTCCTCACTGATAAGTCACCGCTGTGTGACCTAATCACAGTGGTGTATATCTGACTCCTAACCGGAGAAAAAGAGTACTTCATATTCTCTTGATTCAAAATGTGTACACTGGGTCTTCATGAATAAAATGCATTAGAAGTGGAAGATATGCCAATGGTTTTGTCACAATAGTTTAGAACATGCTTTCCTGATACTGTAGATATCATCACTGCTTCAACAACACTGACCAGCTGCATATTGCATTCCAGAGAGAGCATAATTATTCCTGTTGTAACTGGATATAGTGCAGCACAGTATGAGAAACCCTGAATAGAAATCATTGTATTCATAGTTCTTGATGCTATTGTGTCTGTTACAACTTGTTCAACCTGACAAAAACAAAATATTGACATGCATATTGTATATAGTGAAGATGTATTGAGGTACTGTGATATATTTTTGCAACATTCCCACCCTTATATCACAAGACAGTTATTTCCAAAAGTACGTCAAATGAAAGACAAAACTGCATTGATGTAATATATTTTATTAATGTGGAAAATGTACATGAATCAAGTGAACGCACGGCACTATTTCTTGTCAGTGTAACAGAAGCTCACTGGTTCACTGCCATGTTATTCAATAGCTGTAAAATAACTGTGTGTTTAGTACGCAACGACCTACTGGAAGATCCAGCCTGGTATTCTTCTACGAGGTGTTACCAAGGGTGGCATGAACCTTTTCTGTCAACACTCGATGCCAATAAACTTCTCTCATAGACACTGATGCTAAACACACAGTTACGACACACAATATCTGAAACGAAGAGTGGCCCTCTTTCACACACACCCAACACCTGTGTCTGTTTCTCTGGCAGCCCTAACCTGACTGTAAGAGTCTGGAGAACTAACCATGAGCCGCCCTCGACTGTCTGAGCTGTCTCTGCCCCTGGAAATATTACTCTTTGCTCAAGGTCCCCGGCATCCATCATGTTTACAGGCACTAATAATGCGCAAAGCTTCAGCTGGAAATGCCACAGCCACTGCCTACACCTACAAAATGCAACCACCTCTAGCCACCTCATATCCTCCACCAAAACCATCAGGCTCTGGGAATATTTCACCCATCTCATTTTTTAAAAAATCAATCTGCAAGATTGAGGAGAGCTTTATATGACTTTTACACTCAGAAATGATGCCAAATAGCCAGAGAGCGTCTCTCTTGATACTTAAAATGTACACATTTGTTTTCACGCATCATAAAATTAGATAACTTTATTGATACCGGAAATTGCTTATGTTACGACTGCACAGACACACAGAGACAAGATCAATACAAAATATATAGTCTAAATAAATCCCCCTTTAGTCTAAATAAATAAAAGACCTCTGTAGAAAAATCTCAATATGAAATATGCTTTATACACAAATGCTGGGGTATAAATACTATAGATAAGTAACTTAGTTAAGTGAATTAGTAACGAAACAGAGGGTAGTTAGCAGTATGTTGCTGCATGTAGTGGAGAGTATTAGTAGTATAGAAGTAATACTGACATAAGTAGTGATATTCACATGGAAATTCACGTCTCTTTGATGCGATATACGTCACACTTCTTTATTGTCTACTTACTGTATTGTTTCAGATTCACATCCAATTCACATTCTGTTACACTACAATGTCTATTTATTGTATTGCTTCTGTCATCCCTTGCACTTTGTTCAATGCTGCGAACTGCCCCCTGTGCAATAATCATACATATTGTGCAATACTCAACATTCTGTAAGGTTTATATAGCGTCCACACTAGCTGGCTATTTATTGTTTGCCTATAGTCTTTCACATCGTTGCAGCGTGGTCCATGGAGAAACATTTTCTCATCTACCTGTACACAGTTGCAGATGACAAAGTAACCTTCAACCTTGAAGTCGCCTTGAGTTTTAGCCTGAATCTGAGTTCTTTTTCCTCTCTGGGAGTCACCAGAAGCAGGGAAAATCTGTGTGGGACATTTCTTGGCTCCCATACACACCAGTGCTCAGGAGAGCCTCAGAGACAGAATTAAAGCTCAAGTTTGGTACAGATATTTATTTTTGCAATAATGTTTCACTTTATTTCACTATCATATTTCACTTATTTTACAATAATGTTTCACTTTATTCCAGCTTCACTTAATGGCACCTATCACGGACACCTTTGCTCTCTCAAAGTCAATGGTCACTCTAAGACTCAGACGAAATCTTTATCTGACATTTTCACGTCTGAATCCTCCTACTACCATTTATTCCCCTAATGTTCCCCTCCACCTTTAAAAAAGCTGTAGGAGTTGAACGATAAACTCCTGTTCGAAGCCCACTTCAGCTTCAGCTTCTTCCTCAAAAATCTCCAAAATATCCACACGGCCACTCAGAAATGAAGATGAAAAAGTGTAAATAAGAAAGTGTTCAATTTTTGACTGCATTTTGGAGTCCGCTGTGTCGAAAATCATCTTTGGTATTTTTGTAACATGTTCTCTTTATTAAGTGTATGACTGAGACGGCTCGTCGTGATCAACATGCAGGTGCCCTGCTCCCCCCTCCTTTTCTCTCTGAAATTCAAATTAGGCATCACTGTTTTAAGAATAATGTCGTCCAAGCACGTTTAAAACTGAGTATAAACTGGAATATTTCTTTCTTTCTTTCTCTCTCTCTAAAACCGCTCCCTGATACGTGAACACTCTCCCCGGCACCACCGACTGTGGTCACATCGCACAAAACAGATACATTTAATAATAAAGAAACGGGAAAAATATGTTCAAAACTGAAGACGTAAAGTCTCTTAAGAGTCGTGCATCTTATACTACGGTTCCATGGAGGGATTTAAATCCAGACTCGTCTTACTGGACGTTGTGAAGAAGTCGGATCGCATCCACAACCTGAAATTTATGTAAAACTAGCAAATAAACTGCTCGTTTTAATGTTAAACTTTCCGTTTTCAGACTAATGGTCGAATTAAAGTCGTATCTGTAGAGAAGTGGAGGATTTTGTTATGTTTACCTGTTAAAATGTGTTTTCAGGTCTGTTTTGATAAGAGTTAACGGCTCTCTGGATAAACGTCAACTAAGCCCAAAAAGTCGATAAACATGAAAAAACAAACAATAAAAAAGAAAAGAAACAAAAAGAAAAGTAAATAAACTTTCAGGCTTGGCTGGAGGAGTTAGGGGGGAAGTTACCCCCGGTGTGAGGGTCTGGTACCTGGCTGGTGGTGTCTGGAGGCAGGTTCTTGATGAGGATCTTCCTCCTGTTGCTCAGCTCTCGCCGAGTTCTCTCCAGCCTCCTCTCCACCTCCTCGGGCTCCAAGTCGGACAGCTCCCGCAGAATGGTGCCCTCGGCCGCCGCGTCCTCCTCCGGCCGGCTCTCGGGGCTGTCAGAGCCGGGGCACGGCGGGCTGCGCCGGCTGATGGAGAGAGAGTCCGGCGGCTGGATGGAAGAAGCTGCCGCCATTTTGAGGCGCTCTGTGGAGAGTGAGCCGGAGCAGAGCTGAGGTGGGCGAAACCCATCCACACACGCACACATACACTCTCACACACATACACAAACACACACGTAGATACAGACACACACACACTCATTCACACTAACACACATGCACACACACACAATAATAATAATAAGAAGAAAAATAAAAACTAGAAGTATTGCTGTTTATTCCCACTCTTTTAAAACTCTATACTTTTGAGTGTTTTGTACTGTGAATGATTAGTCTGAAATAACTTTTCTTTATTATTTTGCAAGATAGTGGAGTCATAATTACAGCATCAGAGGGAGAGAGGCAGAGAGAGACTGAGGGGGGGCAGAGACAGAAACACTGAAAAAGAGAAAGAAAGAAACACATACACAAGAGAGAGATATATATAGAGAGAGACAGAGAGAGAAAGAGAAAGAGAAAGAGACAGACATAAGGGGTGAGTGTGCACGCGCGTCTGTGTGTGTGTGTGTGTGTGTTTGTGTGATAAAGAGAGAGAGAAAGTGACCCTCCCAGGTTTCTGTCTGGTACATCTGGCGACCTCCACTGATAGAAATCTGAACAGTGCAGCAGGTCAAATAAACGTCTAATAACAGGTCCCTGCAGTCTGATCCCTCTCTAATAGCCATTTATCTTTGAGCTGCTGTAACCTTTCACAAACACACACACACACACTGACAGTGATGGTACCAGATCTTATGAACCTGTAAACAGTGCAGTAGTGCAATATTTTCTCATCTAATACACACAGATCTGTGGCCACAGTGACATCAATCCTTGAAAAGTAATTCATCAGTTTTTCACCGACTATTCAAAGCGATAACAGCAGAGACAGCTCACTGAATTCCTCTCCAAATGGAACCAGTAGAAAATCTTCCGTTTGTTTAGCTGCATTTGATGTGGGAATGAATGACAGGGTGTCAGAGCGCCAGGCCGTCTCTCGTGGGTGTGCACAGACTAAGCGTTAAATGCCATCCTTTGGCACTCTCTCGCTCTCATAGGAGCCCTCAACATGCCCATGAATGAGCGCTTTTCATTTCCAGCAGCACAGTGCAAAACACCTCAGCAAAGCTTCGACTGTGCTCTTAAAAGGAGGAATACATCAAGAGCACACTGTATTATTTCTAGATTTTTTTCAGCCCAGAGCTGCGGGACAGTTTAAGAGCAGGGAGGGTGTCTTTGTAATGAAAAGGAGAAAAATGGGGGCTTCACTGTAATGTCAGTCATAGTGGTAACAGTAAGTCACTTGAACTGTAACAGTAAGTCACTAGAACCACATACAATATGTAATGTAATATATAATGTATAACTACTAGCCATTTCCAGCTGGATGCGTCACATGCATGCATGCATTTTGTATTGCTGTCTTCATTTCCACTGGATTTTCCACTGATGCTTGTATCACTGAAAGTAAACAATGCTCGGCTTCCACAACACATAACCCTAACCTGAGCCTCAGCAGCACAAGTGCTTTTGTTTTTTCCCAAATAAAATTTAAAAAAAAAATAAAAATAAAAGAACTTTTCTGGCCAAGCAGATTAAATGCCTTATGTGACCAGACCAGATGTCCCCACATGACCTATTTTCCATCATCCTGTCAGTTGGTACCTACAAAGAGCTAAAAATACACACAAACAAACAAACACAAATGCATCAGCCATGCTTGCGTAATGTTTGATTCATGGTCTTACAGTTGCCAAATCCAGTAAACTGTATACGTTATGAGATCACCATGGTGACCCCCCAAATGCTTCCTAAAAGAAAAGGAGCCTTTCCATGTCAGGAGCGCTCCAATCCACAGAGCTACAATGAACCCTCCAAGCAAAGCTGCACAGCTAAACGTGTGTGTGATTCAGCGCATCGCTGAGTGGGAGTAGAAGAGACGAGGATATTTCGAATGCAGGGAAAAGTGGCGTGTGGGCGCCGACGAGCGCCGCAGCGGGCGAATGGAGCACCTGGGACGCGCGCATTTATGTAAGGAGCTGATGTGATGAGGCCTTGAACTCTTCTCCAGCCGGGACCGCTGAGTGGAGCGCGGGGGCGGCACTGCTGTACCAGCCCCAAACCACCGGTCATTTATTCATGCATGTATTTCTCTTCCCTCCGAGCAAAACCACATGTAAATGCATTTTTCCTCAGGAATATACTACAAAAAACCAAGAAAACAATAGAACAAATAATAAACCCCTTAAATTCTAGGCATATTAATCAGTTTCTCAGTAACTACTAGGAATTTCATTATGTTAGATCAAGTCAAGTCAGTAGATATAAACTGTCATTTTAACCGTATACGCAGTCCTCCAGGACCACTGAGCAACACAAAGAACAAAAACAGAAACAACACAAGACTACACAAGTGATAGATAGACATAAGTAGTGATAGATCAGGTAAATGGAGAGGCTTGTTCTTGGCCTCTTGAGTTGGAGCAGCATTAGCCCCTTTAGAGCTCCCCTATCAGCTACATGTGGAGGTTGATGATGCCTTTATTTTCCTGCTGCAAGGACTTGGGAGAATCATGCTCTGACTTTTCCAGTGCCTTCAACACCATCCAGCCTCTGTTCTTGAGGGACAAGCTAAATGTGTAACTGGTGGACTCTAGATGTCTTGTATCTGACCAACAGACTCCAGCTTGTAAGACTACAGGACTGTATGTCAAAGAAGACTGTGAATACCACAGAGGACTGTTCTTACATCATTTCCTTTCACTTTTTACACCTCTGATTCTAGGTATGCCTCTGAAGCGCCATTTCTAGAAGTTTGCGGATGACACTGCTATCTTGAGGTGCCTGGAAGAACTTTGTGGACTGGTGCCAGTGCAAACATCTCCAACTAATGCCAAGAAGACAAAAGAGCTTGTGGTGAATTTCCAGAAGAAGAAGTCTTCTCCCATCCCCATCCAGGGTGAGGACATCGAGGTGACTGTACCTGGGTGACAAACTGGGATGGGAAGTGAATATGAACAGGCTGTACAAGAACAGCCAGAGCCAACTCTGGTTCCTGGAGAGGCAGGAGTCCTTTGGTGTGAGAGGCCAGCTGCTGAGAACTTTCTATGAGTCTGTGCTAACGAGTGCCATCCTTTATGCCATTCTGTGCTGGGACAGCGGCATCACAGCCAAGAACACAAATAGACTTAACAAGATCATTAGGAAGGCCGGCTCAGTCCTGAAGGCGAAACTGGACACAGTGGAGATGGTTGCGAAGAGGCGAATGCTGGGAAAGGTGTCAGCAAGCATGAAGAACCGCTGGCTACCGCTCCATAAAACATTACAGGGCCGACTGCTCCCGTACCACCGCAGGGAGGACTGCTTCACCAGGTCGTACACCTCAGGACTCTAACTCATCTATTTATCCATACTATCTTCTACACTGGACACTCTTCTGTAGTCACTTATCACTTTATTACTGCTTCATTCTGCATGGGTTATTTCACACAGTACTGCATGTAAACTGCTGTAATACTCTAATTTCCCTTTCAGGGATAAATAAAGTGTTACGTCAGGGTTGGGTCAGTTCAATAAATAGATTGATGAACCAAATATGAGACGGATGGATAGATGGAATTTGTTGCTAGATAAATATTTATACATATGCAGACTGATCCATTCTATAGAGAGAAAGGTAAATTGTTTAAAAGTAGGGCTGGGCACGTTATCATGTTAATATCGCGTTAACGCATCATTTACTTAACACCGATAATTATTTTATCGCGCACTAACTCAGGTTTTTTTTTTTTTTTTTTTAATCTTTGATTTTGAAAGTTTGTTGTTTTTTTGGGCTCGTGAGTGCGTGGAGCATGCAGCTCTGCCTCTCGACTGGTTTTCGAGGGGTTTAGGCGTCCCAGTACATTTGTCCATATTATATGTATGTATTTGAATGCAATGTAATTAAAGTCCCTGATGGTGTTAATAGTCAGGTGTCCCAAAATGTTTGTCCATAAAGTGTAGATGGAATGGGGAATGGATGAAAGGACAGATGGACAGAAATAGATAAAAAAGATAACATTAGTTTTTCCCAAGGTTTATTTTTGTTTACTGGGCCTTAAAGTGCAAGGGTTTGAATGCATCATAATATCAGAGCAGAAACACCGTCTGGATGAAGGAAACACCTAAGCGCTCCAGTTCTGAGCAGACATTTGGCAGAGGAGAGGACTGTAGTGTGAACAGAACGGCTCTACTTTTCCATATTCTCCCTTCCAGCACACATACATTCACACACACACACACACATATACACACACACTCAGCCCCCACCAGTAACTGAAGGAGCTTTTACTCCCTGCTCAGTCTCACCTTAGAAATGTATGTATTTACTGGAAAAATGGGCCTGTGCTTTACAGTGGGTTGGAAACAGTGGCTATAAAAACAAAAGGGGAAAAACACATAAGTAATGTAATTATTATTTCACACTTAACACACTTTTATTTATTTACTAATTTTCCTAGAAAGCCTCTATGAGTTAAAGCCGTAGCCCTGGCATGTTGAAACACTCTGATTCTCTTTAGTCTGGAGAGGTGTTGCATGAGGCACAGCACTGTGAAGTTACAAATGAATTATGTTGTTTCTATTTGTAAGCAGGATAATGAGCCCTCTGTGATCCCTCTTTAAATAAGTTGCCCCTGACCTTCACTTTCTCCACTATTTTCAAGTGACAAAGGTCAGTGAAATATGAAAGCAAGTTTTAGATTAACAACCTTGAGTAATTTGTTATAGAACTGACACTGTTCTAGATCAGAATCAGGAATTAGTTCCAAAATACAAATGCTTTTTACCAGCGATTCATAGTTAAACCCAACTAATTTTATTTAGTTACCTTCCCACGAAAGCTAAAATGCTGTCCACACCTTATATTAATATAATGGGCTCTTTTGGCCCTTCTTAGTGGACTGTTTAACATAGTATTGTTATCTATAGCTGTAGTAACATATATAATAATGAGTCTTGATCCAGTAGCAGTTTCCAAAGTTCATTTTCAGTTATACATAATATAACCAACATAAATGACAATCAAGGTGCACACAAACAGCACTGTGTTTCAGTGTGTGTTAAATCAATATAACACTCTGTGTGTGAAACCCCCTTCATAACCTGTATAAACCTTGTGCAGTGGAGTGAGAACATTATAAGTATGCCTTTCCTTTTTCTGTGACCTTAATGATGTGCTGTCATTATCTGTCCCTGTATTTATGGGTCTCAGCATGATGTTAAAATGTAGGTCAGCAAGTGATCGATCATTTCACAAAGAAACAGGTTTGTGAACCAGGAACACAGTGTCTGTGTTCAGTGAAGACCCTCATTATTCAACATTCAAAACAAGGCCAACAGGTGAAAGTGGGACAATATGTTTGTAATGAGTATTTCTGAAGAATTTTTGAAAAATTATTGGCACCCTTACTGAAAACCAGGGGGAAACGCTGTATACAACTCTTATATGTGGTACAGCATAAATAACATGTCTATTTAATAGTACCATTTACAAACACAAGTGTCATTAAAACAGCACGTCTTATGGGGAGTGTTCTGTCTACACCCCAAAAGAAAACAGTATGGACAAAAGTATTGGGACCCTTGACCATTACACCAACAGGGACTTTAATGACACTTCATTCAAATACATAGACTTTAATATGGAGTTGGTCCCCATTTGCTGCTATAACAGTTTTCACTCTTCTCTGAAGGCTTTCCACAAGATTTTGGAGTGTTTCTGTGGGAATTTGTGCCCGTTCATTCTGTAGAGCATTTATGAGGTCAGGCACTGATGTTGGACGAGATGGTCTGGCTCGCAATCTCCGTTCCAGTTCATCCCAAAGGTGTTGATGGGGTTGAGGTCAGGGCTCTGTGCGGGCCGGTCAAGTTCTTTCACACCGAACTCATCCAGACAGCCTAGCCAAAACCCTGAAAAAAAAAACAGTCCCAATACTTTTGTCCATGTAGTCCATGAAGTGTAAATTCAAGATTCAAGATCTTCAAGATTCAAGATCTTTTCTGAAGAAATTCACCAGGAATTGAGACAGTATACGTAATGGTGTGTGTTTGTGAAATCTCAATATGAAAGATAAACGTAATGTAACAGACACATCTTTTGAATTGTTATTATTGAATTGAAATATATGGCATTTACCGCTTTAAAATGGAACCGGCCCCATGATATATTTCTGGAAAATTACTTGAAATTTTGCTGCATTTCATTGCACAGACTGCACCAAGGCTTTCTAACCACTGCTACTCAGGACAGTAAATGACCAGTATTTTTTCTTTGAGACTTTGTGGACAATTTTATCACATTCAGATTGCTATATGAAATCAATTTCATGTCTTTATAAAGCATTATATAATAAACAAGGCATAATGAGCAAGAACTGATCTTTCAACATATCAGTACAATCCATAATTCCATACATTCCATACAAGATTAAATCTGTTCAGAACAGGGGGCAGTTCCCACCTGCAGAGGCAGCTGTAAATAATGTTGGCATCGTACATGTAGAGACAGCATTTGTGTAATTCTCCTTATACCTTCATCGATCCCAGTCTGTGTTCTAATACTTCTTATTGGATAATTTCATGTGGCTTTTCTTTTTGGACAAATGCTATTCATTACACCTCTAGTTCAGTTTCATATATAGAGAATTTGCAGTAAGAACAAGAAAAACGTTCTTCGTGGATAAGCAATTAGCAGTGAGCTGTGTGGGGCCCTACAAAATCTTTTTCCTCTCAATTTACCTGTAAGAAAGATAGAACAGTATTGGACAATATCAAAACAGCACGTCGCATTGTTTTATATGAAATAAATACTGAAACATTTTACTGAAATATTCAGCAGCAGAAAGAAACCTTCAAGGCCTGATGGCCATCATGGGTAGCAGGCAAATAAAACCTCCACAAGAAGGCGCTATAAGCGCTCAAAAGACTTTTCCATGCCAAATTGAAGGAGAGGAAACTAGCATGAACCCACACCAGCAGAACGCCCACTTTTAGGAGTGATTTTAGGAGTGAATGAAGTACAAGACCTGACAGAAACTATGTAAGTAAACCCACTCAGGGTACATTCAGCTGAAGTATGGATATGAAGTAGGCTATGGTTTATTGGTATAAAAAGCATTTACTCTGGGGAATGATACTTCAGCTAGACTTGAAGATAGGCAAGTGATGTTTAGCATGTTCTGGTTATTTTAAAGCTATATCCTCCAGGATCAATTAAGTTTTCTAAATCTAATTTACAGACAGGCAGGATCTGGATTTCTGTAAAGAATATCAATCAATAAAACAATACATGTGAACATTTTATCCAAATAGAACAGGGGCAAATTACACAAAACTTTAATATGTCCAGAGATTTTGTTGTAATCTCTAAATTCTGTGCATTTCCATCTCTGCAATCCATTATTATTCCAATTGTCCACATTATGGAAACCATAGGGGCCCTAGCAGTCGACTCACTTACAGTTACTTTGTTAAAAGTTCAGATGTATATACATGGTGTGTTATTTCAAAATAGAAACAACAGCCATAATCCCTCTAAAATCAAATAAGCATATAAAAGACATTTGAGTAGAAGGTCAATTTGACAAAAGTGCAGGTGTTCTTATATTTCTGTTTTATCCAGCAGGGAAAATATGATGTGATCCTGTCAATACTGAATTAAAAATAATAATAATAATAATAATAAGCCAAATGTATGACGCCAACCTCAGGAAAAAAACATCCATCTGTGCCCACACAGAGTACTCACAACAACAGTTAATCTCCATAACTCACAGACACACAAATAACCAAATGAAATGGCTGGGCAGAGCTGGAAATAAGGATGCTGTGAGGAAAGCTTATACAACACAGTGGTACATCCACGCTGAGGTCACTGTTAAAACGTCTGAAACAGCTGGCAGAGTTGTGTTTGGGGGAGGGGGAGGGGGGGTTATACACTTGGCCACATTTACATAGATTCTGGAGAATCAGTTCCTCGTTCACACCGTCACAAATGACACATAACAGGCTTGGACGAGACCATCCAACGAATGAAAGCTTCTCTGAATGCAACACATTTTTGCCTCAACTCACAGATGGCTGGTGCTCTCTGTTTCTCACACGCTCTCTTTCCCTCTCTCTCTCTCTCTCTTTTTGATGTTCAGCACAGTCAGTCAAGTCCATCTTTGTTTGAAATGTTGTGTTTTTTTTTTTAGCTAAAAGAACATTCTCACCGTAAAGCATGTGATGCAAAAAGTGTCACTGTTTGCTGCTGCTATGCAGCAGTCCAGTCCAAGGAAAAAAAAAAAAAATAGAAAAAAAAACCGAGCCCGATACTAGGGTTCATGGGTGATACTGTCTGATCAGTTCAGTCAGATCATGTGAGTTTCTTCCATTCATTCATTTCCACCTCAGTTCCAGTTAAATAAATAGTAGAAAAATAATCCTTTCGTCTTCATTTTTTTTTCTCTTTATAAATTTGAGATGCTTTGCGGCACTTAAAACAAGTGCATATCTGTCCATCCACAGACTTGAAAAAGGCTCCGTGAGGGGCTCTGTGATTTCAGAAGTCCAGGCCGGGCTGCTGGCCGCTCCTCATCAATGAGCATTTCTGCAGGAGGCCTCAGCTCTGTCCTTTTCTCTCTGAGGGGGTGCAGCACCTGCCGCGAGGGCTCAAAGGGGAGTGGAGGATGAAGGCAGGGCTGGAGTAAAGTGGCATCAAAAGGTGGAACACCATGGGGGAAGTTCAGACAGGGGAGAGCCCTCAGCACTCCGCATCCACACTGTGAACGGTGACGGCTGCTTGCAGGTGGTGTGTGTGAGGGTGTAGCGGATGGTGCGTGTGCGTGTGCCGGTAGGGGTAGAATTTGTGGCTGAGCAGGGCAGCTGTCTGTGGCGGTGTGTCCAGGTCCAGATCCTCATCATGGTTGCCCACGTCCACTCCTGCCGAGAGGGGGTCGTTGTTGCCGGGCGGGTTTTCACTGTCCTCCTGTGGGCTCATGGTGCTGTAACCTGAAGATGCACATACATGGATAAGACAAAGGAAATCAAATATCTCTTTTCAGCAAATGTGAAATTCAGCCATGAATTGGTATCCCTGAACCAAATACAGTAACTTCCAAACAGGGTGGGTAGAAGGACTCGTGATTATTTCTACCAACATTTAATCTACAAAAAAATATTTGATTAAACAGCTAATGGAACCATTACGCCTTCTGCTGTTTCCTCTCATTTTACTGTTCCATAGAAAATCCAAAAGTAGAAGTCATACTGCCCCCAACGTTTGCTGTATTGTATTGCAGTATTTTCAAATGACCATGTGTATCATATGAATATTAGTGAACTTTGTGTTTTTCACTAAACAGCCCATTAACACATGAGCTTTCCCCCATAATGAATAATGTTGAGGACTAATCAGCCTTGTTGACCAACCACTGCAAAGTAGTGTGAACCTTTCGTGAAATAAAAAAGGTGAATTAAGAAAACAGTGGCTGAAAAGGGAGAAGAAGCCCTCCAAGATTATTTGCAAGACAGAATTAAAATATATAAGCATAAGAAACTCTACTCTACTAAGCACCTCTGAGCCAAATTGTAGCCAATACAGGAGCTATTAATGTCCAAAGTATTTTTGTAATATTGCTCATCTACTGCAAATTGGTTAAGGCAATCTACTACCATGTATTCAGATCCTGATGCACTTAGCTCATTACTAAAACAGTTAAATACTTTCATATTAAGAACACTTTTCTCTTGCTGTCTATTCCCAGAATAATAAAGTGCACTTTTTCCATAATAAGAAACGACTTGAAAAATATTCTCAGTCCTTTTGCTCATTAATTTAATTTATTCCATAATCATTATTGTGTGGTTTTCCCCACAATGAAACTGCTCTGGTAAAACGTTGATGCTCAGAGATTCCTCCACACCACTCAATCACCCCACACACTTTAACTTAAAAGCAAAATTTTACCACACCATCCATCCCAAAAGAATATGCTTTAGTTAATAGTTAACGTGAGGTGAAAAAAAAAACATGGAGGTGGATTTGAGCAGAGGGTTTTGAAATGTCTATGAAATGCATTCTCTATGTAATTCGGCGGCTGCCGGTCTCTAAAGGATTAGAGGCAACAGTAAGGGGAGACAGATCCCTGCACTGGGACTAAGCTGACTGGGACGACACCCAGGAGTAAAATCCAGCTCTTGCTCAGGAAGATCTATCAGAGGACACTGAGCTAAGGAAAAGTAGAACAGCAATTTCAACACAAAACAGAAGTTGTGCAAAGACATTCCAATGCATGCAACATTATTTTGACCTTTTATTTCATACTTATCACAAAATGACATTGTGTTCTGCAGGCATTTTGACTGACCCAAGTATGAAACCATTAAACCATCCGGTTATGGGCCCTCACTCCTACCATAACTACATAACAGTTTCAGAGTAATTATCAAGGAATGTAAAATAGTTACTGAAATAATATGTCTTTGGACAGTAATTGAATAGAAAGGATAAGGCTCAAAGTGGTTTTCCAAATTTAGAGGAGGACAATCAGGTCAGAAGACCTGCCTGGCCTTGACTTTGATTTGTGTTTGTATTCTGAGCTCAATCGGCAGAGCATTAATGCGGAGTGATACTGAAATGCTGTATGACGCTGGTTCGGGTGTTTCAGGGCAACCTGTCCTTGGAAAAACATTCCAATATCAAAGCAAGCCCACAGATACAAGATACGTCTGAGCTACCCAGCAGAAGACTAATCTTTGGTCAGCAAGGTTCTTTTAAAACTCCAAACAGTCAACAGTCAGCTACACAGCTGCAGGCAAATAGAACACATCGGGTGTTGGTGGTGCGGGAGTGAGTCAGAGCGCACTGCGAAAACCTCTAACGCTGTGTTCCAACACACACGTGTACACACACACACACAAAAGCCAAATCGATTCGCTTTTTGAAACGACCCCTTGAGCTGGATGAGTGAGTAGCTAGCTAGTGGGAGGTGACCTTTGGCTGAGCAGTATAAAAATACAGAAAAGTTTCGCTTTGTCTCTCTTCACCGCCTCTTTCCATTCTCTATACCTATAACATATCCACTCCTCTTTCTTTCTCCCCCATTCTGATCTCCCTCTCCCCAAGTGGAATGGAGATTTTCTTTCTATTTACACATTTAGTTTTATAAAGAGTTTTCCCTGTAGAGTAGCATATAAACACTGTATTGCAAACAAAGGCTTACCAAAGCAAATGCAAGCTAACAATGCCTCACCTTGCCTTAATTTGATAATGATTATTCATAACTAACCAGGTCAGGTGTTGCCTGGGATATTTACTTTAACCAACTGTACATTTGTTGCACATTCAGAGACTTTGGCGAGGTTTCCTTTGATTAGTTGGGCCACATGCATGCCCACACTAAACAGAGCATGTGGAATTGGAGCCTTCTGTGTGCTGGTGCATTTATCACTATATAAAAGATGCACGAGGCTGCCTTTATTGTTGAATGCTTCTGAGCAAGTGTGTGCACACAACCAGAATTGAATTTGTATCACTAAGGGATCATTATCGATTCTTGATGTTGAGTAATGAGGTAATGAACTGAAGTATTCCTGTTAATACTGTCACTTTCAGAAGAAATTCTCAGCGAGAGCAAGAGAGAGAGTGAGAGAGAAAGGTATGGTTCTAAAAATTGGCTTTCCTTTAAAAAATGTATCTCTTGGGTAAAGTTGCTATGAGATACTGTCCAAGCATTGACAGAAGAGTACAGTACTGCTCAAAAAACATACATTTATGATATCATAATCAGATTCATGGAGAAGAGTAGATGAAAAGACCTGATAAGGTTGTGAAATTGTGACACGTGTGGCTATTGGCTGCAACTCATGGAAGTGCTATCTGTGCACGGTCACAGGACATCTCTCACAGCGTATAAAAAAGAACTAACTGTCCAGTTCTGTGTACAAGACCTAACAAACACCCACGACTGGCACAAACTAAGCCATAGTTCCCACCCAGTGACAGTATGGCCAATGGCAGTCTCTTAGCCTCTCAGTCATTCTGTATGTGAAAATTAACAGACGCCCACGATTGGCTCTGAAAATTGCTCTGAATCAACAAGAAACGAGGAACCAAGCCACTCTGTCCATCCAACAACAGCTAATGATGTTCTCTTGCACTCGCAGCAATGCATGGAAGGTGCTTGACTGTGAACTACGTTCTTGTCATGTCTTTACTTAGGAGATCTGATTATTTCAGGGTTTAATAAACTTTAACCCAACGAGAAATACATTTTCAAGACATACACACTTACCATGGTCACTCTCTGTTCCTGATCTGCCCCAGTACCTCCGCCTGCGCTCAGGACTGTGTGTGTGTCTCTCAATGACCGCAGCAATGAAGCGTGTGTTACTGACTGTAAAGAGAGACAGAGAAAATAGGTGATGCCCACTGGTGTGTGGTGATATACCCAAAAACCAGAATGCATTTTTAATAGTCAGAATTTTGTCATTTAGATATGTTGAATTGGGCTTAAAGCAAGACACAATAGAATTTAGTACTTTTTTTGCCTGGTGATTACTGACATTTTTGTGTTGTAAATATGCAAATGAAAATAAGTATTTCACGATGAAGACACATTCCGGAGAATGGCTAAATCAATGAAAGATTATGTACCGATTCTATGTTTTCAGGTCATTTCCAGCTATGAGCAATAGCAGAGAATATCCTTCAATAAATTATTTCAGAATATGTGTAGGAATGAACATGTACGAATATATGAATGCAGGTCTTCCAGGAGCTACATTTTTTGTGTTTTTGAGTTAAAACAGTTTTAAAGGGCCCAAATCACAACTCAATCAGAACAGATGTCATTTATTCATAGCCTTAACAGCACAGTAACAAAAACGACTTGTTTCATTTGAAGGTTGTAACATGGGCATGTAAAATGAATGATGACTGTTTTTGGTCTATTAAATGCTCGATATGTCATTTGGGGCCTATAAAAGTTTGCCTAAAAGCAGTACTGTCCACTTTAACACTCATTATTTATGTGAATGTTATCGTTCTATGGGACAAATGTGAATTGACTAAGCTCTCTAAAATCCAAATATTTCTGTTGAGTTTTAATATTTTTTGGGAATAAACTTAACATTAAGACATGCTGTAAATGCAGTTTGTGCAAACACTTGTAAAATGGTTAGTAGATAAAAATATTTATTTTTGCATGCGGTGTCTTGCCTTAAGTTGACCAGGGGCATGAACTAACAAAGTAAAAGGGTCCATTTCAATATCAGGTTGAACATTAGGACTGTTCTAAACAGAAAAAGATGTTCTTACTTATTCCCCTGTCCTCATGACTATCCTCATCTCTTTCATCACGTTCATTATCTAGGTTGGACATCCGTACCGACATCTCTGTGCATGAAGAGGAGAGAGACAGTGATTAAGAAAGGGAGAGGGAGAGAGCAGGCAGATACATCATTCTTAAGCACACTTCACATTATATTACAATTGGCTGCTTATTCTGTACAAAGTCCTCCTCGTGAGAATAGCAAAAAGACAGACACTTATTCAATCCATGGCTTGTGCAGTGGATAATCTTCTAACCGGTGAAAGCTCAGGAGACACTAAGAGATGCTAATGAAAGTGTATTCAGAGAGGCGCGAAAGTATTTCAACTAATACAAAAGCATGGCAGTGCGTTAAGACAAAGGTAAACTCTCACAGGTCTGAGATTGTGGTTATTTTCCCATATCGCATTTTATCAGACTAATTAAATTAAATGCACATAAGAGCGGCACTAAAAAAAAAAATCAAAATAATAACCATCGTACAACGGTAGCCTTCAGTGGACTGTGGGTTTTGATATGAGCAGATTCTGTCTCAATTTCCAGACTAAATCCAAAGCTGTTCTTCAGACATGATGGAAAGCTTACAAGCTGGCTAAAGGAGAAGTCTCTGTAATGTAGGCTGAGGGCTACTGTGTGGGAAAGAGGGATCTGAATTACTTTAATTTCTCTCTCTCTCTCTCTCTCTCTCTCTCTCTCTGTCTCTCTGAACTGCCTGGGTAATTTCCCTTTATCATCTCGTTTGCTGAAAGGGTCACTGACTGTAATTTGAAAAGGTCACCGTGTTAAGAAGCCAGCATTAGCTAATTTAATCATCTTCAAAACATTTTTAAATTATGTTCTTAACATCTTGTAA
>JBBPCY010000109.1:12849913-12871856 GCA_037974405.1 Brachyalestes nurse
ACACACACACACACACACACACACACACACACACACACACACACACACACACACACAAACAAACACACAAACACACAAACACACAAACACACAAACACACAAACACACAAACACACACTCTACTAAACACAAAGCAGACATGGAGATTGAGCATGAAAAGTGCTGTGCTTTTTTGTAAACAGAGACCCTAGTAAACAAGTTGTCACCAAAGTTGTGTGACACACCAGCTTTACAGAACTATTTACTGACCTAGAAGCATGGATTGTGTGGCTTATAGTGACCACGTAGCCAGCTCCACCAACATCCAGGTAAGGTCCAGTAAAAGTGATAAGACCAGGGTTGGCCACAGCATGAAGATACCTACAGGGGTAAATGGTCAAGCGTCGTACTGTTAAAACACCAAGAGCTACAGTTTAGTAATCTAAAACTGCTCCTTTCCTTCTTCTTGAACACTAAAATGAACATAGATACACAAGGTAAGCTCTGAGTAGAACATGGGATAACCTATGCTAAATGCTTACTTCTAAATAATTAAAGCAAAGTCTCTTACGCAACTGCTTGATTTAGACTCAAATTTAAATGATAAAACAACAAAGAAGTATGACTAAATCTTTCCTTCATTCAACTATATATCTGCATAAACAAACTTGCATTTTTGTCCAACAAACTTAGTCTCTAGCCTAGGGCTCTGTTCAGCACCAGCTCCCAGGGAGTCTGGAAGTGTTTTAGAAGTGTGGAGACCTTCGCCCTCAGGCCCTAATCTCACCATTGTCTCCTAGTAGGGTCGAAGGCTTTGTCCATGAGCGAGCCAGGGTAAATCCTCAGCACCCCATTGGGCGTTGCTATGTAACGGCGCACAATGTAGCAGTTCAGGCTGCTCTGCTCCATGAGACTCATCCATTCGTCAGTCACATGACTGGTTGCCATCACATCGTTCCTGACAGAGGACTAGTGCACAAAAGAGACAGAGTAAGAGCATGCCAGGGTTCCGTTAAATCCTCTATGGGAAGGTCTACAATCTCTCAAAACTCCCAGAAAAGAACTAAGGGCAAAGAAGGAATGTGCATGAACTGATGCAAGAGTTTATATGCATGTATATTTAGCCTTGGATCAGGAACAAGGTTTCTACTGTTTCTACTGTAAGAAAGGTGAACTTTGATACTGACACACAGCAAGGTTAGACAATGGCTTGTGTGTATCTTCAGGTCGGCTATGAGGTATGAGCTATATGGTATTTATTACTTCTGAGACAGGCAGTGGTGTGTGTGGGTGCCTTCAGATCGGAGAAGTATGCATTGTCAGCGAAGGAGTAGAGTGTTGTGTGAGGGTGTGTACACACCTTTAGGCCAGCCTTGGCAATAATGCATGTATTGCCACTGAGGTAGGCAGTGATGCATGTCCCCTCATATCTGATTACCTTCTGTGTCTGAGTGTAGCCCTGCTTATATTTAGGTTAGCTATGAGGTCATTAAAGTAGAAAGCAGTGTGGCTGTAAGGTGTACTGTCACAGCAAGCTGCCATGTCATGACAAACAAAGATGTCCGAATTCACAAAAAAAATCACGGTACTGTCATTGTCAGAAAAGTATGTGATGATATATGAAGAGTGTGAGTGTGTGTGTGTGTGTGTGTGTGTGTGCGCGCGCGCATTCACCTTCAGGCCTGGGTTGGCTATGAGACGTGTGTTGTCACTGAGGTAGGCAGTGTAGTGTTCCACCATGCGTTTAGTTTCTGGCTGACTCAGGTGCTCGTAAGGAGAGGAGAAACTTCCAGCTGACAACATCACAGTAGGGCTCTCTGAGGGGACACAAACACACCTTTCTCCATTCAGGTCTCTTCAGTCCATGGATAAAAACTGGTCAGTAAGCTTGCTTTTTTATTGCTTATAGAAACTATACCCTGATCAGCCATAATATTAAAAGCACCTGGATAATACTATGCAAGTCCACTTCGTGCCACCAAAAGAAGCATAGCCATGACTCCAAAAGACCTCTAAACGTGTGCTGTGATCTCTGTCACCAAGACCTCCTTGGATCTAACTAGCTTGTCCAGGACATTCCACAAATCCTTGATTAGATTCAAATCTGGTCAATTTGGAGGCAAGGGCAACACCTTGAACACCTTGTTCCTCAAACCATTTCTGCAGTGTGGCAGGGCACATTATTGCACTGAAAGAGGCCACTGCCCTTAGGGATTTCTGTTACCATTAAAGGGTGTACTTGGGTTCATAACAATGTTTAGGTACATGGTAGATGGCAAAGTAACATCCACATGAATACCAGGACCCAAGGCTTTCCAGCAGAACGCTGATTGTGATGCCCAGAGCATCCCAATGCCTTCAACAAGCTTTCCTTTCCCAATTGTGCATTCTGGGGACATCTCTTTCACACAGAGATGCACACACACAAAGCCATCCATCGAGAGTAAAAGACAACATGACTCATCAGACCAGGCCAACTTATTCTGTTGTTCTATGGTCCAGTTCAGATGCTCACGTGCCCTTTGTAAGCTTTTCCGGTGTTGACAAGTGTCAGCATAGGCACACTGACCAGTCAACGATTACACAGCCCCATTCACAGCAAATGTCAATCCACTGTGTGCTCTTTCTATAATAGCCAGCATAAACTTTTTCACCGATTTGTCATCTAGCCATCATACTTTGGCCCTTATCATAGTTGCTCATAACCTTTTTCTTGCCTTTTTGTCCTGCCTCCAAAACATCAACTTTGAGAACTGATGGCTCTCTTGTTGCCTAATATATCCCACCCCTTGACAGGTGTCATTGTGACAATATTTTGTTGGTGGTTTTAATGTTGAGGCTGATCTGTACATATAAACATTCTGCTTCACTACACAAATTCATTATGTCAGGACTTCAGATCTATATGATGAACACACTGCTTACCAACAGTAGCAAGTTGTTTGAAGTGCAAGCAAGTGCTGGGTTGACCCAGAAGGTCCAGCCTGTGGTACAGGAGCTTACTGCTGGGGGCTGTGTTAAGGTTCTTCAAGTGCTTCACTGGGATTTCTGGCTGAATGTAGACTATACACAGGATGAAGGAGGTGTCCTGGACCTAGAGAGCATAAGGCAGAGAATAGCTTGTATGAGAGCAACATACAACACTCACTACCAGTCAAAAGTTTTGGACACATGACAGAACATTCATTTATCACCCAAAAAAATATTCGCTAACACTTCACTGAAAATTTGAGGCTACATGACATGAACATAAACCTTTCATAACAATAGACAAACATTCATAAGCACTTATTCCAACAAGTGTCAGTTGTCATAACATTTTCTGAAGTCAAATGAAATAAATCACCTTTATGACATTTGTCAAAATAGTTCATGTTCATGTAGGTTTATAACAGTTGAAAAATTAACAGTCATTAAAGATGCTTAATATTGTCAGTTTCTCCACACCCCTACAGCCCTCCATTTTAGTACAGTAACCTGTTGTTGTATTTGCCTAGATTTGACCAATCTGGAAAGCAAACAATAATTCATTTTTTATTTATTAATTCAGTTTGGCAAAAAATACAACAGGATTTAGTCTGTATGTATAATCTCCCAGACAAGCTAAATGTGCGCCAAGTATTTGGTGCAGGATACAGCTCTAGTGAATGGAAAAGGACTGTTATATTTGCATACCAGTTTCCAAGCATAGCTGACGTTGTATGCTTCTCGGCTAGGGTCACGCAGGCGATTCATGTGCCAAGATAAAGAAGAGTTGATGGGCACAGCTATGACCTGGCTCCCCAAAGGCAGACTGACAAAGAACATCAAAAAACGTTATTCTAAACTCATTCCAAACACTTCACAACAAGACAAAAAACTTAAGAGGCATTTTTTCCCTGGCATCACAACAATTTGCTCAGAATGAAGTCACTGATGCAGCCCAGATTTCCCCAAGTCCCTCACCTAAGGATGTTCTGGCGGACAGCAGGGAAGCCTGGGATGTTTTCATAGTGGATGATGTCTGTGTGCAGAGGAGCTTCAGTCATCAGGTAGGGCCGAGTCAGTGATGGGTGCATGAGGGTGTAACCTGCCAAATCGATCCAACAAAGCAGAAACCAATAGCTAACAATGAGATACTGATAGAAAATTCTGGCAAGACTCAAATAATAATTAGAGCTATTTTTAAATCTGATACAGCCAAAAACTACCATTATTTCAACAACAAAACTAAGACTGGTTCAATCCAATATTCCTGGTAGACGTTAAAGTGCAACAGTCCACTCTTGGAGAGGCTTTTAGTCATCATTTCAGTGTCTTGGCCCATCTTTACAGAGCAGCTGGAGACAGCAGGTGCAGCATCGTCTTATCAGAGGAAGAAGCCTCTATTTCTCAACAGAACACATGGTTATACGTATTACCTGAAATGTGGTTAAACTCTAATAAAGGACCTTCCCGCTCATTTACTTACTGCCCCCTCATCTCATTATTAAATTTAGACTGGTAGTTAGTCATGATTCCGAAATTTAAATAATCCACAAAAAACAGAAAAATAAAAAGAACTGCACAAAACATACATTCAGAGAAGAGATTATTCATTAATTCCAAATTCCTTCCTATGTAAAGAGAAAATATATGGTGTAGTGATTTTAAACTCAGAGAGAAATAGGTCTCAACTTTGCAATATTATATAAATATCTACAAGCTGTCATCACTACCATAGAGACTTCTAAGAAAATATCCATTACAGCTCCTTACTGTCTAATTAGTTCCATACACTGACCCTGAGACTCAAATGTGAACAACTCTGCTGTTCTTACTCCAAGCAGCTGGCCTGAAGGCAGTCCTGTTGGCTCATAGCCTGAGTGTGCAACAGGTATTTCCCCCTAATGGACTGTTAAATGGAGCTAATGGCCCTCAGTCCACTGTCATTAGGACTGGCAGTACTGCAGACAGTGGACCAAACGAGTCAGCAGGACAGCTTTCTTAAGAGTGAAGCCAATATTGGCTACCACAAAGTGCAAGACATAAAACAGGACGCAAAGCTGGATTTCATACCAGCTCATTCTAAATCAGTGCTCTGCCACTGCTTAATGCAAATATAAAAAACAGGGGGCGTAGGACTATGAGTAGGACTCATTTGTATTCACATATTGCACTGTACTAAATAAAATTAACCAGCTAATTAAAGCCTAATTACACTATCTTTGTAATGAAACATGGAGTAGTTAAGTGTTTCTCAGATATTGACCTAATTCACCATGATAATCAACACTACCTTTTTGCTCAGCCCTCATAATTACATTGTAATATGTAACAGAACTTTCTACTCTCCAGGTTTATACAGGCCACAAAATCAAAAAACACCTGGTCAATAACTAGCATTCAACCCCAGCTGATCTATTCATGCTGAGATGGAACTTACCTTTATTATCTATGAGGAAGGTGTAAGAGGCCAGTGAGTCTTGGTAATAGGTGACATCCTCGAGGATATAGGCCAGATTCACATCCACCCCCACAACCCCCAACAGCAGGTTTCCAAAGTAGCATGGTCGGCTAACCGTCATAATGAAACCTGGAGGAAAGGAGACAAACAGAACTCTCTTCAGGAATTAAGGTTAACAAGCAACATAAGAACTGGACTGAGAGCTGAAATACTGAGCCGAGTCAGCATTTCTGACTGTATTTCTGATTGCTTCAATAACTACAGTTCATACAACAACAGGTTATTCCAAAGTGGCTAAGGGAAATAAAAGCTTGCTGATGCCAGCTCCAGGCCGACTGGACAATATTAGGCAACAAATGTGAATGTGTTACAGTAAAAGCGTTCTCTATTCTCCATGTTCAGTGAAAAATATATTGTATTACCTGTATTGTATTTTTTTCCCCCCAAACACAAAAACATATCTTTTGCAGGTGTGAAAGTGTGGTCTTTGAAGGCTAAATGATCACACGAATATGACACACAGTACTAACAGATGCACAGACAAACATACAGCTATAAGCACTTAGAAGCACCTACATTTTCAAAGAAAAAAGCTTACTAACATTACTAACATTACAGCATTTACAAATACATCAAATGATTCCAAGTACCTTTCCTAAAGTGGTACATCTTTACTATGCATGCGAAATAGAACAGGACAGAATGCATGAATGTAGGTGTGCTTGCAGTAAAATGAAAAACATTTAATGAAAGGACACAAACGGCATTGTGCAAATATAAGCACTGTAATGTGTTTGTGGTGGTTTTAAAGGAAGAGAAAGGAAGAAGACAATGCTGCCTCATGTCCGGACTCACCATCACCCATCTGGTCTGCGTAGGGAAGGCTGAAGGAGGCCATGTCGATCATGCGGTTGGGCAGGTTGATGTAGAAGCGGCCCACACTTGTCTCCAGGTTACTGAGCTGGTTCAGCACCATCATACTACCCTTTACAACAGGGAGCTGGGAACGGTCTGAAATACCATACTTAGCTGAGTTCTGTTCAGCCAAATCCCGCATGAATGCCAACTCCTTCAGGCCTGTCACACCCTCTGTGAAAGAAAGGAGAGTATAAGGGTTGACCAACCAGTCAACAAAAGTTCAGATCAAAGGCAGAAATTCTCTAGGATTAACTATCTGCAATCACATAGAAATTGACAGTTCTCAGACCATTCTTCAACTTCGTTTATACCAGTTCTCTAAAACCAGGTTTCTAAAGACAAGACAAATTCAATTGACAACAAAAGTTTATAGACTTAACAGACAGAGAGGACAACTGAAGGTTCACTGACTGGATTTGGGCTAAAAGCTACAGACAGATCCAAAGCTACAGTAAGACAAGATCACATGCAGCTCAAACGCAAGGATATTGAAATGAAGGTTAAACTACAATCAGTTCATCAATGCCTTTCACTGTATCATTTTTATTTGGAGTGATACTGCAATGCTAAAATGTGACAACATGCATCATGGAAAAGTAACAGTGCATCATAAAGAATGAGAATATAATAATTATGACCTATAGTGAAATTGTATTGTTTGAATATGAAGGTTTGCAAACCACCAGAACCAATTAACAACTCACAGTTTCTTATATTCCACACTCCTTCTTAACTCACCACAACTGAACACAGGCATCATTTCGCTTAATTAAAATTTTGTTCAAATTACTGTAATATCGACTCAAGTCTGGTATAATGAATACAATTAAATAATTATCTGAGTACACCATTACACTACTAGTTTTTTTTCCACTTAGAAACTCACAAAATCAAATCATTGAGCAAATAGATTCAAATAAGACTGATACAGAGGGGCGGAAACACATGCGAGTGCGCACATGTTCAGAAGTCCACAATAGCCAGACCCACAGCAGAAGCCTGCTCCTTTACACCACCATGCTAATCAACTTCAATCATATTTCTGTCATCTAAACACAAAAGCCCCTTTCATTCTTTCATGTCATCATGCTCTTTGATGTGTTCTGTTGCTTTCCCTTTCTTCCTTTAGATGTCCTGCATTTTAATGTTCCTGATGCAGGACTAATGTATGTTAATAACAGGCTAATGCATGCAGGGAGAGAACCAGGTGAGGAGTGGGACAATGGAGAGGCCTTTCTTATGAACAACACAAACACACACATGTACACACACACAAACACAAAATACAGAGACAAAGATAAAGAAATGAAAAATATGAGAAGACAGAAAAACATTTCAACTAAGCATGTGCACACATGAACTAAAGAGGTCTGGCTACATGGAACACAAGTCGAGTTGATCCAGGAAGGGGCGTTACCATTGATGAGAGCGTAGGTGAGAATCATGACGGAGTTGTTGAGGTGGCGGTTCTCCTCTTTTATCATGCTCAGAGTAGCTCGTTTCTCATGTTCTGATGACTCTCGTGTGGTGATGCCAGATGACAGGTAGATTATGACCATATCCGTGTCTGAGCAGAGAGCAAGAGAAAGAGAAAGAAAGGGGAGATGTCACTAAAGGTTCAATAAATAAGGTCTGATACGCCTAAGGCTGTCAGGTGTCTTACTGCTATGCTGTTTGCCGACGTTGCTGGTGTTCCTCAAAAGCTGGAAGGCCTTTTGGAAGCCCAAGGCATGCTGGGTGGTGCTGTCAGAGGCTTTAATGTTGTTAATGAAGGTGGTCATCTTCCTCTTGGTCTCGCTGGTGGCTGGGGACAGAAAGCTCTTGTAGCATTGATCCAGGGAACAGGAACGAACAGCGTCAGCCACTGTCAGCACTGAGATCTGCACGATAGAACAGCAACTGAGTAAAACCTTTAGCTCAGAAAAAAATATGTAAATACATAGATAAAGTCATATGCTATCTGAAATGAAGTTGCTGGATATTATGATGATATGTGAAGAAATTTACTGTGGTTACATTTACGGCATTTTATCCAAAGTGACTTCCATACTTAAACTACAGGGGACAGTCTCCCTGGAGTAACTTGGGGTTAAGGGTCTTGCTCAGGAACCCAGTGGTGGTCTGCTGAAGGTAGGATTTCAACCCTTGGTCCAGAGGCGAGAATCCTACCCACTAGGCCGCCACCACCCCAAATACACAATTTCAACATGCGTGCTGTAAAACTGTTGCATATAGAAATATCTGTTTCCTAAAAAGGCTTTCCAACATATGCCACAAATTTCTTTTTAATCTACGCCACTCTGTTTTGTTACTACAGCCGTTCTGCATTGTGTCACTGAAAATCAATTACAAATAATAAACACAACCACGTGGTCATTATTTAAACCATATATACAAACAAAATTGATCAAAGCACTTGCAATGTGCAGTGTGTATTTGTAGGGCGTGTGGAGTGTGTTTCTCACTTTGTCATGTTCATCAATGGAGTTAAGGATGACGAGGGCAGCATCGCGAGCGATCTGGAGCTGCGTTTCACTGACGGATGCACCGTGGTCTATGAGCACCACAACATGCTTTGACTGTGGCCTCACTGCTGACACATACACAGGCCTGCAGACATACACACAAACACATTACATTCAATATAAACTAATCAGATTTGCACAAACAGTGACACTGCATACAGAACAGTTCTCTGAATAACCCTGAGTTCCACTTTTGATGAAAACAGACAAGACAAAAAAAAAGAAAGCCCTTTGTTGGTTTAGCTTGTTGTTTTTGTAACTAGACTGTACAGAAACCCAATCTCCTTCCCAGTCCCTGAGCTCTGTAGGTGGGCCTTAACTGGGCTGTAGCATTCATGTTCACCCATCTTTACCTCCAGCTGTCTTCTCTATAATGTTTGCACAACAGATCCAGTTCTCTGGCCTATTGCCTTTAGGGGTTCTCTCTATATCAGCTGTTATCTTAGTGACCGAACAGTTCAGGATTCTAAATGTAGAAAACCAATTCTCCCTTTGTTATCCACAAAGCAGAGGTCATTATTCCATAACCTGCCTAGAAGCTATAATATAGGTGTGAATGAGGGTTTCTATTAATTTGTGAGTGTATATGTATACATGTCTATACATGTGTAAGCCTGTATATGGGGAAAAGCATGGGACAGAACAAGAAGCATAAAAAGTGAGAGAATGAGAGAAAGAGGGCTGGACTACAAAAACATCTCTGGGGCTGTGAAAACCCTTCATTGACCACAAGACAAGATTATTTCAGTGTATTATTTAAGCAAATGTCAGCGAAGATGATAAGACTAATCATTACTGCACTAAATAAACACTATAGCTTTTTAATAATCCTACCACACAAGAAGGCAAAAGCTAGAGAGCACTAAAAGACAGACAGATGTGGGTCTTTTTTTCTCTCTTTTTGCTGAGACACTAACTTTGTATAATTTTGGGGTCTTTATTTAAAAAAAAATGGAACCCCCCCACGTTGACCTTTAGACCTAAGCTGTTAAAAGCAGTTGACAGACTAAGCGGGTACTTTGGAAAACTTCCTGTGAGTTGGTGGAAAAAAAACATTTTTGCAGTGGATGGGGAGGGCGATGTGCTCCAAAAATAATTTTTTGGGTATAAAGAGAGCACTTGGCTGAGGTTTTAATCAGTTAAGTGGCCTTAAACGTAAGGAAAATAAGGATGGAGTCTTTGCCGTCTCTGCTGAAGAAAGACAAGGCAAGAGGGATCCCATAATAAGAGTTCTTTCCACTGAGCTCAGCTGATAGCCAATTGGCTCCTTATTTCTTGGTGTGTGTGCATGTGTGCGTGTTCTGCACCTGCTCCTGTGCTCATAGGTGCCCTTGCAGTGAAACTTATGAGCAGGAAACACAGTGAAGATGCCCTCCTCTGAGCTGAAGTACTGCCACTTGATGCCAGGGTTTGACTTCAGGTTGTCTGCCAGCACTAGAAACACAGTGAGAGCCGGAGGAGAGACACAGGAGAAATCAGCTGTATCCTTTTTCTGCAATTTAGCCCAAAGCACCACTTCAACAAAACAACAAAATGTACAAAACCCAATAACATGGCTTACATTTCCACCACTCACTGTTAAGCCTGCATTTAGACATAATCTAAATATTTCCCATGAGAGCCAGTCAAAATGTCTACCATCTAACAGGTCACTGTAAGAAAACTGCTGGGCTGCAGTACTTCGCTCTTGGCTCACATAGTACTGCTGTAGTGGGAATGTAGGGTGACTAAGCAGCCTGAGAGGTTTTACTTGGAGAGGCCTCAGGTTTGGGAGGACCTGAGCCTATACTGAATCAGAAAAGACCACCCTATCCAAATAGTACAGAAACACATTACTCACAGCACTCACTTCCCTTATAGGAGTTCATTTAATCTCCAGAAACACAGAGAGGAGGAGGAAGACAGAAGAAGAGAGGAAGAGTCAAGAATGGCCCAATGAACCTCCCAATAGTCTAAAGATGATGATTAGTAGATCTGAGCTGGCATTCAGGGTCCATTGTTTGTTGTGGAGTACATGGACCTTTAACAGTGCCTCTCCCTAAAGATGCAATTAGCCAGTTACCACTAACCAGTGCTCCGGTGCCAAGTGCAAAGATACTTCACTGGCAAGTCAGAATTAAAGTAGTTAAAAACGTGCCACATTTCGCAGTATAGGTTCCGCACCGTAGTTTTAGAGCAAAAGAATACTTGAGAATGACCGATGAAGTGTGAGAAAAACAATGGAACATTTTTGTTTGTTTTCAAGACACATTATAAATGTACCATCAGGAACACACAAAAACAAAATGATTCATTTGAAACAAAAAGAATGTAATTCAAATTTGTCCATGCACCTGAAATACTAGCATCGTAGCTGTGTAATTTCATCGGCATTTGTATCAACTCTAATATTGTGCCATCTCTAAATACTACTAGTTTAATGAGAATCAAACTTTTGTCATCTCTTTTGGCAAGTTATTTAGATATTAAGGGCACACACACTGTGGTCTGGCATTTATGTTTATATGTTTTTCTGTCTCCAAGCAAAGAACCCTCCTGCAGTGGAAGTCTAACACACTGGCATGGGTCACCAGTAAAAATGTAATAGAAACAGTCTGTGCTTTTAAGGAAAATTGGCCATGACATATATCAAGGTCTAATGAATTATGCCATACTTCATTTTCTTTGAAACCATTAAGGACTGACAGTAACTATAACTGGGTAAAACTTTGAACTGAAAGGCAGTACTTGTAGGGCTACACGACACCTTCATAAACGTTTCATAACAACTAACATATACCTACATAACGTTTAATAAAGGCTTATTCCAACAAGAGTCAGGACATTACAAGGCAAGTTGTAGATTTAGGTCAGCTGTCATGAAAGGCTTATGTAGGTCTCATGCAGTCTTATGAACAATGTTCTTCAGTAAAATGTTATGAAAATGGCTTTGTAAGCATTCCACAGTGTGTATATACCGAGTGCAACACCAAAATATAAGTAGCAACCTGAAGCATTAAAGTACAAAAAATTTAAATGGGGCAGAAATGTGTGCAATATACTAGAAGGAAAAGGTTTAACTGTTGACATGATGGCACTTGTCCTTGCCCTCAGCAGTAAGCACAGGAACAGTCAGTGCAACAATTCTGTCTCTGAATGGCCTGTATGCCCTTAAATCAAATCACTAACAGCAGAGAGAAGCCCAGTCAAGAGCCTCCACCATCATCAATCTTGACTGACTGTATAAACAGGAACTTTGTTGCATGTTGACAGTTTGAAAAATCGTATACATTTATTGCCCCACAACACTTAATCCTCCACCCAGTGTTTAGAGTAGCTGAGAACCGCAGTCAGGAGGTGAGGGCCCTCCATTTCCTCCATCCCTCCCCTCCCACTCTCTCTCTCTCTCTCTCCAATAAGTGTCTCTCCTTCTTTCCATTTCTTTAGCCTGTTTGCAGTTCTGTTGCTCCCCAAACACTTTTTTTTCTTCTAAAAAAAACTCAAGCAAAGTGGATCTGTAACAACTCAAGAGAAGTGGAACACTTGTCTCCTCTTCATGCCTCTCTTTTAATTTCTCTCCTACTCCAGTTCAGTTTTTATCATATACAGTTGCTGCCCCACACATATAAAATAAGACGCTTACATAATTCCCTCTTAGATTTAACATCCCCCTTCTTCTGTATCACCACAAGCTCAATCTTTTTCACTTTATATTTTCTCCCAGTTTCACCCTCTTCCTTCACCTTCCCAACTGATTGATTTCCACTCAAGCACTCCACACAGGGTCCTCCATGATCCCCCACACTCTCTCTCACCCCTCTCCTCAGTCACACTCTGCTTAAGTGAGTGCTGTGCCTCTGCTCGGGTGAAATGTGACACTCACAGACATGACAGCCAAGAGCATGCTAAAGCACTCCAAGGAATAAACAGACGAAGAGACGAGGGGAGTGGAGGAGGGAGTGAGGGAGGAGAGGAGGACAGGAGTGTTGGGAGAGAGGAGACACCACTGATTACGTCCAGCAAACGAGAGAACGCACCACACACACACCTTCGGCCGTTCAGTATATGGATGGCTGTCTCTCCCCTGTTAGCCTCTTAACTGTGGTTTGTGTGTCTGCCTCTTTCT
Organism: Brachyalestes nurse; assembly: GCA_037974405.1. Taxonomy (NCBI): domain Eukaryota; kingdom Metazoa; phylum Chordata; class Actinopteri; order Characiformes; family Alestidae; genus Brachyalestes; species Brachyalestes nurse. Next base: position 12,862,866 of record JBBPCY010000109.1, read on the forward strand.
CTCCCTCCCAACCTCTCCTGGGTCCTGTTTAGACTAACTGGAGACAAATGTGGCTGATGACTGTCTCTATAGTGTAAGGGTCAGCGCTGGATGACAAATAGTGCGAGAGTGGTAACATGAACTCTTGATGACTGCTTTAGAAAAACAAGCTGCTGGATGAAGATAAATTGGGCTAATCTTTGCTGGAGTGCGCAGGAATGTGTTCAAGGCTAAATGGGAGAGAAATGAGGTTAGAACTAAGAAGGTCAACAGATGAGGCTGGCTTTACACCAGACGTAGCTGCAGGTTGCATTAAATATTTCTGTGCAACTTCATGTCACAACTTCAAAGTCACATGCAACTCATTTAATTACTCAACAGGAAAGCAGGTTTAGGAGGTTGCTAATCTGCTAAATTGTTTTATTTTGTTTGTTTGTGTGTGTGTGTATATATATATGGGGTGTAACGGTACACAGATGTCACGGTTCGGTACGTACCTCGGTTTTGGGGTCACGGTTCGGTACATCGACAGTTAAGTAACAAAAAATTCAAAAAAGCATGAGGCTTGGTTTTTTTTGTTTATTTTAAATAAACAGCAGTGTATTAACCAGTAAACACACACTCTTGCTTATATTTTTATGTATAGATGACAAAATAAAACAAACATCTTGTGTTTAATGTTTCCATATGAAACTGTTACAGAGCCTGTTCCATGCATGCTGGGATATGTAGGAACCATGCATGCTGGGATATGTAGTTTTTCAGGGGTGTTTCCATGGCTGCTCCTTTCGCGAGTGCTTTTCGCCACTTGAATGCCGTTTTAGACGAAAGGAAATAAATTCTCCCGTTCTGAGGGAGGAAAGCACAGACCGAGCTCCCCGTATCATCTCATTTTTGGACCTGCTGAGCGAACAATGCCTGGTTAGCAGCCGCTAACACAGAGGCGAGCAGGCAACAAAACTCACGCTTATAAATTTAGTTCCACTTTACTTTAATCGCGTCATCTCAGTCGCACCCCGTGTATTCTCCGTACGACATCATGTACCGAATCATGACCCATGTACCGTGACGAATACATGTACCGTTAAGGCCCTAATATGCGCGCGTGTGTGTGTGTGTGTGTGTGTGTGTGTGTGTGTGTGTGTGTGTGTGTGTACACACACACATTCACAAAATTGTTCCATGATACAATAAAATGTTTTGGTGGTGTTGGTATATTATCGTGGTACAATGATGTGATGTGGAGTGACTGTTTTCCAGTTAGTTTTGGATTAACAGTGGCATATTTTAAGATGATGACCATACTTTGATTTACATAGAAAATAATTTGCAAAATAGCAAGAAAAATGAATAGGCACATTATTTACATTACTGCTTTCTTTTTAGAACATCTTTTGAAAAATGTACATTTCTTGTTTACAAAAAAGAAACACAAACTAGTGTGTGTTCCTCAGACCTCACTGGTTGACGACCTCGCCTCTAATGACTCATTTTTGCATAGCTTTACTGCCGCGTAACTCTTGCTGTGTCCTTGCGGATGTGTGCATTCTAGTATACATAGTGCTAAGAATTTGTTCTGTTGGTGATGTGTTCAAATGTTCCAGTTTCAAGCAAGTTCTGTGCTTATTTGTAGCGCACTGCTATGGCACATATCTTGAATTTTGAATGGTATATTGGATAAACAGATATTTCGCCCACAATTACTTTAAAGCACACCAATAATAATAATAATAATAATAATAATAATACTAATAATAATAATACAAAGATTCTGATTCAGATTCTTCCCTCCAATTTATCCTGTGTCTGTGCTGGTTAGCTTGAGAGCATTTTTGGGTTGCTAAAGAAAACCAACAATTGTGAAAGAGACATGGATTTTCGACCACTTGAGTATATCTAACATTAATCAACCCAACTCTGGAAGAAATGTATGTTATTTATAAGGCATATTACATGTTGTCTATTATACATAGGCCGGAAACGACCGTTGCTGGGTCGTATTCTTGCCAAGCACCCCAGGGCTCCTTTATACATGCCTTCAGCCAAAAGGCTGCACTTCAGTTCAACTGTTTCAGGCTTTATTAGCGTTCTCAAACACAAGGCTGTAGTACTGTAACACTAGATGCCTCTGTAGGTTTTTAGCTTGGATAGTTAGCTTGCAATTATTTGACTGCATGTTAGTGCTTACCCTAAGAAAGCTAAATATCATGTGCCGATTTCTGATCACCAATCTCAAATTATGTGCTGCTCTTGCCCTACTCGTTAGTCTGATATAGTACAAAAGGCACATCACTCACTTTCAAAGAACAGTGCAGCAGTGACAGCATCACTAACTCTGATAAAATAAACTCTGATCATACTAATGATCTACGTATGAAGTTCTTGATGGCCTGGATCAGATGTTCACAGATGCATTAGGTTAATGACCCCATAATTATGTCCTGTTTTATGGTGTATTTGTAATAAGCAAATGCACTGAAAAGTACAATACAATAAATTACATAACTATTACATGTTACAAATAGTGTTACTTAAGAAGAAGCCCCTGGTAAAATTGTCATTTCCAGTGTTTTTTTTTTTTTTTTTTAAGAGTCACACTGTTTTGAAACACCACTGCACCCTGCACTTCACATTTTCTTAAGCCAGTTGTAATACTCCTACCCCTCAGCCCACACAATATGTTTGGACATTTTTTTATATTTTTCAGGCTTTTTTCTGTGAGAAAAAAAACTGTAATGAAATAAACATTCAAGGGATCACAAGGGAGCTTTGTATGGCATGCTCAAAAGATGTTGCTTATTATGGTTTAAGAAAATCTGAAGCCTTGCACGTATGACTGCACTGCTTTCAGTACCTACTAATAGAGAAAAGCAGAGTAAGGAGGATCAAGACTCATACAGCTCAAAACATTAAATGACAAAAACACATTTCCTGCCTTGAGACCAGAGCACAGATCAAGATGATCAAGACAGGAGACCTAAGTACATGAAGGGACATTCATTAAGATGAATGCAACAAGAGGGAACAGAACAGACAGAAAGGAGGACAAAAGATCAGAGGCAAAGAGAGAAACTCTTCTCATAACAATCAACCATCATGTTAATTTCTAAAATAGCAATGTGCTTTATTGAAACAGTCGCCATGGCAGCAGCGAAAAAAATGAAAATGAATAGGATTTGAGGCACTTGTGCTTGTCTCTTCAAGCTCACCTGAATTGAGGTCTCGTCCCGGGTTGAAAGCTCGGCTGTTGACAGTGGGTGACAGTCTATCGCAGCTGATGGTTTTAGACACATTTGTGTTAAAATTTCCATCGAATCTGGAAAACAGAAAAGAAGAAATACATACATGAGTTTGACACAAACACAAAGCACTAGCCTTTCTTTGGCACTAGTGTTGTTTTGAAAATTAATAAGATATTATGAAACGTACTGAACAAAAACTCCTGAAGAAGAAATATCACCTCAGGATGGCAGGCCAGGTTTCTCTTTAAACAGTCTCTCAATAAGATGATCTCACTACAGACCATTATTGAGTTTTTGAGAAACAGAAATGGGCAGGAGTCAAAGAGGGGATAGTAAGATGGAATCATTATATAATTTTCCTACAAAAGTGATTGAAAATGATTAATGTTATTAATCATAATGTTAATGTTGGTAACCCATTTCTCATCATACCCAAAATAAAATACTCCTTATGATATTTCATTAATACTTGGCAGAACATTTTTGTATAATGTGTATTTGTTTTTTTTCCCCATCACTGATCTGTGTGTTTGTGTATTGATTGTTGTTGTGAGCCAGCCTTGGGTTTGAGAAAGGCTATACAAATTACATTTCTTATAGTTACAATTACTGTTATTATTTCATCAAGATGTTTCCCCATTTCTAGAAACAGGCAAAATTTCATTGGTAGCATTAACTCTACAACGGTTTTGGTGGAGTTTTGGTGAAAATAATAGTTGACAGTGCTATTCGTTTAGCAGATTTTTGCTTGTACATCACAGCTCATTGATAAAATTCTTTAATTTCTAGAACCAGTGAAATCTGGATAAATGAAACCAGACAGCGGTATTCAGCCAAACATACCCAAATTAAAGTTTGCATGTGTGTATGGGAGTGAATGAAAGTGTCCTGGTTGTTCCCCAGCAGTCCCCTACTGTGCTGTTATGTCTAGTCCCAGCTTGCTCTGATGAAGCACTGATGTAAAGCCTGTCTCAAGAGAGCTGCCTGCACTCATTCCCTCATGTGCACTCATGCGCACACAATCTCTGAACAGAATTCCATTCAACTCAGCACACACACAACAGTTTTGTAACGATAGAGAAGGAGGAGACACATACCTCTCTTTTTCACTCCTCCTTTCCCACTATACTACACCCCCAAATATCCCAAAACACTCCTCTGCCACCTAAAATGAGCGCACCTCCCAGTCAAATCTTTCTATTCCTCAGCATCAATCTATTTTGCTCCCTTCTCACCCTCTCTACCTCTTCCTCAGGCATCCCACCCTACCCCCTCACTTCCCCTCCTCCACCAGTGTAGCAGGAGCCAGGCAGGCTCGTGACTGACGGCTGCTGTGATGTGCAGAGTGCTTTGAACTTCAGACATTTAATTCCCACCAGGCTCTAGTCATTAGAATTCTCCTTCAGCACACTTTACATGTGGGAGCTAGGCAAATGCGCCAGATAAAAAATACATTTGCAAGCTCTTTGAATTTAACATCAGAAAAAAATGAGTGAAGGATAGAAAGGCAGCAAAAAGAGAGCGAGAGAGCGCGAGAGAGAGAGGGAGAGAGAGAGAGAACAAGAACGAGAACAAGACAGCAACAGAAAGCCAGTAACAAAAAGGGGCTATATTTCTCCTCCATCAGTGATTTGAGCTCAACATGTAAATGAGGGGCTCAGAAAAAAAAAAGACCAAAAAAGATGAAAACAAAAAACAAGCCTTGAGGTACTGTTCAATATGCAAGATATTCAGGACTAGAATCATTATTAAAATAATGACCAGGCCCGGGTTGAAGACAAGGAATCTGCTCAACAACATTAAATCCCCAAAGACAAACAGAATAGCAGCTATACTAAAGCATTTCACCCTGCAAAAACAATGCAGTGCACCGCCAAAAACATTCATCCATCAGGTTTATTTATTTATCTATTTTAAAATATAGATAAACTCACTTGTAAACTGACTAGTTACTTCACTAGGTACACCATATTTACACTCATTTATCAGCTTCACTTACCGTATTGGTGCACCTTGTACAATTACAGGATATTATGTTTATGTTAATCTGCTTTATTTGTTAAACCCCTTTAGCACGTTCATCAAATGTCCGAATACTGAAAGGACCACCAGCGAGAAGGTTTTATTTTCATAGTGGCTGATCTTATCTATCAATGTTTACACACATACACAATTATTTCAATACAATGGCACCTGTTAAGGGGTATCCGTATTCTGAGGATTTCCAAGATAACTTGCCTTGTGGGTGTTCCTGGTAGGCAGTGATTAGTACCCACAAAAATGGTCTATGATAGGACAACTGGTGAACTGGCGACAGGGTCATGGGCACCCAAGCTCACTGATCCATACCTGGAGTGCAGACTAGTCTTTTTTTTTATTGTGCAAAGAATTTTAAACCAGTAAATGTGTAGATGTATCTGTCTTCCACAGTCTCCATAATTCCACGCATCTATGTACAATAAAACACAGCATGACAGAGGGCTAGAAAGGGCTATTGCAATCCTAAACTGCTTTTAAAGTATCATCACTGACAGTCTTGCTTCCACGTTTAGCACTACTATTTGGTAAAGTAGTACAATCGGGCGTCTTGAGGGTCTACTCAAGTACCAATAAAGTTCAGGCAGCTCACTGCTCTCTCCAGGAATTAAGATAAGATCCATGCAGGTCTGCAGCATCCTCCCTGTAAGAATGTGTTCCATCTCTGCTTTCATTCCTCACCTATCAGAATGCTGCTTCAGAAGTGCATGCACACACACACAAGCTAAGAAAGACTCGAGTGTACTACATAAGTTCAGGGCAATTCATTAACTCACTCTGAGCCAGCACAAGCTGGCAGGCTCCAACAGGCTCAAGAGATAGACAGACTGGATTAACTGATGAATGAAAATGAGAGAGAGAGGGAGAGGGGGTGAGGGAACAGGATCAAGAAACTTATTTTACTATGTAGCTTTCATGGCTAAGATTAGACAATTTCACATTGATTAATTTACTTATACTGCAGTTATAGCTAGCACTGAAACAGGATGGTTAAAATCTATCAGAAGCTATAGGTATAGCTACCACTGAGAAATTATAGTTATTATGCGAACATTGAAAAACAGCAGGTTAAAGTGAACTTTATGAAACCATAGTTACAAAGCTAACACTGAGCAGCTATAGTAGTAGACCTACTCCTAAGAACCGATACAGCTAGCATTAAAAACTACAACTATAAACTGAGGAAACTATAGCTGTAAAAGATAAAAACAACAAACTATGTAACACAAAGATTGGGAAACAATAGTGGGTAAGCAAGCTCTGAAAAGTCATAGTAGTAAGGTGAGCAATGTGAAACCTCTAGTTGTAAATCTAACACTAAGAAACCGTAATGGTTAAGTTAGCACTGAGAAGTCACAGTTGTAAAGCTATTACTGAGAAATCATGGTAGCACAGCCAACATTAAGACATCAGTAGTTAGACACCACAGCAGTGAAGCCAGCATATCTGCAAAGCAAGCACTGAGAGGCTGTTATTGTAAAACTAGCTTGAAGCAACCATAGTAGTAAAGCAAAATTGAGAAACCATAGTTGAAAAGCAAGCATAGCAAAGCTCTTGCTGTAGTCACAGCCACCAAGGCCTTCCAAGTCTTAGGAAAGGCAAAAAAATAAAAAACGTGTCTAAAACTCACTCACTCTCTCTTTCTCTCTCTCTCTCTCTGCATCAAATTAAAGGGGAACAATAGAAAGAATAAATTAAGTTCATACAGCCTCACCCAACTCAAACTGACCAACACTGTTGACACCCTGTGATGTCAATGCTAAATAAAACTTGAAGCTAAATATGCTATGCTGTGTGTCATCCAAACTGCCAAATGCTCATCCTTTTGGAAGCAGCTTATTCTGACAACAGGACAACTCATTTATCCAAAAGAAAAAATTTGGGCAAAGAATGAGCAAGAAGAAATTAAGAGACTGAAGGCTGGACTCATGCCTAAATCCCTTTAAGCAGGAAGATCACATGTTTCCAGAGAGAGCGAGGTGGGAAGGTTATTTTAAGAAGGCTGCGTTGCTGGTTAAGTGAAGCGGGCGGCGGAGGGACGAGTATTGATTAAAGCATTCTTGGGTGACAGAGGTCAGAGTCAACTGGAAAACACACACGGACTGGATGGGTGACGGGGACATGACATTGATACTGTGTGAAACACTTGATCGTTCATTCGTGAGTGAGAGGCAGAAATGCCAGCTGTAAGAGGGTCAGATGAAGGAACCACAGCTGTCCAGTCAAGTCTCGTTCATCAACACATAACAGTTCACACCTTCATATGTATCTGTAGTCATAACACAAAGGAATTAGTATTGCTGGGCAAGATGTGACAAAAGTACACGTCTAGGGACAATCTGCTGTATTTTTGGTGCTAGAACAAAAGTCTATGGCATAAATAAAGCACTGATTTGGTTTACATTTACAGCAACTCATCATTTTTATCATCTGGCTACAATACACTGCTTCATGACATTGCTGGTTCATGACAGCAATGATTAGTACAAGAGGCAACAGACATTTTCTTGTCAACAATAACTGTCGGGAAACAAAATAGTTTTTATTTTTAATAGAACAGAAAAACAATGGGGAAAGCAGGCAATTGGTTGTTGTGTATGTGCCGATTTGCATATTATTCACCACACAGTAATCGGATTTCAGTCTGATTAGACAGAGGTGCAATTGTAAATGCATGTAGTGTAAATCTTATCATGTTACGATCCAGATAGTCACACACACGAAATAATCAGGTGAAAATGAGGTCTTGAGTCATCACTTCAGTATGATGTAGAATCAAAGAAAGAATCAAACAAATCCTGGATTACAAAATCTGGGCTATAACGATCTATAACGATTTGTCACCAAAAGCTTGTCACCTGTAGCAAAAACTTCTGTAATCAGCATCTTATGTCTCTGACCTAAAAAACTACACCTTTAATAATCCTACACATTTCTTTCATACCTTTACATGTCATGCATTAATTGGCACACCAGATTAGCATAATCAGCACATCTTACTATTGTTTTGAATAAAATAATGTGTCTGTATTTGAACTCCCTAAAAAGCAGAATTACTTACAGGCGGTGAACAGTAACCCTGAAAATATATACAACAGTTTCAAATCCTTCCACTGATGTTCCTGTTACTCTGTCCTTGGGGGGACTTTTTTCAACTTTCCAAAACTGTCACAGTGAGTATTTTCACAAAATGATCCAAAAGTCTGAGAGCGTTTATGTGATCCCTTTGAAGTTTTAGTGGCAATGTGCTATCACACAGCTCAGTCTAAATCTTCTCACAAACACTCTCGCCCTTTCATCTTATTTGTTTATTTTTGGGAAGCTCATGCCTACACCTTGTATTTCTCTAACGGCTCTGTAGAATACATATCAGAAATATGGGAAAGAAATATGTATGTACACAGTTATATGTGTGGTTGACAAATAACTGTTGTGAACTGAAAGACTGCAACCTTGTGTGTAACCTAGACATTACGTGCGTGCGTGCGTGCGTGCGTGCGTGCGAGACCCGGGTAACAAAAACGCAGTCCTGACAACTAATCAAACCTAAACTACACCGGTGTAGTACGCTAGCTAGATGGAGAACTCCAGTCATGATACGACCCCTACCTACTCATGTTCAAGTGTGTGTGTGTGTGTGTGTGTGTGTGTGTGTGTGTTAGGGCTACACGATACATCGTTTCAGCATCGTCATCGCGATGTACGCATGCGCGATAGTCACATCGCGGCAGTC
>JBBPCY010000109.1:12885003-12896549 GCA_037974405.1 Brachyalestes nurse
AGAGAGAGAGACAGAGAGAGAGACAGAGAGAGAGAGACAGAGAGAGAGACAGAGAGAGAGACAGAGAGAGAGACAGACAGACAGAGAGAGACAGACAGAGAGAGACAGACAGAGAGAGACAGACAGAGAGAGACAGACAGAGAGCGAGCAAGAAGAGAGAGCGAGAGAGCAAGAAAAGAGAGAGCGAGAGGAGGAGTGAGGCAGACTAATGCAGGTGAAAAAGCATCTGTGTTTCTGGAGAGTTCTTCTGCTTTAACACGTTAACACTCTGAGGCTTTCCGTTCTGTTTGGCCACAAAGCAAGACCTGTTTTAGCCTCAACTATTTTAGGGACAGTGGGAGTTATTTGTGCAAGTAAAAGCCCTATAAATAGCCTCGTGCCACTGAAAAACGTGAAGCCCTGCAGGTACAAGCTATAGACCACCACAGTTTAAAATAAAAATGATGATACACACTTATGCGACCTGTAAAAAGAGAGAAGTGCTCTTTTAGTGGACACCTGGCACATATTACTATGTTTGTAGTGTGGGATGTTTTAGTACAGTAAAATTCCAAAAATGGAATTTTTGTAATATGTAATACAACATTAACTGGGATAAACCTAAACTAATATTAAAACTAATGACATTATGGAGGCCATCAATCACATTTACCAAGATACACTTATGACATTTGTGTGGGGCGTATGCACTAAAAACTGTCATGATTTACTTTTCAACGTTCAATTTTTCAGTCTCTGCTCTACCTGAAAATTAAACAAGCAGTTTTTGTGACTATTCCTTGTCATGACCGATACACATAAGTAATTGCCGAAATGCTCATTATAACTTCAGGTGGGTCTAAATAGCTGTAGTTGCTGTAAATAGGCAGATGTATGCAAATGCATGGGCTGTTACTGCAGCTTAGTTTCACTGTGTGTTGTACTTGTATGACAATGCATGTGACAAAGTATATTGAATCTTGAATATAGTTTCAATTGATGGACTTAATGAACGCGGGTGTGAATGGTTTTGCTTTCATGACAAACTGTTATTTTCAAATGGGCCTTTTTGCAGCCTGTGGACCATTTGAACTGTACTAAATTCATCAAACAAGAAGCAGTTTAAAAAAAAAAAAGTTGTCTGTGACATGGGCCCTTTAACATTATGTGAAAAGTCAGTTATTTGGACAGGTCATGCTTGCAGGCGAAATGAAGTGAGTGTGTGAAAGTGTGTGTGTACTTTACGTTTTGTTATGAAACTTTTTATCTTTGATCACTTTCTGAAACGACATCACCTCAGTACCCAGAAAGTCTCAAAGCTTTCTATTATTGACATCTCAATCCAGGGTTGCCTTGAGCTGTTAAACACTGGGACACTACCCAACAACACATCACCTCTATCTATCCCCCAACTCAATCTAACTAATAAACTTGTGTGTGGTAAGCTTAATGAAAAGCTTAGAGTCTTTTGATATTTCTTCTGTATCTGTTGTATACAATGTATTTACAATACACATACAGCAATACGACATTTTTAAATGGGCACCTGCACCTTGGTTTCTATAATACGTTAGTTTTGAACCAGGGCTGTGTGGCTTACATACTGCAAAGATAAATGCTGGAAAGTGAGCATTCCTTTAGGCTTATAAGCAGGGATTGACATATGTGGTACCAGGCAAGAATTGGCGTATGTGGTACAACAAATGCGCACCCGTTTTCAGTTTTCACTGCGCAAATGCGTACCTAATTTGAGTAACTTCATACTGGATCTCTAAGTACCGCCACTCAGGAAAGGAAAACCTTAAAAGAAAAATAATAATGACGTTTTAAAATATGGTTCCTGCTGGTCCGCAGAGCCTCGCTGACTGAATTTTGCACCAATCAAAATTCAGTCAGAGCAGGTCTGATATCAGCGCTTCTGTCTCTGTGTCCCGCTCCCCCCCCTCGACTTCATGACCCGCCCCGATATCGAGACCCATGTGCGCGCATGGTAAGGTGAAAATTTTTTAATTTTGTACCAATTCATTAATGTAGGTACTCATTACATTACTAGAGTAAAAAATTATGTCAACCCCTGACTATAATACTTGGTTAAGTCACGGAACGCGTGTCAGCATCAGCCAATCAGAGGCAGAGACTGCATTGTGTACACAAACGAGGGCAGAGAGAGAGGAAAGAAACACACGACTAGTCGACTTCTCTCAAGAGGCGTCAACTTGAGCCTCTGAAGTCGACTAGTCAACTTTTGTATTAATGCCCTACCTCACGATATGTAGAGCTCGTCCTCGATGGTGACACCAATGAAGTGGCCTATATCAGAGCAGTGTATCATTAGAATCAGTCTACATGCAATGTGGGTGTGTTTTTTAGAGACCAATACCAGCTCCTTGGTGAGGGGGCTGACTGTGCCTGGCTGCTGCTGCAGGGACTGGCTAACTGGGCCCAGACAGAGAAGATGAAAGCACAGAGAACAGGAGGCAGGAGTGGAAGATGATGTGGAGGTTTCCTGCTGCAGGTAGCTTTCACTTCTTTTTCCACTCCTCTGCCAGATCACATTCGCAGGAGCAGTGGGCTCATTGCACTACAAAGGCTGCTGGCCTAGAATGGGGGATACTTGCCTTTCCTCTGAAGTGTTTTTTCTATTTTTTTGCCAACCCCATAGACACAAACATACATGCACACTCAAACACTCTCTCTGTAGCTGTTTCCAAGGACACAGCCATAAATTTGGCACCTGCACCTGGACACGCCGCCATCTGAGAGTCCGTTTTGTGACTTAATCTACTTTGCCTGGTGACAAAATTCACAAAAGAATTAAGAATTTTTGGTCCTTTCTACAAGGACTACAGCAAACTTTTGTTTTAAATATTGTAATCATACGGCATTGAAAGCTCTAATAAAAATGAAAACTGAAACATTAAAACATTTAAAAGACACGCAAATTCAGCTTTCCTGGCATTTAAAAAATACAATGTTTAATGTAATACTTCAGCACTGCAAAAGTTTCAAATACAACATTCAGTCCAAAGACCTTATGCTGCATATATGGAAAATAACTTGCTAGAAAAGCCTGTACTGAATCCATTGTTTTTGTGATGTCACAGAAATAAATGCATCTCTATATATCCTCCTCCACGGCCTGCTCATTCCTGAATGATGCTCAGAATAAAGCAACTCAATGGAACAAAGCTCTTCTAGATTACTACTATGATTATGTAATGATATTTTGGTCTCCCAAGCAGCATAAAAATGATAAGAGTATAACAAAGAGAAAAAAAATTATTAAAAATCCAGAAAAATGTAGGATATGGGCCCTTTAACGTTTTTTCAGCCACTCATTTTCAGCCACTCATTTTCAGCCACTCATTATTTTGGTTGTATAAAAAAAATGTAGCACACTGAGACAACACAATTGTATCAAACCAAATAATAGGAATCGGGACAACCCTAATCCCCTCTTATCAAAAGGTATAATCCTAAGTAGTAGACCTTAATTATTTTGTTGTTAATTGAGCTAGGAGCAGACTTAATTAAAAGATGCCGCTTGCCAAAATTTGATCTAGTATGAAGGCAGAGAGCATAAATTGAGTTTGTTAATCTCGCATCTTACTAACAAATTTTCTGAGCCTCCAGCAAGCTCCTCTTATAACACAGGTTGAACCCAAAACTCTTTGAAGTGCCGAGTGGGACTGAGAGATATATTACCATGTGTGAGCGTGTGCGTGCACCACGTGCTCGAAAGAGAATTAGTGAAATTTGTTCCACATGCAATAAGAAAGAAAAGTGCCATTTTTAACTCGGTCTGACTCAGCTATAAGCTTAATGGACCATGAGCTGTTTAAAAGCTTATGATAAAAAAACTCCTCCTTTTTCTTGATGCCAAAGGGGGGAAAAACAGGGAAAAATAAGGCGAGCCCTGCAGAAGCCTTGTAGAACGGACTGTTTCCAAGGTAACAAGTAAGAAGCACAGACAAAACATTGTGCTTATAAAACATTAAGGTCTTGGTTTCTTATGTACTTCTACAGGACTGCATATGATGATGTGTGGCTACGGTAACTGAGAAAAAGGAGAATGCTACGGTTTAGGCTACAGGAATAATAAGGCAACACAGAACATGTGTGAGTGATTTAACTAAATTCAGGAAGGCAGACTTTCACTCAACGGACTAAACGCAGCACGTCCCACCACCAAAGGAGGTGCAGTGTGCCTGTGCTCTCGGCCTGCTTTGTGCTGAACACATTTCAGTGCTGCTCCACACAGAGATGGAGCAAGTGTGAGTGGAGGGCCGACAGAGCCCAGGGCCCTGCAATAACAAAACCTCTTTGTAAAAACACTGCAGGGCCCACTGAGAGACTGGGTCACAGAGCGGAATCTCGAGCAGATCTCAAGCTCACGGCAGCCCTGTTTTCTTTCAGTCCAGCAGACAGGATATAATGGTTTCCACATGTGAAGGGGGCCCAAATAACAATGACAACAGTTGAGAGGCCGGGTGTTTTATTACCTTCCCTTCCCACATGCAGCCATGGCCGCAAGGCTTCCAGTATATATGAGCCACGATTCGACCAAGGAAAGAAAGGACAGCACTTGTGAATATACTTGTGGTATGAAACAAAACTATGGCATGAAAATGAATGTGTTGGTCTGCTTTTTCTGAAAGGAATTGATTTTGACAAGGTGAGGGACAAAAATTGCACTTTATATGTACACATTGCATCGTGTAAATAGAAAACTATGGTGGTAAAAAATGACATCCAATGAAACAAAGTTATTCAATTGCAAGTTCACTAAAATGTTTTTTCAGGCTAAGTCAAGGTGGTGTGTTACAAACATCCACTTGGATCAACGTAAATAGACACCTACTGCAAAACACTTCCACAAGATCATGTTAGTGCCTGCCTCAGTGTACTCAAATTGACTTCAAAAACAGCCAGATGTGTTTTTTTTTTGGTTTTTTTTTTTGCAACAGAGCGACACTTAGACTCCAAAGCAAAATGCCCTAGGATTCCCTCATCTAAAATTAGAGCATTGTGCATAGCTGCCCCTGAGAGATTGGTGAAGTAAATATGAGAGCAGGTCAGGCTCTCTGATCTCTCCTCCTGGGGTATATTCATATTTGGGAGGCATACAGGGCCTATGTGCTAGTGGCAGAGTTAGAGCTTCAAAAGCAAAGTAAGCCTCACACCACACTGCGAAAGAACAGGAGGGAAGGGAATGAAGGAGAAGAGCAAAAAAAATAAATAAAAATGAAAGAACCTGGAGCTCACAGCTCTGTTTGACATTCCGAGTGCTCATCCGTCTATCCAGGGCGATGGAGCCACTGCCCCATTTCCTGCCCTACTGGCAAGACCTGATGTGGTCTAGCGTTATCCAGCCACTCCCAATCAGACCAAATTTGGACTGCAGCTCAGAGATGTGGACGCTGCTCCAAATCACGTTGTGAAAGGGGGAAGCCAAAGGGAAGCCAAGAAGCCGGCACCCGGTTAGACAGATGCAGCAGAGACAATGAGTGAGAGATGCCAGTGCGCATTAATTCATGGTTCTCAAGCTGGCAACAAGTTCAAATCAAACTGGAAGGAAGGCACCAAGCCCATTTCGGAACAAGGGGTAAGGCAAACACAGCCAGCCAGACTGAAGCATCCTTCTGAATATCACAGAAATAATTTAAACTATGACAGTAATGTAGCAAGCATGTAGAATGTATCCTGCAGTGTCTATAAAAATGGCAAGACAAAAGTACATAAACAATAAAAAATTTAAAGTAATGATGTGATCGCGTGTTAAAGGCACATCGTACTATACTGTGATTACATTTTGACATGGTTATTTTTCAAACTCGTTTTCCCTCCGAATAGGCTGTTTTTGTCACTGTGCCTTTAAGACTGACATATGTAAATGACCAGTGTTCTGACTAGCCATACTGTACTTGTGGCTCATTCAAATAGCAGTGCCGGTGGAAACACTTTAACATGTACAGAGCTAAAGCAATGTAGACAGAACAGGTAAAAGTGTTTAAAATGAGACACCACAAAAACAGTGAATTCAAACTAGGCTGTTGTTGCATCTGAGCTTCAATTAAATTCATTATATATTAGCAGCAGAATCCCTCTCTAGCTTGAAAAATCTCTCATCTGTTCAGACAGCATCTCCTCTCCTAATACACTCCTTGCATTTATTCTACAGAAAGATTTTGGCACTTAGTACTCTCCTCTGGTCCTCATATTGTCCCTGAGTGTTTCCTCATATCATACGTTGCTTTGGATAAGTGTCAATGTCAAATGAATGTAATGTGACGTAATGTATTAATTGTATACACTCGAGAATGAACATACGTTTTGAAACCTTACCAATGTCACCCTACTACAGCAAACTCACGAATTGGGCTCTTTAAGCTTCAATATGTATCAAAATGAGCTTGAATATGTAGACAGTTGACATCTGATACACAAATGTGTCAAGGAATGACATTTTACTGCTCCTAAAAAAGGTCATCTTCATGAAAGCATTGATCATGAAAGTGTCATATAATGTAAATGGTAGCAGCCTTAATGAAGAAATCAATGTAGAAATCAAACCTAACAAAATGGAAACCACAGTTTTCTTTAGACAGTGGCATATTTACTTTGGGTAGGACCAATATGAAAGCATAAACAGGTGAGTTGCACAAGAAAAAATGTGGAATTCTGTGCTATGTGCTTTGAATTAACCTCTGTTTGTAAGAGTAGTTTCAAATTTTGCATGCTTTCATGGACCATGTACTGGCTAGCCTAGTGCTTTCCAACCCTCAAACCACTCCAACCCACAACACCCACAGATGGTGTGAGCTGTGCCAGGGAGCACTGCCCTTTTTGCCTAGTTTTCTTCATAGTGCCTAGACCGACACAGTCAAACTCATGCCAACGAACCTGACATCTGCAACCAGAGTAGTGTTTCTGATGTGCTTTGTTCTGGGATTTTTTTTTAACCACCTCTCTGTAAGCCTGTAAATAAAGACGGGATGGAAAGAGGGACACTGCTTACATCTGGGAAACTGCAGCAAATGTAGAATGAAAGATGAATGACAGTGTGGACACTGTGGCTTTAGTGAGGACTGATGTAGTTCAAAAAAGGGCCTACACTTCAAGGGACAAAACACTAAGTTTAATTTTCCACATAAAGTGTGTAGCTCAAGTCAGACATCCCAAAGAGTTCTGATCAACTGAATTTACTGGAAAAAAGGCAATCGAACAATGCCTTAAGTCTTAAGAGTGACATTTTAGATCTAGCCTGCCAAAGAATTTACACAGGAAGAGCTGCCAGTGACAAGCTGCCTTTCAATTATGGAGGAGAATTTCATTGTGGTAAGCACCCTTTGCATCAATCCAGCCTCATCAGCTGAATGAACTGTGCTCCAATAACTTTTAGTGGGTCCAGGCTGCTCTCGGTTTTTACAGTAAATGAAAGTGAGATCATGTCTAGAGTGGCATGTGTAAAAACAGCCAAAGATCATTTCGTAAGAGATGAATACCTGACTGGAGCCTTTGCCAGCAGGGTAATAGTATTTAGCTCAAAAGAAAAATTAAACATTACACATAAACAGCAGTGCAGATTAGATCTCTACTGGTCTTCTCTGTCAACCACCACCCATGAAAAAAATACACAGTGAGGTTCTATGTGAATAGTTTTTAAAATGAGACGAGTTTATACGACTCGTCCTTTCTGACAGAAAATCACAAAAAAACTGCTACGAAGGCATATGTCCTCACAACAACGCAGAAAATCTTCACTAAGTCCTGCTATGAAAGAATGAAGGACAGTTACATTAAAGTATATGACAAATATGAACAAATTTTGTTTGAAAGAGTGAAATCCTCTCAGGAGGTCACCATCTAGTGAGTGAGAAAGTTACGAGGAAATGCGTCCTTCATCTGTCCTGATGACCCACAGCTATGGCTCAGGTGGTGGCGATGAGACCAGCTGACAGGATGGCAGGGGTTCACAGGGGGAGCTCTGCATGGCTTTCACTGAGGAATGTAGCCTTGTTTCAAGGGATACTGACCCAGGCCTGACCTCCCAAAACTCAAGACTAGAGAGTAAACAACACCTGTTATTTATGGAAATGTTAAGCATGGAAAAAATCTACCCAGTGGCCCATTGAAATAAGTACAAGTTGAGTGACTGAGGTTTCTCTGGCTTTAGAGATACGTCCAAGAACATGCCAGTAACAGACAGTAGTATAAATGAAAAACTATGCATACATTTTTAGACATCAGAGAGGATAGTAAAATAATACATAAACAGCACAGTATTGGACAGGAAGTAAACCAGAACACACAACAGCTCTGATATCATTTTTTTTTAACTCAGAGACCATTTTCCATCAATTATAATTACCCTAATCAAGGTAGCTCAAGACGAATCAAGAAAATTACTACTCTTCTGCTTACATTGAGCTTAGTTAAACACAGAGTGGTTTTGAAGTGTTTACAAAAGAGTAAAACCCTATTTTCTCCCCTAAAAAACAGATTTCCTCCCTGAAGTCATTCTGTCCACTTAAACTACCAATATAGGCATTCATACATAGTCAGTTTTCTTAATTTTAGTATCAGGAAAATGCCTGACATTTATAGCATTAGTATCTTCAGGTATTACTGCTTCATTGTGGGTATCGTTCACCAGAGTTTCTTGATTACTGATGTCATGACATGCATTTATCTGACATCTGATACACTGGAACTGATGGCCAATAGAGCCAGATTTCAAAATACAACCCAAAAAGGACAAATAATATTTATTCAGCATTTCACAAACATTACTGCACTTAATCAAATTGAACAGGACTGCTCTCAATGTGATAAAGCATGCAATTAGTCAGTATTATTGAAGCACTGATATCACAACATATTTAGAAAAGATTTATCATGATAACAATAAATAATGTCACGTTGCCAAGCTCTAATACTATGCAACTACACAGGAAATTATTTTTGAAAGGATTCCAAAATGAAAACTAAGAGAGCCAACAGAGGAACCACATTTCAGTGATCAAGAAGAACCTATTCAGTTTGGGATCAGCAATTGTACACGATCAGCCTCTGACCCATTCCTTCGGTCCTGCTGCTAACTCCAGTTCACAGGACAAAGCCTCTTTAGGCTGTCTGGCGGATGTGGACTCCATGAACATGCTCAGATGGACACAGGGGCCTGGTTACAGACAGGCATCAGTGAGCTGGACAGAGATGGATGGGGAGGGGAGGGGCCCCTGGAACCCAAAGAGCTGCCAAACTCCATTAGACTCACTCACACAGGCCTGCTAAGGCAGCTTTCCAACCAGTTTCTCTCTGAAAAGACCCAAGGAAAAACTTTTCACACACACAAACTCCACTGTTGCTTATTTACAACTCCACGCTGCAGCATTGTTTCAGTTGTGTTGACAGAGGGAGGACTGCTATGATGGGACTACAAAAAAAGCAAGTGGACTCGCCTGCCCTTGAGCTGCATACATTACTTTTTTAAAATCTGGATCCTTAATCCCAGCAAGGGTTGCTACTGCAGTATTGCAGGAAGTGTACACACCCCCCGCGGATACGTCTATGCAGTAGGAAGGTTTCTAAAGGGCTGAAACACAGTTTCTCCAAACGCTAAATTAAAAGAACTTCTCCTGCCTGAAAAAAATCTGCATTATATAAGGAAAAAATAAATCTACTGGTCTACACTAAGAACTAACTTGGACAACTACAGACAGCTGTTGAAACCATATAAAATAAAATAAAATGAATCTTTTACCTATGTACACAATTGGAGAAAATGTGATGCAAAGATATTCAGTGTCATATTTTAGTCTACATTCCTCTGACTATTAACTGAATTGTGACATTTCTACCCAGAAAGCTGCTGGAAGTCATCCAACCATCTTAAAAAAAAGAGAAAAAAGACGCTCCTTGTCTCCCATCCTGGGAGAAACAGGAATGTGACGGTTGGTTTTGGCACTGTCTTCCACCTTTTCTGAAAAGCAAGCATTCCAAACAAACAAGCACCATCACTTAGCATAGCTTTGTGAGGAACCCAAACAGAGATGACAATCGGGATGAAAGGCTAGGAGGAACCCTCAAACAAATCTAAAAACAGCTTTACCGAGGCTACAGCATGGCCAATGACACTGCCTAATAAAAGCATGCATGCAGACAGGTACAACAGGAAACAAAAAGATCTTAAAATTGAAGGGCGAAGAAGCGGTGTGGCAAAATTCAGAAAGAGAGCAGCTCGTATAATGAGATAAGCTGAGCTGAGCCAAGCTAATATTTGCTACTGAATAAACTAATCACATTCTGGCAAATTATAATCACAAAGCAGCTTCTCAAATACATATAGCCTATATATATCCTCATAAACCCACAGCATATTCAAGGACACTAGCTCTTTGCAGTAAAATGTCAGTTGGTAGGCAAAAATTAAAATGCTTTGCACGTGGAGGCTGGCACCAACCTATCAATAATGTATAATGCTGATGTTCTAACGACAGCACTTCAAACAGAAGAGAGTTAAAAATGCACATCAGCACGCTACATGTCTCACCTACAAAAAACCAACAGCAATAAGAAAAGGAAAAGCTGACCTTTTATTAGAGATTCATTAAATATTAATAGCAAATATTACACTTATCATTTGTATGTACTTTTACTTTTAGCATTTAAACATACACCATTTTTATTTGAAGAAAAACTTAAAATTCCACACTTGAAAGTTATTCCCATGATGGGGGTATGGGGTAGAAATAAGAAAAACAAGTTTAATAGTCTATTTATAAGACTGAAATGGAAAATTACAAAGAGCCAATCAGTGTTACTAGAGATGTTAGGGGTGTGTGTGTGAGAGAGAGAGAGAGAGAGAGAGAGAGAAGAGTGAGAGGGCAGGGCTAGAAAAAGTGTGTGTGTGTGTGTGTGTGTGTGTGTGTGTGTGTGTGTGTGTGTGTGTGAGAAACGTTTGAAATGCTCTCATTAGTGCACCCACATACACACATACATTCGCAATCTGTGAGGCACCTGAGGCCACCTGCATTCCCACAGTGCTCTAATGTACAATCTCTCTGCAGACGTTCATTACACATGATCTTCCTTTCAGCAGCCGCCGGGGACCAAGCAAGCTGTCCCCAAGCCTCCTGTAAGAGACACGCTGGCACTGGATCAACTCTCTCTTTCACACAGCCCTGCAAGTGCCAAGCAGACTGCAGACAAGTACTATAAACACTCAGAGCTTTCAAACGAATGCAGGGTGAGCACATATTTAACTCTCTCTTTCTTACAGACTACCTTTCCACATATAAGCATTCATACAGTCAACAACACCACCACCACCCCCCCTCCTATCACAAGTAAATGAGGCAGTAAATCAGTTCACACAGCTAATATGATCCCAACTCAAGGTCAGCGAGTTTATCTAAAGCCACCCTTTAATGTCTCCATCTTGCCCATGGGGTATATAAATAAACAAACATGAACAACTTTGGCAATGCTCAGTTCACACACACACACACACACACACACACACACACACACACACACACACACACACACACACACACACACACACA
>JBBPCY010000109.1:12902369-12917995 GCA_037974405.1 Brachyalestes nurse
TGTGTGTGTGTGTGTGTGTGTGTGTGTGTGTGTGTGTGTGTGTGAGAGAGAGAGAGAGAGAGAGAGAGAGAGAGAGTGTTTTAGCCTAACCTGATTGAAAAAGGCCAGTTAATTACAGCTCCTGCTTAATAAAAGAGAAGGCAGGCTCAGATTTGCCTTAGTGAAATGCCCCATTCTCAACAGCTCCTTCAGAACACGCTATCTAACTAGGTCGCCCCATTACAGAGACGCATCGTAGCTGTGGGCACTGTAAGAAGATGCCCACATTTAAATGCTGTGCAATGGCTAGCTTATGTTTCCTTCATCACAGTGATGCATTAAGAAGCCTCCCGGCATGGCCTTAATCATAAGCACCAATAAAAAAAAAAAATGTTATTAGATGCTGAGGGGCATGGCAATAATAAAACATCAAGACATTTGGAGGTGTTTTTATGATACATAATATTTGCTCAGAGAAATCGGAAAAGTTTAATTTTTCTGAGGTTTGTGATCAAGCTGGAATAAACAAAATGCGCCAGGAAAACAGCAAACGCATATTTTAAATGTAAAAATAGTACTAAACGAATGCAAAGGTATTCAAAAAAATACATCATTTAAAAACAAGATGATTGCATTACATCTAGTCAGCTATTTGTTCCTATACAGTTACTATACTGGTTCTAAATGTATCTTTTGTATCTTTTTAATGATATATGCAGTTGATCAGTGCTACAGAAGCATTAATGCATTCAGAAAAGGATACCTTATGTAATTTATCACAATAACATATCACATACCCCTACATAAGCCTGACATCTACACAGAGGCAAGTTTCTAGTGTAGCGAAAACCAAGTAAGCACAAAGGTAGAATGTGATGATCAATGGGAAGAACAAAATATAGGATGACACAAGTGCCCAAGAAACATCAAACATTTAGGCTATACAGTACTGTGCAAATGTCTGTAAAAATACCATTTTAAGATGTTTAGGTAGGCAGCAATATTTTAAGCACTAACATTAAAATGTAAATAACATAAATACAGTAACAGTGAACTCTTTCCAGACCTCTCCCTGTGGAAGCCCAGTAACTTGTAGTCACCTTCACATACCTGGTTTGGCTCAGTCAATTCTTTATTAAATTAAATCAGGTACTAATGGAATTTCATAAATCCATGCAATGGTTGGAGGCACTGAGGAGAAATCTGTAACCAAACCAGTGGTGTTCTACCCAGCTCACAAAATGAAGCAAACCAAAATAAAACTTAAAGCTGCTTCCCTGCTTGTTGGTATTTATTGTAACATATTTTGCGTCTATTTATGCTCACACAGAAAAACACTTTCTGTTGAGATAAATCGCTTTAAAAAAGTGCCCAAGAATTTTGTACAGCACTGTACATCTCTCACAGGAAACGAGAAATTCTACTTTCTGGTTGCAAGTCATGGTCTACGAAGAATCAGCTGTCTGTAAAAGAATAAAGATGTATGTTCTTATCCTGTATTAATTACTGTGAAACTGAATTTTCAAACAGCTTTAACTCTGGGTTTATGAAAAAGCACAGTGGTCATTTTAATACAACAAACTGATACAAAAGAGCACTTCAAGTGTTTTAGATTGGCAAGAAAAGGCTAATCTAATCCAAGAACATGTCATATAAATAAAAAGATCATACTGAGGAATATTACAAGAGCACCTACTGAGAAATTGACTGAGTTATACTGAGTCGTTTTAATGAGGAATATATGCCAAGCAGGAGATTTTAAACTGGTGTATCTGAACATATCAGATCCAAAAATCACACCTAATTTGTTTAAATGAGCTTGGTAATCAATCTGCTACACACCGCTCTACTATGATCAATGAAAGAAACACATTTTTTTTGGAAATAAATGAAAGTTGACTCACGAAACTCACAAGCCACTCACACACCATTTTGAATCCACCCACACACCTTTCAAGGCACCTCACACCATGCCTAGCGGCTCTTCAGACAGAAACACCCTGCTCTGAATGTTTATGCTGTCTGCGAGGCTTCATATTGTGTGATAATTAGTCTGTGAGCCTGCACTGCTGTGTATGTTTTTTCATCAATCCGCAATCAAAACAGTGTGTTGGGGTCTTTCAGTATAAAAGTGTGACAAAAAATATATATGAACAGTGATGATAAATTACAAATAAATTACAGATATTGCCTGAATGTTTTTTTTCTTTACATAATGCGATTTGCCAGCCTTTGAAATGCATCAGTTTTACAAGAGTTTGTGTAAAAATGACCAGACAGGTGACTAAGAGTGTAATGACCGGTTAGACGGTGTAAATATCATACATATCATATCATGACTTTTAAATGTGTAATCATGACTTTTTCATTTGTGAAATTCGGCATAAAATTAAACCATTCTGGTTGAAATTTAAAACATCATTTTTTTCTTGGTATTTATTTGCATTACATACCCAACTCTTAATATTTTCTGATGTTCTACAGCCACATTTTGCTGTAGGCCATCAAATATTCTGTTTAACTGACAGAAAGAACAGTGTCTTGTTCATTATTAATTAAAATATATTGGTTGATTAACTACTTATTTTAGTGTTTAAGCTACTGTCACGTGCAAATGTTTGGACACTCCAGCCAAATCACAGGTTCTGTTCATCTAAGCAAAAATAAGAAAATGTCCTCTACAGAGAAAACACTGCAAATGTTATGACTACAAACAGTTACTGTTTAATTGCGGGACCTACTGTCCAAAAATTCTGGCATATTTAACATTTCATGTTTTGGCTCTTTCCAATATGTTAAACCCCACAAACAAATAGAAATGGTGCACAAAAGTTTGCAGAAAAATGTATTGTTTCAGTTTGTTCCCTTTATAGGACTTGCTGGGATCTTTTACATATGGCTGTATGTGCATTTATATCATAAAACAAATATGATGGAAAGCTAGTTTCTTAAACAAGTACTTGGATAAACCAATTGGCTTTACATTATACTGAATTCCAGCATATACTGAACAGAATCAGATGCTCCCTCCTTGTCCTTCCTACTGTATAGCACAGTGTCTTCAACTTTATCAAACTGTTAACAGAAGAAACTTCTCATCTGAAAATACAAGACATACCTGTAACTTTACATCTTAACGTAAAGTTACATGATTGGCAGTTACATGATTAGACACAGTAAAATAATCATGTAATGTGTGTTTGAAAACTCCTTTCTCCTCCCTATCAGGAAGGCACTGCATGCAGTAGAGAAAAGAATAGTTCAGGAGGTCACAGTGGCGAAGTTAATGAACAGTCACCACACAGGTTCTCCACAGCTATTTAATCAAAGCTTAACAAGCATTCACTTCACTCCACAGGCCCCAAGACACGCAGCCAACGTAACCAAGTTAATATTAAACTCAGAAGATATTAAACTTGTGACTACTATCGACGTAACCAGGGAAGAGGTGGCAGCCACCCAGGAAGAGCTGCTGTGGAGGAGCCCCAGCGGCAGCAAGTTGATGGATGGGCTGCCGTTAGCTGGATGGGTCATTTGCATTGGAGCTGTCTCAATGGGCCACTTCACCAGGGAGCAGCCCCCAAAGCAGGACTAATTTTCACCAGTGAGTGAGACAAATCAGCCATAATGCATGTCCACTGGCCCTCTGGCGACTATAGAAGTAGGCCAGGGCTGAGTCAGTTATCTGAGCTCATGCGTTTTTCTTCTCAGTTCTCAATTCTCTCAAAATATTTGTCGAGAAACTTAAATGTGATTTATTCTCGTCGATTAAGGGAGTCAGTAAGTAATACTACTGGCCCAAGCCATTCGTTGAAATAAAGCACAGTCTAAGGATCTCTACCTCTGAGAAGTAGAGGGAAGAGGATTCAAAAATCACCACCATTACTCTATTACCATAAGCCACAGCTGAAATCAGCCTCAGAGGAAACCGCAGCTGCCAACCTACACATCAAATTTCACACAACGACAAAACATATCTGAGCAAAACCTGAAAAGTGTGTCAACAGAGCAGTCACAGCCGAAAGCAAATTTACATTCACCGAAAAGCAAATATACTCCAGCTCAAGAGGAGTTATTACACTTAATTTGGCAAGGTAATGCTTTTTCATATTCTGTTAAGCGTAATTTCAAGATGTGAATGTGCGGATTTGTGAAAATTACACATTTCAAAATTCATTTTGCATAAATCCCTGCTCAGCTTCATATAAATTAAATATGTCATTTTGAAATCCATATTGGAAGTACTTAATATTTACCCAGCACTGACATTTACATGTACTAAATCCTATAATCAAATGCAATAAAAAGTCAGACTGGGAGTACTGCCATTCAATGCTAGCAGAGAGCTTTTCCAGAGAGGGCAGATGGGCTTCAAAAATGTCATTAAACTCAGATCGCGTCTCTGTTCGTTACACTGGAAGAAATATCAGCATTAACAAACACACTGCAGGGAATTTTTCGACATCGCGTCCAGCCTCTTTATCCAAGACTATAATTCAGGTGTAAAAGAGGTTGGCAATGCTACTTTGCTCGACTGTTTTCTTGGGCACATGAATATTTAAACTGGAAGCAGATAGTGCAGGTTTGTGGGAAATTGGTCTGACTAAATACACAGCTCAATTTAACACAACTGTTAGAAATTAATGTTCTTTTTTTCTGCAGAAGGGAAAAAATTCACCAACTTTGTACTACAGCTGCAAAGCTGATCTCAAAACAGACAGTTAAAACGCCTGCCAGAGTATTTGAAAACCTGCCTAAATGAGCAAACCATTCATTTGATTTATTATCAATTATGAGACTAAAGGGAGTGTGTGCGTTTGTATGAGACACTGTAAACATTTAAGAAAGAGAAAAAAATGTGTCCGTGTGTGTGTGTGTGTGTGTGTGTGTGAGCGAGCAAGAGAGAGAGAGAGAGAGAGAGAGAGAGAGAGAGAGAGAGAGAGAGAGAGAGAGAGAGATTATTAACATCTAAGTGTGACAAAGGAGCAGGGTTGGGAGTGGTGCAGCTCCTCTGAGATGGTGATGTGTTCTACAGCTTTTCACAGAGATGAAAGGCCATTTGGGATAGGCCCCCTACTGACCACGTCTCTGCCCATTCACGGTGAAGTGTACACTCCTCACACTACACCACCACCACCACATCACACAGTCATAACAAAGTCTGCCATTTGTTTAAAAGCACACTTTGGAAGAGAGCACACGATTTCCAAAGCAAAGCACACCGACCTTTGCGTTAAAGATTCATTTTCTTTACAACAAAAATCAACCGGTGCCTTTTGAGTTTTCATGCTATTGATCGATCACTGCAAGCATACATTTTAAGAGTGTTAAATATAAAATCCCAGCCTCATACGCTGTAAAGACACACTCATTTCCCCTTTTCACTGCTGCATGCACATACAGGCTAGGTTACATTACTGTGCTACATCTGCACCACTGTAGATTCTTTGGAATGTAAAAAATCCACTTCTTGCATGGACATAAGATCTGAATCCACAAATAAAAATGTAATTGCACTGCATATATTACATGAAACACATTGCAAAATTAAACCATTCTAAGGAATATTCAAATTGACAATCCTACCCGCAGAGTGTATTAGTATGTTTAAGATGTGTGCCTCTGCAGAAACCAGGTTATTAGATTTAAGATTTGGATAAATATTTTTGTAGACTGTAAAGTGTCTGAAAAGATATGGAACGGGAAAAAATGTCAGAAAATATTCCAGTCAGTCAATGTACGTTATATGATCTGTTTCGATGGTGCATTATGTGCATGTCTTGGGATTTCAACTTCAAAGCAAGCATGCTTCCCATGATTACGAGCACAGAGTTTAAACCGAGGGTTTCAGACTAAAGGGAGCAAAATCACAAGAAGAAAAATACTGAAATCTTTTAAACATGCATGCATATCACAGTCCGGATAAGTAACTTTAATTTGCAAACGACTGCAGAACGGACCACAGTGTGAGTGAGCTAAATTAGTGGTGAAAAGCTTTCAGTCCAGTCTGCGGCTTGTTTTAACACTTCTCCACATAAACTGCAGACCAAAAATCTGCCAAATTTGAGCCCAGGCGTTGATTTAAAAAAAAACAAGGAAAGAGGGGAATGCAAGAAGCACTTCACGCTCTTACCTGCATGGTGAAAACTCCCAACTCCTCAGTGGACAGCTTATTCATCTGCATGGCCAGAACGCGTGCCTCGTCCAGGATAGAAAAGTCACTTTCTCCGCTGCAGAGTCCACCGCACAGGAGAGCCAGGAAAGCTACGAGACAGCGACTGAAACTCTGAAGTCGACCCGGATAAAGTTGAGCGGTAGTTTCCCGTGGCGAGGAGCAAAACCGAGGAGAAATCAGAGAGCCGCGCCGCCCGTGGCTCGCCATGATGGCTCTCGGTGCGTAGAACAGGGTAAACTCCGAGCAGCTCCGAGGAGGGAAAACAAACAAAACTTCAGTGATTAGCCCAACTTAACTTCTCCTTAAGTATGTCGGCGAACTTTCCTGACTCCTCTGTGCTCGCCAGAAAGCTGTAGGACATAGTTTTAGGACTAAGTTTCAGCAGGTAAACTCCTGTAAGAGTGCCCGGGTTCACTCCTGTTTTCGTTACCTTGGCCACGCTCACGCTCGCGCTCACTCCGAGCCCGAGCAGCATCACAATGGAGCGAGGAGCCCTAAAGCCCGGCCTGGATCTCACTGTCGGGATCTGGAGTGCGTCTAAGAGCATGGAACGGAGTTCACAGCAGAGGTGTGACCAGAACATCATGTGTGGGTGGGCATTTGGCTTATCGGAGGGAGGGAGGGAGGGAGGGAGGGGAGGGGAGGGGAAGGGGCACAACTATAACTATCCATCCATTTTTTTGTAGGGGGGTGGGTGGATGGATAGTATTTTTTTAAATAATAATAATAATAACAACTTAGTTTTATATAACTTACAAAAGCAAAAAAATTGTGGCAGAAAACCTATTGTTCAACAAAATTAGCAATGGAAGTTTTATTCTTTCGATAAAATATACAACTACATTTACAAGCTAAAGATCAATTAAGTCAAATGTATACAACATATGAGTGCAAGAACAGGAACGTGGCTCGTTGTAGTCATTAGGGAGGCTATAGGAGACAAGTTTCCAGTGTTTAACCTGGATATTATCTACAGGACCAGTCTGGGGTTATTCTAAAAGAAAATGATTCATGTCTAGATTTTCTGTGATGTTTTTCTCGTGTGCCAGAATGACTAAATTTCTCTTCCTGGAATACTCAATCATTTGCTGATTTTTTTCTAAGAGCTAAACTAATAATTATTTGGGGAAACTACTCAATATTCAAAATCAGTATAAGAATCAGAAAACTTTATTGATCCCGGTGGAAATTCAGCTACAATTCCATATAAAATATAACTATATGCTTATACCAATGAAAATCTGAGAACGTTGCAAGAAATACAGGGCAGTAAATAGGGGTAACATTGGTATTTTACTTTCTAGCACTGCGGGAGACAGCAGTCCAGTGTACATTGTACAGTACGGATACAGGTTTCTCTTTACATTTTTTAATGGCAATGTATTAAGCTGAGTTTAAAATGAAATTAAAGTGTTTGGGAGCATATTTGGGGGCATATTTAGGGTTTAGACAATAAACATCACAAATTCGTGTTTTTTTTTAATTTACGTGTGCTTTTGGAATGTAATCCCCAAAAATTTAGAGTATTGTACAATGTGGTTGGGCGGAGTGGAGTGAGAGTGCGGTGCTCCGTGTTGGTAGTAGCGGTGCTGGGCTCAACCGTGAGCCAGCGGCTTGCGGAGCGACAGAGGCTGAAGATGTCCGCTTATTAAAAAGCCACCTATGCAGCTTTTGGTGTTACCAACCAGAAAATAAAAGAAGAATTGAACTTATGCGCTGTTTAAATTAAAGAATGCGGTTCAAATCGTGACCTGTGTGAGCAACAGCATGGTGCCTTTCTAGTGGAGGAGGCACTGAGGAATACACCCCTTACTCAAACGAACAATTGAAAAGCAGCTGTTTTTTTCCTCAAAGTTTTCATTGGACAGAGCATTTCGCAGGGTGGGCACGGCTTGTCTCTGGGGGGGCGCATACAGTGGTAACAGCACAAAATTGTTCTCTGCATTTAACCCATTTACCTATTCAAGTAGTGGCCAGCCAGCGGGGAGCAGTGTGTGGGGTGGTACCACGCCCTAGAGTACCTCAGTGGTGCCACTGGAAGTATTGGGATTCAAACCGACAACCTTCTGATTGTAGGGATAACTCCCTAACCACCAGGCCGCCAGCTGCCCCACGAATTACTGATGGTCCAGTCCCGTTCAGTTTACTCTGGTTTCAGAATTGTTTCAATTGATATTTACTAAATTCCATAGCCGCTGATCTATATAGCATTTTACTGTACTAGTGCAAATGTGTTCCCGAGAACCCCAAAGCACTAGCACAAATAATTCTTGATACATATTGAAGTCAAACCAGCCTAAATCAGCCACTGCCAGACTATTGGCTTGTTTCCCAGATGAACATTAGACTCAATCCTAGATCAAAAAGAATTTCCTATTCATATCACTGCAATTAAGTCCCAGACTCATGTCCTGAAACGTTCAGTTTATTCAGGTTTGCGTTTAGCTATTGTAATTGTGACTGTGCCATCCTTACCATCTAGTGAGTGTAAGCCGAACATTTCTGTGCAACATGATGTCTGATTGTTGAAATGTAACCACCAGAAAGAATTTCACAAGGTAGAACTGAATGTAGTAACACAAGCACAGCAGAGAATGTGGTATGAAAGGGCATTACTGAGAGGCGCATGCATTCCAAGCTGGTCTGACAAGAACTAAACTACTATAGTATAGATATATTATATATACATGGTCTACTGCTACAGACCAACCAGCCACAATATTAAAACCAATGACAGGTAATAATAAAACAAATAACATTGACTCATTACAATAGCACCTATCAAGGGGTGGGGTATGTTTTGCAGTTAATGAACAATCAGCTCTTGAAATAGATGTATTGGAAGCAGAAGAAATGGGCAAACATAAGAATCTGAGTGACTTTGACCAGGGTCAAATTGCGATGGCTAGTTAATCTACGTCTGATTCCACAGAAGTGCCGATTTGCACACACAAAAGTTAATGCTAGGTATAGACCGGTCTGAGTCCTTATGCTGGCACCTGTCCACTGCTGAAGGCACATATAATAAACACATGAACATCAGAAATAGATCATAGAGTAATGAAAAATGGTGGCCTGGTCTATGGATTTGATAAAAAGACGACGCCAGGACACACTATGGTAAGTAGGAAAGCTGGGAGTGGCAGTGTGATGCTCTGGGCAATGTTCTGCTGGGAAACCCTGGGTCCTGGCCTTCATCTGGATGTTATTTCCCATACAAAAAATGTATATAATACAAAATATATTATAGACAATATATTTTCACCAGGTCAAATATTGACAAAAATATATTGACCAAACAGCAATACATTTTTTATATATTTTAAATATGCAAAAAATTGCATATTTCTAAAAATACATTCATATATTAAAAATACTTTATATTTATTTTCAGTATATGCAAACTTTATATATTTTGGAATATATAGGCAATGTATTGGCCTACAGTATATTTATAGGGTAATATGTGTAATTATATTTATATATTTTATTATGCTGACAAATCGATATATGTACAATCATATATTTCACATATATTTGAGGAATATATGGTATGTGAATATATTGCTCAAAATATATTTTTAAATACATTGTTTACTTCAACAACATAAATTCCAATATACTGCAGTAGGGCAGTGACCTCTTTCAGCAGGATTCTGTGCCCTGTGACACTGCAAAAATTGTTAAGGAATGGTTTGAGAAACATGACGTGGTGTTGACATGGTCTCCAGATTCCTCAGATCTTAATTCAATCAAGCATCTGTTCAGCTGGACATACTAGTCTGGCATATTGAAGTATTCAAAGTGTGTACTTATTCATAATTGGTTAAATTAAAGCACTGTAACAAAAAAGGCTCTCTCCAATTTGTCTTTGTTGTTGCTGTTTTTATATAAATAATTTGAAATTAGAGGCTGCATTTTACACAGTGGAAACATATCATAATGAATGGACCAGAAGAAATGTACTTTAAATAAAATTACCTTAATCACAGACAGCAATATTTATGAGAAACCCTGGATAACTGAGTGGAGAAACATAATGAGTACAGATGTTGATGGTTGTACTGCATTATACAGTTAAGCAAATAACATTCTACCATGCCCTATGGTGTGTAAACGTACTGAGCAGGCCCGCTGGACCTTTTGCTTTTTGAATAAGATGACAAGAGAAAAAAAGTAAAAAAGGTGACTTTGACAGAGGGTGCAGTATTGGAGCATGAATCACAGGAGCTTCAGTCACAAACAATACTCAGCTTACTAATGTTTCAATAGGAACAGTGACATCTGCATTTAGATTCATAGAGAAGACTTCAGTAAATAAGACTGGAAACAGTGAAGTCACTTTTGGTGACTGTGATTCTTGTTCGTTTTGCATTAGTTTGACATTTAAGGATAAACAGCAACTGTTCCTCCGGTGTCAATGCAGGACATGATCAGACTTTGCCAGTAGCAACACACAACTACATAGAGAGGAATTTTATAGCACTACAGGGCATAAACGGCGTGTTACAAATACGAATGTACATTTCAGAGTTCAGTGGCGTAACAGACACAAACACTGACCTACAGAAATGAGGAAAAATGTGATGAGTCATCCTTCATCATATTCTTCAAAATGAGGTAAATACAGACGAGAACAGTATGGGTCTGAATGATAGAGTGATGTGGTCTGGAGTGAATTTGCTTTTCTTCTGCCTGCAGTGATGTCGTGTATCTTTTGGTAATAAACTTTAAGTCCGTTTTGACTCACTGAGGAAGTTTCGTTCCAGGTTTGCCGAAAGCTAGCGACAGGTTTCTCTGACCACCAATCAACACAGTTGGTTCTCTCTACCAGAATTTGATTGGATAATAATACACCAGGGTCAGAATCTGGCCAGACTGCAATCTTGGATTTCACCCAAGCTGGAATGAAAACACCACTCTTACTACAAGCCCCTGATTGTTTCTTCCATAATGGTTCTGGGCTGAATTTTTTTGCCTAGATGATTTGAGGAGAAGCAATAAACTTTGCTTAAGAATTATGGGAATAAGTGTTTCACTCAAGAACTGACGTGAGGGAATCTGTAGGCTCAAAAGTCTGAGCTGAAAAGTTCTCAGCTGCTTTGTCATTTTGGAATATACATGAACGTATGGAAATGAAAAGGAATAAGCAGATTTCTGGGAATTATAGGTTGTTCAATGTAAAGTGCGCTGCCCATGTGTTCTTAAATCACTGACATGGAAAACCAGACAGTGTTTTTGGTTATGGGTTCCAAAGATCTGGACTCTGTGCTGTGGGCTGCTGCATAGAATGGAAAACATGCAAAGTGGAACCAGAAACACCACTGCATGTGCAGGCTGGGACTTGGTAATAAGCCAGTCCTCATACCCAACAAGGCACTTTACATGTAGCCATGATGGATTTCAGAGACATAAGAGAGGTGAAAGTAGGGCTTTACCGTCAGTCTGGGTGTGACAGTTAGAGCATTTTAATGATGACAGTACGCCCTGGCATAACCAAGCACTTGTGTGGTTATAAAGCACGTGCAGTTGGGGGTGGGGGGGGGGGTGAATGGTAGTTCAGGTCATGGATTAGACCTGACTCTCAACCACTATACTGCCTTCTAGAAATGGGCCAATTATATGTGTGTTGGATATATCAGAAATAAGCTAAAATAATCTCACAGAGCAGCTTTTGGAGTGCCAGAGCAAATAAAATGAAAATGACATTAGCTGGTGCAATGAATTCCAGTGGTCTGAGCATGCCTAAACATTTTTTAACTGACCAAACCAAATGGCTGACCTGAGAGTTTTTTCACTCATCATAAGTCTATGAATCCTTATTCAATTTATTCATATTAGCATTTAATGTATTCTCTTGATCATGCGGGGCTACTCCTTTTTATAAACAATAGACTTTCTTATTTGATTATGAATAGAAGTCCAAAAATGATGTGACATCTTGTTAGACCATGCCTTTCCACTTTGCACCAATTAGAACACATTCTGTGGCATTTTCTGTGGTTATACTAGATTTAGTGGCTGGGCATGAGTGTGTTAAGCCTCTTTATGTAGTACGTTCTATGATTTTCAGAAAAGCAGGAGCATTTGCTTTTTCATACATTAGTACAATGGTTCACAGTTCTGAGACTGAATACCTCGGCCCTGTTCTAACATACTCACCTCTAAGAGATTTTTTATTAACTGATTGACTGGATCAGGTGTGTAAGTGCAGGGGGATAAAACAGAATATGCAGAGCTGGGGCACTGCAGGAACAAGGCTGGGAACCTCTGACCATGTGCATATGAGCAGAATGTCGAGCTCTGTTGAATTTTAAAATCATCCAGTAAAGATAAAAGCTCCACTTATATAGATTAAAAAGACCCTTTTTTCCACTGAAATACACCAGTATGTACATTTAGTGGCGATGATGACTGCAGTGGTGACTGCAGTAGTTTAGAAATTCCTGATTTCTGTAACCCTGTGAGCTTTGAAAATGCCCTCTACAGCCATAGTCAATTAGTAATTAGAAGAAGCAAGTGTAAACTTTAGGGTTTACCTCTGAATACTAGAGAAAAACTGAAAAACTTTAGGTTTAAGCCTGTAATGGCCAATTTTTATTTTGTGTTTTAGGTTGCTTATGGTAATGAACACAATCAGCTGAAGGTGCTCTTAGGTAACTCATGCTGATTGGCCAGCTGGCAGGTCATTATATGTCACACCGCTTTCTTTACCAAAAATGAAAAACTGCAAAAAAGGCATTGTTCCAATCCTCAGAGGAGGCTTTCTGCTCTGCAGCAGGAGCATTGTTCTTTGTTTCCTTATATTCTTTGTATTTCTTATGTATACATTTCCCCCCCAGAAATCAGCATAATTTTTGGGTTTCATTTTGTCCATTACTGTCCCCTCGCAGAGATTTCTGCACCACTGTCCTTTCTCTTTCTGGACAATGAGCTGATGGAGAAACATGTCTGAATCTACAAGGTGCATTTCTGGGGCTACATCAGCGCTTCCTCCAGTCCCTGGCTTGGTGGAAGATGAAGGGAGAAGAGGAAAAGGAGAGGAAGAGGCGGAGGGGTGGAGGGAGGGGGAGATGTGAGGAGCTCCTGCAGCACACACTGCTTGATCCACAGCCAGAGGAGATAAAAGGAGCATGGGCTGTGCCTGCCGTCTCTCTTCCTGCTGCTGCCCATTCCAGGAGCTGGATGAGCTCGAGCTGCTGCTGCTGCATTCATCTATATCAACATTTCATGACCATATTCAGTGATTCAATATGCTGGCAAACACTGTAAATGATTTAAAGACTGAGTAACTGCATGTGCATTATCCTGTAATGGATGTATTATTATTATTATTATTATTATTATTATTATTATTATTATTATTATTATTATCATTATTATTGCTGATTGTGATAACATCTATTACTACTACTGCTGTATTACTACTACTACTACTACTACTAATTATTATTTATTTATAACCGTCTTTCAAGGTTACTGTGCAAAGAGAATAACACACACACTATGCATAGCAAATATCAGAATAAATAAAGGAGCAAAGTAGCAAACAGTGCACTGAAATATAAAGTACAAATCAGAGAAATACTAAATTTAGTTATAACAACAGCATAAGTATACACAAGTATATTAAGTGAGTAAGGAAATGCAACAGAAGTGACACAGTGCAAGGCAAACCCACACTCCTCTGCGACACTTCTCATGAATCGCACGCACTGAGGAAACACGGAGCATTTTCAGCCTACATTTGTTTTTGCAGTAATTGATGTGTATATATATTCTGTAGACATCTTAATTCTGTTTACCAAATAAATAAACTTGGTGTGGAGGATGTCCCAGCATTGCTATTAAATGTTTGAAAGACGCCTTTCCTCAGTCATTTCCCTCCTCAGTTCAACAGACTCTAAAACCTTCTTGAGGCTCATACTAGTGTTTTGCTGTTGCTACAACAATATACAATATATAGCTGTATGCTGATTATGGGCTTAGATTGCACAATACTGTAAGAATGTTGCACTGTTTCAAAGGGAAAACTGCATCACACAGCAAGCGTCAAAAATGGATTCAAAGCACACGTTCCTGCAGCAGCGTTGCAGTGGCGGAAAAAAAGACTTTGATTAACATTTTGAATGGACAGTAGAGTGATCAGATGCGACAGTAACGATCATAAGCAATGCAGATGATTTAATCAGTCCAACAACCAAACGTGGTTGTTTTGTTAAATTGGAGATGTAGTGAAGATATTTGTATACTTTCCTTTGTTTACATTCTCCTCACTCACGGTTAGAAAGTCCTGGTGCTCCTGCTTGAGTGTTGAAAGGGACAGAACAGCCATGTGTGCCCACTCTTCCTTCTCCTGGCCTCATTAAACACTGAGACAGGGTGTTTAGGAGGGGGAAAAACAGGCCTATTAGCAGTGCGGCATACTAGCAACAGTATAGTGAAGATAAAAGTGTGTACTAGCTTGTCTCTCGCTGCTTGTAATTATTTGCTCAAACTCTTTTACTAAGCTTTGTCAAATGAGCGCACCTATGACTCACACTCGTAACTCTCACCACAAAATAGCACCGCCTGTGAGACACTTCCAAGTGAAGCAAAGGATTCTCTCTCTCTCTCTCTCTCTCTCTCTCTCTCTCTCTCTCCCTTTTTCCACATAAACACAGTGTGACACTTTCAAGGGATACTGGAAGAATAATTTCTTGTCTGGTCGATCATATCCAATAAAAGACATGGTCTAAATGATTGTATTAAACTCTGCATCTCTCCTGCCAGCGACTTACTGTGCATTTGCGAAAATACATCATTACACAAGAATCACGGTGAGTTCTATTTAGTGCCACCACATTTGTTTTAGTGGATTATTCATTTGCATAATTCTAATTAGACCGCAGTTCCACAAAGCCACCTGGTTGGGAAAGATAAAGGGTGAAGGGGAAAGTATGGCATTTCAATGGGACGCCGCTCAGTGAAGACATCAGCTACCCAAGATCTGAGACATGTGCATGAAAAAGACAAGTGTGCTAATTGTGTCTCAGTCTAAAGGGGAGCGATAAGAACAGCAGCCGCTCTTTGCCAAAATGCAGCAGGAATTTATTAGAAACAGTAGTGTCCCAAACATACCGCACTTCAACTGCCATGATACATGTTCAGCCACAATAAATGCTGTTTAACCTGTTAAACTACAGGTGTAGTACTAAAATATTCATCTTTAAGGGTCTATTAGAAAAAAATGAACCATTGCTACATCTGTGCAGCACTGATTTTCTGGTGTAACCACAACAAACCCCCTTCTGGTGTATTTTGAATGTATGAGGAACATTTGGGGTGGATTTTTGGGCTGGCTTAAAGTGCTTCTGGTAGGAAAAAGATATCCAACATATCACAGGTGTGTTATCAAGTCAGCACACTAAAGTGGAAAGAATGGATGACTTCAACAGCTGGCGATCTGGAAATCATACTTCAGTTTGGCTTA
>JBBPCY010000109.1:12946643-12991655 GCA_037974405.1 Brachyalestes nurse
ACGAGGTTTTGGTACACACACACACACACACACACACACACACACACACTTTTGGTCTCTCCATGAATATTATTTTCTACACAAGTATTGCTCTGAATGAATATTCTGATCCAGCCCAACATGCAACCAGCGGCACAGCAGAAGGTCCAAGGCCGGGAAGTTTAGTATATGGAGATATCAAATGTTGCATGCCTGCACAGCGGAGAGAATGGATTTGGGTTCTAGATGCTGGTGCACAGGCCCCTAGGTCTTATAAAAGCTCTGCTGCTTTCTCCACCCAGCGGCGCTCTCTGGAGGAACCCTCATCTGTCCTGTCATCGTCCACCGCCCTCCCTTAAAAAGCATTCAGCATCTCCTAACACGTCTCTGAAAACATTTTCAAACATCTACCAGCTGTTTGTCACGCTGCAGGGAGGATCAGGTCGTCAGTGCGTTTTTTTTCCCTTTCCAGAAGTGTGTATCAGGTGTGATGGAAAAATCAGAGCATTCTACAGTGGATAGCTTGATGTATAAACCAATATTTCAGTTCAGCTGTATGCTATATTAAATGTAGCACACATCTTTCTGGGTTCAGAATAGAAAAATACACTGGTCACATCAAGAGTTATTATATAATACAGTTCATATAAGTCATTGTTATAAAGCTATAATAATATTAATGAATAGCGTAGAGTAATATTATGCCATATAAATGTATATTATATATATTAAGAATTATTCATGCGACAATACTTTCCTTTTTTGACATCTGATTAGTAGAAACAAATAAGACTAGTCATGCCACAACCAATACAATGATTTTCATTCAGTGTTTCACACACTGCTCTACACTAAATCCTGTTAAACAGTATTGAGGATGTTCTGTTTGTATTAAAACATGCACTTAAGTGTCCTTTATACACCAATGAACTCACAATACTCTCTAAAAAAACATATTATGATACACATTATCATGATAATAATAAATATAGTGATATTGCCCAGCTGTCATTATGAAGCACATTATCATTCTTTGTCAAATTTGTCCAGATTGTACAGCTCTAATCTGTATTTTCTCACTGAATGCAAGTCACTTCTTGTACAATAAAAAAGGTACCAGCAAATAAGTTTATGCACAAATAAACAGTGAATTTAAAAATAATTTTAGTACTGGCATTGAATGTGTGTGAACAGTTTACTGTGTACACACTAGAATTAGATTTTTTGAATCACCATGCACTGTGGAATCGATGTTTTCAAGATTATAAAACCAGCATGATGGTGGATACATACATAAAATGCTTCTAACATACTAATCCTGTCTATTAATAAATAGTGTGCCCAGAACAATGACAAGCATTGATTCTGAAATACTAGCTTAATGTGTTCAATCACATCTTGAGGAAATAATTAAACAATGAATCTATTAAATAGACAGTAAGGTGCATGATGACACAAGACTAATATTGGTATTAGCAGGTATTTGTTCTGAAACAGTCAGACTGAATAAGCTGGGATACTGTGCTAAAAATATGTATATGCCACTTCTCTGTAATGCTAATTCACGTGGAGGATATATAAATTCCAAATATATATATACACGTTTGTGTATATCTACAAACTATATTGGATATTGCCCCATAATTCCCACATTACTGCACCTGTAATAATTCCTGTATACTCTTTATGATTGAATAACTTTTGTTATCTAGTTTATATAAAATATATAAAATCAACCATACTAAATGTTTTAATATGAAGTGATTCCAGAGTTTGATTGACAGTCCTGTATACAGCTGAACAGGCAATATTTCTTTTTATTTGAATGTCTTCAAACTGAAAAGTACTCCATAAACAGTCAAGCTTTCCATAAAACATCCTTGACAAAATGACAATCTCTCACCAGGCCTCTATTGTATTCTCTGCTCTTTGTCAGCAGAAAGACCCATAATTTGTGGTTTTCAGCTCATCCAAATACAAACATTTATGTTCTCATATACAATTACTTCATGTACGTCCAGTTAACAACGTTTCCGAGCCCAGAAATTCCAGAATTTTATGCAGATACTAAAATCAGTACCATGTAATAATAAGCATGACACTCGTATTTAATGCAACTGAGGTATTACTGTTACTCGGCTCTACTCCTGTCAAAACTCTTTCCAAAAGTCAAGTCTTAAAGCACAGTCTCGGTTTGCAAAGACGGGCAGACGGCCTACAAATATAAAGCAGTAATGTAATGTGGTGATTCTGTTTTGAGTCTGTGTTGCCGCGCAGCTCACACTGAAGACGTAACGGGAATTCCTCTTTGATCGTTTGAGTGATACAGTACCGTATGTAAGCTTTGGAGAAGCAGGAGAAGAGCCCATGTTGGACTTGGCTCTGTGGCGCATTGGCGCTCAGGGGGAGTGTGTTTAACTGAGGGCTCATTTGTCTCTGGTTTTTGAGATTTGTGGTGTGTGACCGTGGCCAGAGAGGAAGGGACACACAGCCACTGAGGGACTCTCATTAGAAGCAATGAAGAAAGAGAGGAAAGAGTTCTAATGTTACACTGACACAATAGCAGCCTCTATTAGGAGAGCACAGGACACAACCCTGTAACCTTCAGCTATCCCAGAGGAGGGGGCAGAGATGGGAAAACTCAATTTAGATATATCAAAGAGCAGTGCCACAAGCAAATAGGTGATAACATACAGCTCAGGCCAAGCACACGGAGGGAAAACTAACTAAAGCTAACAAAATATTGTTTAAAAACTAATCAGCAGTGCTAGCTTAATTAACATGGAATAAAAAGGCTTTGATTTACTGGTAAAAAGTACAACTTCATTTGGAACCTGATGATTCTCCAACAGTGTACCGCAGCCCCCATCTAGATGCCCCTAAGACTAAGGTGTGTTAAATTACTTTGATAGTAATGCTGTCTTCAACTGCAAGTCAAACGCTACCTTTCTCCCAAGAGGAACTCTTTCAAGCACAGTAGTTTAATTTAGGGGCAAACAAAACACGAAGGCCGTAAAATGGTTATCTTAGTTTATTACCCATCAGTTTGGGCTTATTTTATGAGGGGTTTTGAACACAAGCTAAACAAACATAAAATGTGATTTAACTGGACATGTCTAAAGTGTGTTTTACCATTACCATTAATTTTATTTGT
Organism: Brachyalestes nurse; assembly: GCA_037974405.1. Classification (NCBI taxonomy): domain Eukaryota; kingdom Metazoa; phylum Chordata; class Actinopteri; order Characiformes; family Alestidae; genus Brachyalestes; species Brachyalestes nurse. Next base: position 12,949,777 of record JBBPCY010000109.1, read on the forward strand.
ACAGTCAAGTTTGATTACTTTACACTGATGTACTGTTAATGTCCTTCCTCCTCCATGGTAAAAATAGTGCTCCAATTTGTGCCGTAACTTTTAATGCCTGACTTCGTCCGACACATTGGTGCTTCCTGCTGTGAAACTCCAAAAATGCTTGATGTAAAGGAAAAAATGTAGGGTATGAGCACCTCTAGGCATACTTCTTTATTTTTGGCCTGTAGTGCGCATGACTATGGAAATGATTAGGGATGGATATCAAGACAAATGGTGCTACTTTCAATATTTATGCAACGTTAATGCAGTTTCAGAGGACTGACAGTAGATTAGTTCAGTGGGAGAGATGAGAGTGATGGGGTGGTGTCAGCCCAGTTGGTAGAATACTTGCCTCTAGACCAAGAGGTCATAGGTTCATGGGTGACTCCAGACATTGCTGGACACCAAAAGATGACATGAGCTGTTATACCATTGTAAAAAATTACTATCAAAGACTGTGAGTTCAAATGAAACAAGACTACTTTTGTTCTCTCTGTAATGACTCAAGTAGTTGGTCAGTGGTTTTTAATCACTCACAAACACATGATAAACCCATAAAGGATATTGAGACATATTAAGACCTAATTTATCACGATACCCATGAACATTGTCATACTGCCCAGCTCTAAGGAAACCTAGCCTTAAAGTTGAGGCCTCAGGAAGAGTTCACCTATGAAACATCCCTCAACTCTTTCCACACCCTGCTGGAACACAGGGGGATTAACTCCCCGGCAGCGGAACACGCCTCCTTCACATCACTCCCCACTCCACCACACACACATCACTACACTTCCTCTCCGAATATCTGTTGTTTTTCTTTTAACCCTTAGAAGGAACAGTTAACACCAGTTAGCAACAAGAGCATGTTTGAAGTCATTTGATCATATCTCACTCGAAACCTGTGGACAAATCCGGTCAATAGTACAGAATTTGTACCTTCACTTGTACCTATAAATTATAAATGATAGCATATTTGTACGATAGAAGAGAAGTTATTTTGCTGTGAATTGAATCTGATGAAATTACTGTTGTGTTTTCAGTCTGTTATGCAGTAAGAAGAAAAAAACATTTTGTTTGCAATGCTTTTGTCTACAGCTGTCAGGATTACTTGAAATCTGAATGACGAACAACTAGTCATTACGAAGTCGTGTCGAGCAGTCAGAACATTCTCCACAAGCAGAAGTTATTAGAGGGCAATTCACCGAAAGAGAAGAAAGAGATTGTATCTGCTGCAGATACAATTTCCATTATAATTAATAGTCATTGTCATTTTGTAATTTCAAAATAAACAGAAGAGGAAAGACTTTTGAAATTGTAGAATGTAAATAAAATGTAAATGCATTTAGTTACATAACTTCCAATGCTACTACATATGTGATTCCATAATTACACAGTAAAATGACATACACGCAAGGCCTTAACCAAACGGTGCATCATAGCAGTTCAGCAACTTTACAGACCCCAAATTTGCTAACATGCCAATCACCAGAGTGATTTACTAAACAAAGGGAGTGATGAGGTCAAGCTGTTCAGATTTAACACAGAGGAACGGGGGACCGTACATCAGCCAACAACAGACGAGTTTATTTTTCTATCCACTGACCTGCAGTGTGTACGACTCCTCCAACAACAAACGGAGCTGCCAGACTGAGGTGTGAGAACAAGGACTGTAAGTGTTTGTGTTGTGTCTGTGTAAATGTGTGTGTGTGTGTGTGTGTGTGTGTGTATGTATGTGTGGATTCGTGTTAAAAAAAACACAAACACATTCCATTGTTTGTATGTGGGTGTGGGTTTGTGTGAGAGTTAATTGAATCCTGACACTGATGTTATTTGTGTTACGTGATATTTTTCAGATTCTTGGCAAATCTGGGAAGAAAAAAACTCGTTTGGGTTCAGTTCTAAAATTGGCTGAGCCACATTTGTAATGAAAAATAGGAACATACTCCTTACACAAATCTGATGTATGATTGTATGATTTACATTTAAGGTATTTTGCATAAAGTCTTATAAACGTAATAAACCCATTGTGGTGCTGGCAGGTCTACATCATAAATGTTAATAATAAATAACTGTGAATATTCTTTCTTGTGGCCAAACTGGCTGATTAGCTGATCTTGCTTCCTGGCTGTCGATACTTGGTAGCAAAAACAAACACTGCTCACCACGACCCTCTGAACGCCTTCTTGCACCAGTCAGAGGTTTTGTTGTTTTTGTAAGAACCATGATAAATGTGTCCCAGTTGTTGCAACGTAAACACTGATTATGAAAGCTAACAACAGAGGAAAACAACAGCAATCAGCTTAAATAAATGTGATCAGGCAATTACGTTACACACATGACAGACCTAGCTGCTTGGTAAAAATTTCTGAATAATTTAATTACTGTTAAATAGTGTAATGGAAAGAAACTGACTGGTAGTAGAAACCAGGAGAAAGGATGTTAAATGCAGAAATAATCTTAAATCACCAGTGAACCTACATGTCTTCTGGCTTTTGGGGATAATTTTGCATCCCAGCACTCTGCACATATCTTAGTTAGGAATGCCTTTAAAAACACACTTTAAGGATGCAGTGTCTAAGGGATGGCCCTATCACCGAGAGATCATGAATTCGTTCCCCAGTAATGCCACTATGCCAAGGAGTCCCACTCTCTCGGGGTGGGTAGAATTAGTAGGGCCTTCCCTCTCCCACATCAGTCAGTGACCAACAGAACTGATGGTTACTATTCCTCTGCAAGAACATTACGCTGCCCAGTGATGCTCTGTTAGTAGCAGACGGGGTTCGAGATTTTTTTCCCCTCGGGTCGGGTCGGGTTTCGGGTCATTATTGACGCATATTTTTGTGGGTTGGGCGGGGCGGGTTGGGGCGGGTGTTAAAAAAAGGCGACCCGCGCAACACTACTGTGCGGCAAGGGGAGTCCTACCTAGAAGGTAGAAGTGGACAGGCTTAAAACTGTGGAGAAAATCCAATGAAAATCTATCAGTAAATATTTACTGTTTAAGACCAAACTTTAAACTCTTAAAACCATCATCCACTCCTGTTCTGAATGACTGTTTACGTCTGTACAATATAATTATGACAAAATCCTGAAAAACATTAGAAATTTCCAATTAACAAGTTACACTACTTTTTATTTGTTTTTTAATTATATAGAAATTGTTATGATAAATTACTTTTAACTGAACGTCAGTGTGTCTTATCTTTTCTACCTTTTACAACAGCAAAAAATCCCACGGCTGTGCTTTAAAGAAGATTTTCACTCTCTTAACTGTGGTAAATTCCTGCCCAAAAATATCCTTTTACTGAGATACTGAGATAACTCTGTCAGGCACAGCATCTTAAGACTTTAGTAAATTTACTCTTATCTGCAGCCCTAAGTTCTCACGGTAATCTTTACTGACCCCAAACACAATGGCTAAACCACAGCTAAACGTGTTAGAGGATTCAGGCACTTAGAGGGCAATTTATAGTACAAATACTCTTCAGAGAGAACTTTGTTCGCTGTCAGTGTGAGATGTTTCCCCTTTTGTGATCTGCGAAATTGAAGCTTGTGGATTAGAAAGTAGAATCCAAACACCTTTACTTAAGGACATGAACGTGCTTGTTTGATGCAGTAATCATTTCCTGAACAGGACAGGGGAACCTGAGTAATTATGCCTTATTTCAAGCTAACATCACGGTGAAGGAAAACACCGTGACACCCCAGGAGCCATGGAACATCCCAATAAATCAGCTCCCTCCACTGCTGTCAGCCTATCTCCGTCTCCCTTAAGGGCTTCTTGACTTTTTTCTCCGCATCAAACGAGTAAATCCTCCTCTGTTTCCATTCAGAGAAAAAGAACTAAGCTGTGCACTGTGCTCTAAATAAAAGGCCAAAAACGGCAGAGGCTGGAGTTTGAACTGAAAACAAGCTTGCGTTTGTAGGTGTCTGTTTAATAGACATCGAGGGAATAAAGTTCATGGTCTTTCAGTAAAAGTCAATTTATAGGCCCTGTTGCCCCACTGAACGCAATGGGAATAAGATATAGCATTCCCTCTGCAAAAAAGCGACAGCAAGAGAAAAGCCATGGCTTTCATTCACATTTATAGCTGTGTCTCCAAACACGTGCCCTCTGCAGCTTCGACGGAAAAATATCAGAGGGGTTTGGCAGCCAGACTTTGTTCATGGAAAAACTCGAGAAGGAGACGATAGATGGAGAGGGGCATTAGGAAAGGAGGAGGGAAGGACCGAAGGAACAGCGGAGGCTCACTCTGTGGGAGAGACTAGGGTTACTGTGAGGCCTCCATATGTAAGAAAGTCTGGATCTCAGTCTGTGCTTATGTTTGTACACACAAGGAACTTGCTTCTAGTGCTGTGTTACAGAGATACTACAGCTAAAAGCCAAATTTACACTCCTTTCCCTTTACCCCAAGTCTGTTCAGTCTGCCAAGACATGCTTCTTCTTTAGTTAGGGAGCTATGAAGATAATGTACCTAAGAATTAATGGAGGTTTATGTACACCAATTAGCATCGTGTAATCATATCAAACTATATTGCACACAGTCAAGTAAAGCAAAGCTGTGCTAATAGAAAGTTCCCATTGACACCACAATCGCACATGATGGAAAAATCAGAGGCTGCATAGAGAGCACATGATAAGGCTAATAATTCATAAAAGTAGTGACTTCTTTCTTTCAGTTCCTCACAGGATGTGCACATGGAGAAAACAGAGGGGTCATTCATTAGTGAGCAAGCCAACCAGACAAGGTTACTACTCTCCAATGCTCTCTCCACCTCTCTCCCATAGCTCTGTTGTGCACCCGACAGGGTCACTTACCACATGAAAGCCTCCGCTGTAAGCAATATAGAACATTATAGAACAATACAGAACACCCACCATGTCTCGTGCATTTTTTCTTTATTTATAGAATCAATCTGTACAGTGATATTATGTTGGTCACTTGTTAAAAGTTTAAATATTTTAAAAACTTGTTTTCTTTGTTTGTGCTGTTATTATATTATAATGTTTCTGCAAAAATTGCAAAACTGAAGTGAACAAAGTGAACAAAAGCTCTACCTAGAATAATGAAGAATAATTTAGGGTGTGTGTGTTCTCCAATTTTCTCCTTTATTTAGTCACGTCCAACCACCCACATAGACTCCCCAAATCACATGACACCCCAAACACTAGCCTGTGCTTCCTCTGAGACACATAAAGACAGCTGAATGTTTTTTAACTGCCGTTAACTCAACATCGTTGGACAGCTCAACACGCTTCAGTTACAGAGCACAAATACCACTAATTTTGTTATGTCAGCTAACAGATGCCCACGTTGGCTAGCATCGCACAGAGTGATGGGAGGAGAGGAGGAGCCATCCTACCCAACTAGACGGAGCAAGACCAATCGTGATCTCCCGTACTCCTGGTCACAGATGGCTGTGACATCGCCCAGGATCAAACTCGTGGTCTTCTGAAGACAGGGTCAACGCTTTGGGGAGGTTTTGTAAAGGAAACTGTCCAATCAATATTTAGATAAAACCTACTCTTCATACTGAGGTAGACATTTTGATGAAAGTGAAGCTAAGCATTGCCAGATATACTTATTAGCAAAGACGCTTTTTAATGAAAAGTAACAGCACAAATAAAAAATTTCTCTGAAAATCATGGCAAATGAAGGCAAGATAAACTTTTGATGCACAGTGTATGTTTAAATGTCATCCACAGGTTAATATTATAAACAACAGCAATGCTAAATAGGCTCAAGCATCTTATCAGATCAGAACATTTCAACAGAGTGCTTAAATAAACAGGACTGGACTGTCTACCAACAGATCTGCTGATGTAATGGGGTTATAGAGGTGGGGGTAAAGGGGAAAGGGGGGTAGCGTCAGATGGACGAGTGAGAGTCCATGGTGACCCACCCTGCTCACCCCATGACTTGGAAAGCAGTTAGATGAGGAGCTGGCCTCAGTGAGGCAGCTCCGGTTTCACACAGCATCTCCACCACAGGCCGTACCAGGGCAAAGGGGACGTCCCCTGTGACTCATATTAAGGCCCCAATCTTCAGTCAGTCAACACTTAGTTAAAGGGATCCATAACAAGGCAGAGACTGAGCTTTTGTCTGAGATTATAAGAGGGTGTGTCTCTCTACATATGGGGACTTTTGCATCACTTGCAGTGTGGGTATATTCCCAGCAAACCACTATATATTTACCAGCACTTAAGAAAATACACACTCAGAAAAAGAGGTGAATCTAATGTTAGCAGGAAATGGTGATAGGTCTTTATTTAACTCAAAGTTAACTGATTGGGGAATTTTAAAAATGATACTAAAATATGTAAGTGTACCCTACAATCAACAGGTAAAATGTCAACTCTGCATAAATAGCAAATAATTCTAAGGTGATTTCCACCCACTGGACAAAATGAATTGGTATATTATACAGAAAAAAAGCAATTTAAAGGGAAAAAAAACCCAAAAGACCCCCAGTAAATATAGCATTTTATGAGCCTCATAAATCAACATGTCTGCTCAACAGCTCTGTCAAACAACTGTAAGCTTACTTTAATGACTGTATAATTAAATTCATGCCATGAAATATCAACACAATCTGAAATATCAGATGCGGAACAGAAATAAAAGTTCAGAGGCGAGAAATGGAATGTCAAGTTGCTTAATGATGTTGGTGGCCAGAAGAGAACTGAAAGCTCTGCTAAATCCCTGTTGAAATGCCGACCTTCCCGAGCCTCTGACTCTGACTCGAATAGCTTTCAGAAGCATAATGGAAGTCGTTACTTAAAAGAAGGGCAGAGGGCCCCATTAGGATGTGCCGTTTCAGACTGGGCCAAGGTTTCTGAGATGTTTCCAGTGCCTGTGCTGTCCACGTCCAGCCTTGAAGAAGCGAGGTGGTCTGGACTTTGTTAAGATCCTGTTCACTCTACTATTCAGTTGGAGAAAAGAGGAGTGGGTGAAAAAAAAAAAAACACAGGGTCTCCTTTTTCCCCAGTTGTTTTTTTTCTCAGCACTGAGAGAAAAGGTTCCCTCTCAAGCCAGTCTGAGGAAAGTTAAACAGTCTTGACAAGGCAGCGACGGTAATATTAATCTTTTCAAGCGGGCAGAAAACGGGATGCTATAAACAATGTGGAAGAGACGAGGGGCCGCGTGCTTTTCAAGAGCCTGGTACTAAAGAAGTCCCCACTGACATGCTTCACTAGAAACCAGCAGCACGGCTACAGTGTATACATTAAGCTGTCTCTTTAGAGTAAAATCTCAGCCCAGAAATCATGTCTGTTTACACTTACCAGATGATATTTTGATAAGGCAAACTTATGGTTTTCCTTCCCAGCTCTTCACTCATATTATTAATTCTCTCCACTTTCACATGAATGGGCCTTATTCTTGGAGGGGCTCATGATGGCAGACCACGATATGGCTGAGATATCTAACATAGCTCTGACGATTAAGGGTCTGTGAAACAAAAGCTTAGAGATTGGCAGGGATGTAGCTGAAATGAAAAGACAATGGCAGAAATGCTAGAACTCCTCTGTAGTCTTTAAACGTATACATTATCCCTCCTACCCTAAATATAGTTGCTTTACAAATATTTCCTTGCTTCTTCTTTTTGCACTGGAATTATGGGGCTTGTGTAGGAACAGAAATGGAAGAACACTAAAAATAAAGTTGGCAAAAGGGCCCCTTGAAGTGATATCACTAAAGGTCCACCTAAAGAACCTAATCTCTTTTCGCCACATATATGGCATATCAATGACAATGAATGAAACTACCTATTCAAAAGACACCTGTTCATCGAATAGTTCTTCAGAAATCAAAGGAATTAATGGTTAGTTTGTCCCCTTTTGCTGCAGTAATGGCCTTAACCCTTCTGGCTTCACACTGCACTAGATTTCTGTAAAACTTTAATAGCATTCAGCTAGAAGAGCACAAGTGAAGTCAGGTACCCACGTTGATGGTTAGTTCTGAATCACAAATGCCACTCCAGCTCATCCCAAAGGTATTGGATGGACTGTTATAATTTCAGAGAACACAGTTCCTCTGTTCCACAATGCTTTATATCCATAATGCTTTAGATGATACTCAACATTAGGGATGCTCAGGAATGATCAGGGCTTTTTATATGAATACTTGTAAGTAATGGTTGTGCCTTAAAGCAGGTGAATTCACTAATAAGCGGTGTCTGGTTACTTTTGGACATACTGACTCAAAACATCAACTGAACAGGTTTTTAAATGGAAGTTTCCAAATCACCAATTAGCAACTCAACAGAGTTAGGGGTGATATTTCAGGCAAGGAGTTTACACAGTGCTAGGGTGCTAACTGGTAGGGTGTCAGCTTTGATTACATTAGTCTGAAATAGCTCCAGTGTAAAACTTAAGAAGCAAACTAAAGACACCAAGCATGTCTTGCTGACCGCCTACCTGAGTTGGACATTTGCATGCAAAACATTCAATGGTTCATGGTGATCACATTCACTAAGTGCTACAGTTCCTGCAGTCAGCTTGGTTTTACTCCCTTGAAGTTGAAAAGCAGTACAACTTAATGTAACTAAACAGAGCAATTCATTTTGGCAAAGAAGTCAGTGCCCTCTCCTAAACTTTGGCCTTGTCTGTGAAAACATTTCTCTAAAGAGAGTGAACAACAGCACCACATTAGTACAATGGAGAGATATATTACTACTGCATGAGAGGGGCTGCATGAGTGACATTTAAGCTGGAACAACGGTGGCCATTGTTCCACTTCTGGAGGCTCAGTCCCTTCCTCATCCACGGTGTTCAATTACCTCCACACCAGGTGGTCCACATAAAGCAGGGGATGTAAAAACGAAAGGCAGCATGACAAAAAAATCCATATTGCATTTATTAAAAGACTATGAATAAAGTTCTTTAACGCGTGTTGTCATAAGGCTCAGCAGACAGCAGCTGAGAAGTGAGGGTTCACGAGGAGGCCGAGCGCACACGCCGCCTCAACCCTGCAGTCTAGAACCAACTTCCCTTTTCAGTTCTTCACCTGCCAGAGGAAAAGCAAAACTGATCAGAGATCAGAGGCTCAGTTTCTCACCACTGCGCAAGAGACGCTCCGTAGGTCAGCCTGTGGATCTCGGCAAGGAAGGGACCACTTGTTTATAATCTAATTAATGCAGGTACAACTGGGCTTCTTCAAAACATTTCCCTGGTACAAAGTGTTTTATTATAGACAAAGTGGGGCGTGTCCTTACTATCTAGGCAGAACTTTCTCTTTCAATTTTTCAAAAATTACAGAAAATTTATTATGCTAACTTGCTAAAATGCTCATTTATCACATTACTTTTTGGCTATAGCAAAGAATAACAAGGGCTGAAGGAGAACAATAGAGAAGGACTGGTGTTAAAAGCTAGGTGCCTTCAACCCTTTAAAGGTCAATGTACATAATAAAAATGGCCATTTTCTGCAAAGAGGTGAAGTATGAATGGAGCTCTTGTTCTGGAATGTGGAAAAGATGTGTCAGTCCTGCTTGAGTGTATATTCCAGTCCTTTCTCCTCTTATCTGAATGCCCCTCTCCCATGTTCTGTTCACAACTTCTCAGCTTTTCTGTCCTTTAACTATAGTTCTTCTCTCTTATCCACTTTAAGCACTCTCTCATCCTCCAGGAGGGATGGTATATATGGACAAAACACTAGTACTGAGATTACACGGCAATACACTGTGTAATACATAAAATGCATTGCTCAGTCTATCAGTAGTGCGATTAGTCTAAATAATTTACTGTTGTTGGGTTACACAAATATTGTAATATGCTAGAGGATTCCTTTCTATTTTTCAGTCCTCTGAAATACAGATTTTTTTAAACACTATAATCAACAGCACCATTTTGTACTATTCCTCCAGCTACCATGGCCCCTGCTCACTCTCTCTGCCAGGTGAAGCTTTGGGGGAAACGATGTCCGGTCCAGCCCACTGTGTACACACTGCTTCAGCTGGCCTCAGACTGGGAGCTATCCAGGGAACAGATTCATTAGTGTTCCTGCCACAAATCCCAGAAGGGACGCTCCCTCCTCTCCCCTCCTACCAGCTGCCTCTCGCCCTGCTGAGATTGACGTTTTGACACTTCCCCGAAAAAAAAAAAATACAGGGGAAGGAGAAGAAGAAAGCAAAGAGGACAGGGAGCCGACTGAGCCCTTTCCCTCCTGATGAGGGCTGGCAGGATGGTGCTCTTTGATGATGACACTAATGATAACCAACAGGCCAAAGTGAGCCTCAAAGGAAGCCCTGTGTGCACCTTAATGAACGCGGTATAATGACGGCAGTTAGCCCGAGCGCGCTGCCCCCTCGTCATGTTGAAGTTTAGGGGCACAGAGGCAGGTTTTGTTGGCTTTAATCAATATTAATTTGAGCTGGAAGGTGGCCAGGCGTGTCACCATGTCATGAGCTTGGGTCTAAATGCTCATCAGAAACCCCCCTTTCGTTCCTCTGAGAGTGGTGGATGCTCCAGTTTTCTCCCATATGTGGGTCACGTCATTCCTGTCAATCTTTAAAAAGATCAATATGTAAGCAATTTAGTACTTTTTGACCATTTAAAATGGTTCACATTGTAATACTTTGACCAGTATTAAATATGCCTGTAAATTACAGTCATTATAGCGGGAAGGGGTTCATAATGTACCTTAATAGATTCTGCCAACTTATTGCTACCCCTGCCAAGGAGTCATGACAAGGATTATTGAGTTTGGCATGGGGATGGAGAACGGTGGGAAAAACAGGAATGAGTGAAGTGAGTTTGGATTTACAGTGTGTCTAATCGCTACAGTACGCCAGCCACTGTCCTACCTCTCACTCACTTACTCAGACACACTCACTTTTCCTCAACCGGGTTTTTCTCTCTGAAGGGTCTGTCTCTGAAATAATGGCTGGCATGTCCGGCACAGGCCACATTAAACGATACCACCATGGCTGAGCCTGAACAAGAGCTGATTTAGCATGTTTGCTAACTGAATGGGGGCTAGGGTCGTTCGCAAAGTGTGAGAACATAGTCCTGACAGTCCGATCCTCAGCTGAAAGGCATGTGACAGGCTACTAACAGGTGCTATTTAAGTAAGTAAGTACCACACTAAACATAACGTCAGACACATGGCAGCAGTGAGTAGTAAACATTCTACTGGCCTAATTCTAGTGAAAGAAGCTCTTCTTTCTCTTAAATAAACTGTTTATAGGGTCAATCCTCCACAAGCCCTTAATCTAGACAGTCTCCCACCACAATTACAAAGCAAAAAAATGATATCTTTGTAAGTGAAAAACATCTTTAACCCAGTCAATATATCTAATATTTCTCATGATGACATTGCTGTAAGAATATTAAAACATTTATCAACCTATTTCAAAACATATATTACTAGTTGTATGTAATTGTATTCTATTGTATCATTGTATTATTTCTTAAATATATTAAATATCTCTATATATCTATATATCGATATCTACATATCTATATCTATATATCGATATCTATATGTCTACACATATAATATTGAATCGTTTTATAATAACTATTACATATGTTCATTAATTTACAAGATTTACAATGTCTTCATCTAACAAAGTAGCATTTTTCGTCAGAGACTTTGTCGGTCGCACTCATGCAAAAATCCCAAAAACCTCTTGCTAGTCCATGAGTGAGGGTTAAGTTCACACGACTTGGACAGACGCAAGTGAAATTGTCTACTGAAATAAGATGTGTAACATAACCTGTGAGAGCAGACAACCAAATATGGAAAGCAAAGCTAGCGATGATGCAAGGATAAAAACTTGTGCTTCAGTTGCATAATATAAAACCACAGAAGAGGGTTAACACAAATTCCTTCCGCCGTTCCACATGAGACCTATGCTCAAGGTAAAACTGGCTTTGCTCTCTGGTCTGTGGCTCCTGATGAAGCAATAAACTCATCAGTTTCTTAAGGACTGTTTTCTTTTGCCCTCCTGATCCACTGGAGCTAACGGTCAGTAATGAAGTTTGGATGTGGTACAAGGTAAAGAGAAAGAAAATGGACTCACGGTGAAGGCCTTCCAGGCTGGGGTGTTGGCTGCGGATCTGGAGAAGAAAGAAGAGTATTTTTTTTATAGCAGGTCGGGAACAAATCACTCACAGGGCCTCCGAACACATGCTGCCAATGTGGACCACTGGCACAGCGGAGTGGAGAATAAGTACACTGACCTCATTTCACACAGTCCCGAAATATGCCTCTGGCCCTCACCATAAACTTTTCATGAGGTTTCGGTGCTGACAGTTTATGACAATGTTCTGGCAGGAGCGCAGGAATGGTGTTATGTGTTTACTGACAGCAAGGTGGCATGAATGATGCATTACAAATGATGCATTACATCACACATGTAATAAAGAGGGTCACATCAACACCAGGAGAAGACATTCACAAATCGACTGTGAAGGATTTATGTATCTATAATGTTTTTGAACTGTGCATGAAAACACAGCACTTTGAATTTACTTCATTTAAGTGTGCACATCAGTTACACATGGCTAAAATATATCACATCAACCACCCTATTGTCTTTCAGTTTACTTACATTTGGCAGTACACTGTGTTGGTGTAATGTTATTCATCGTATTCACGTGGAACAGATGTCCACATTTCAATTAAGCAAATTTAAATGACTACTTTTTATCCAATGTGGCCACTCATATTTTGGTAAGAGCTCAGCTAATATATTTTCATTCTAAAAACATTCCCCTAATGCTCGGTTTTCACTGTGGGAACTCTGATTGTTTGAATTTGACTGTTTCCAGGATGTTAAAAATGTCCAGTTTTGGTCAGGTTTTCAGAACGATTTGTGATGTGATGCCTCTTGCAAAAAAACCCAGAAATATAACGTCACACATACAGTCAGCTCCATAATTATTGGCACTGTTAACAGACATGAGCAAAAAAGGTCACTAAAAATGTCTTGGTTTAGTAGCTAAGTCTTGCACTATAAGGGAAAAAAACCCCAAAAACCGCATGTCACAGTTATTGGCACATTTACATCACTAGATTTGACAATATGTAGCACTGACTTTTCACCTATAGTGACTTATGAAATGAGGAGAATACAGAGCGAGCAATCTGACACCACTCCTCAACACAGAATCTGTTCCAGATCCTCCAGGCTCCTAGGTCCTCTTGTTTGTGCTCTTCTGCTCATCCCACAGATTTTCAGGTCAGGGGACTAAGAAAGGCATGTCAGAAACTTGATTTTGTGGTCACTGAACCATTTTTGTGTGGATTTCCACGTATGTTTCGGATTATTCTCCGGCTGGAACATCCAACCATGACCCAGTTTAGCTTTTTGGCGGAAGCAGCCAGAATTGTATTTAAATACCCGAGTATCTGACCTAGTCCATTTTTTTCCTCATATATTCAGTGTGTGATTAAGGTAACTAACCACAAAGACATTATTCCCCCTAATCTTTAAATGTGCTACTTATTTCTTATTACATGACTAAAACTCTAATCAGGAATGCTCTCTTACTCAAAAAGTATCCTCTGATCTGATTAGTCCTGAAAAACTACTTCGGATCTAATTGGTTCATTTGGTTTCAAAATCATAAACCTTGGTGTAAAACATGTTCTATGTAATAATAATTGGTACATACAACGAAATACACTTTATTAACCACTCCTTTACAACAAAGCTGTTTCTATACATCAGATTGTGAAATGCTGTCAACTCTATCCTGTCTGTCTGAAGATACAGGCCTAATAACCCCCTCCTTCTTTTTCTCTAACCCCACACATACGTGGCACAAAGGTATCGCTGTGATATTGTACAACACAATGAATACAGTTTATTTAATTAACTTAACCTGCACCACCATGTTCAGTGTCTTACATACAGTGTCACAGAATGAGAACAGCATACACAGACCCCAGAGCAGAGTATATCATTAGAACCTTCCTTAACATAAACACATTCACTTGATAGGTAGCCTGCTTCTAACTAACACTGGGAATAACTTACCAAACTTCACAAAGAGGATTCCTGTGGTGGACACAGTGCCGTAGCTGTTGGTGGCCACACACTGGAAGTAGCCGGTGTCAGTGGTGTCTAGGTTACGAATGCGTAGCCGTGAGCCATATGGGGTCTGTTTGTAGGAGACACGGCGTGCCTCCGGGGCCACTGGAGCATCATTCTTCAGCCAGCGCACCGTGGGCGGAGGATTTCCTGAAACATGGCAGTGCAGCTCAGCTGTTTGGCCCAAGGAGGTGGTGATATTGTTCATGGGAGCATCCAGCCTGAGGAAGTGGTCTGAGGAGAAAAGAAAATGGGGCGGTTAAGTGAAAGGAATATTGGATTTAGGGATTCAGTGGCATAATTTTTGGGGTGTCATCTTTTTGGAGCATCTCTAGAGTCATAAAAGACATGCCACATGGGTTTGTAGAAGTCTTTGTAACTGCATTACACTTATGTGACACATTTTACATTACATTCACTTGGCAGACACTTTTTAACTTTAATTCTCAAGAAACTATTCTTCCTCAGGGGAGTCTTCTCTGTCATAAACTGAGATGGAATTATGAAACTTTCTGCATCTGTCTGTTTGTAGGACACACTGTTTGTCCCATGTATAACAAACCACTGCTAACTGCCAGTCAGGAATCCTTTACAAGACAGTTGGTGGTTTCTTCTGTGGGAGTAAATCATTACTTTGTCTCACCAGGCATGGGCCTTGCCAAAGAGAACGGCAGAAACTGTAACGTCAAATAAAAGATCCTGGAAAGTTCCAGCTCCAAAAATCCCGTCCTGCCAGGCCCGGGTTGGCTTTAATAGAAACCCATAACAAATATGACAACCCCCAATACTCCTTTAATGGCAGGGAAAGCATAATAGGCTTGTGGTAGGCTCAGTAAGTCTGACCCATATTCAGTCCAAGAAAGGACCAGAATTAACACAGTCTATGGGATGCTTACAGAACCGGAATTACGTAACGATCTTAAGAAAAGTTTGCACCTCTGGAATTGTAACTATAAGATAAGGAAAATATGTTCTAATGTTTGTTAATGTAACTTAATAACTTAAAAGATTTGGTCCATTCAACTAGAAATGTTCATCCAGCAAAAAGTTCAGCTGCTACTTACACAGCATGTAACGGAAAAATGAAACAAATGAAAGTGAGTTATGATGTTTCCTTATGACAGAGACAATAACACCGTTGCACTCTACATCTACATTAAGTTTGTGTGTTGGTGTGCGTATGTGGGATGAGGAGAGACGGAATGAGCACTGTCCCAGGAAAAAAAAAAAAGATTTGTTCCATAGTCTAAATCTGTACTCTGTGGGGATTCCACAGAATCATGTGACCTGTTTTTGGCAGCCATGCTCAGACAGGCTCTTGCTGCTGGGGTTTCCTGTCTTCTGTGTGGTGCTGGCATCACATCTAACTTCATGAAACATTATTCTTCTCTCAGCATGAGGTTAGAAAGGTACACTTTCAGAGGAATATCATTATCAGCTTTTAAAAGCATGTCTATTATTGTGTTCAAGGAGTTCCAGAATATTAAACTAGTTCACACTCCAAATTTGACTTCGAATATCCATTGGTATTTCCAAACAAGTACTTGACTATTTGTTCTCAAAATTGCCCATAAAAAATATGAATAATGTTTTATAATTAATCATAAAACATGATGTACTTCTAAACTGTCCAGTGGAACAACAATGCATTAATGGTCATCTGCTCACATGCTGTATGTTGCTACAGAAACTGTGAATGACATTCAAATACTACTTTCATGCACCATGTAGTCAGTAACAAATTGGAAGGACTCCATTTGATCTACTTTCATTGGATAATTAAGGTAAAAGTATGACAAAAGGTTTCATAAACACAATTGTCATGCAGAATGCAGCTGTGTAACTATTTTCTTCTTCTTCTTTTTTTAGACCTTCATTCTCAGAGGCATCTTCTCTGAATGAGGCTAGACTCCGCAATGTCAGGAATGTGACTTTGACTGAGAAATTAATAAAAGCATATTGAGCAGGAGCCCTTTAGGGTTAGGGGCCCTGGGGCCCACAGCTGTGTGGGGACATATACAATATTATTCACCATGTGGTGGAGGCTGGATTCCTCTCACTAGTTTTCCCTTATAAGCTAAACACAGATTAAAGTAGGTCTGACAGGATTACCCGCCCAGGCATTCCAGCTCTTACAAGGCATCCACTGGTCTGTTTGAGAGAACTTAATAATTGCAATATATGTGTATAGATGGAGGGTGGAACAGAAAGGAAAAACTAAGCCTAAATAAAGCATATTTTAAACATTTACACAGCAGCTTGAAGGCAGTCAGCACAGAAAATTCTAAAATGAATATCCAGTGTGCTATATAGAACATAATGTAACATAAGCTATAATTATTATTATTTTAGTTTGCACAGTCCCACAGATGTAAAGGGAGGATGGTTGGGTGTGGGTCCAGCAACTTGTCTCTGTAAAACTATAACGCTATGGAAATTTACAGAAGAAGTCTGGACCATGTGTAAGAAGCTTGAATTTCTAAAGGCATGATGGTGGTGGAGGAAATTAGGAGTGTCTGGGGCCAGATGAAGAATACAGTATTATCTGCCAAAAGTATCATAAAGATTTCAAACTTGGAAAGCAGGGAAATTTGATGACTCCATATACTTGTAATCTACAAGGAATGACACAAGTGAGGAATCCGTTTGGTTCTAGGAAGAACAAGAAATTATTGAACAATCATGGCAAGATTCCTTACTGACCTGATGACTGTACAAGTATATGCACTTATGGATGCTCAGATGAAGCAACAAAAGATGCGGTCAACATACTACTGCAAGATGTCCAGAACAATATGCTGTGACATGATTGTGATGGATGACTTCAATGCAGAGTTCGGCGAAGACCTATCAGAGGCTCAAAAGTGCATTGGGAGCCCATAAATCATCAGGTCTAACCAATGCAGTCAGAGAACGTCTGTTGTGAGGCAGCTATCGTAAATCACATATGCCTTTTGATTAAGCTTACATTTTCTTCTAGCACTCATGACGCCCTCCCACTGTCCTGAAATTTCCCCAAATTGTAAGTCTCTTAGGATTAAAGTATCTGCCAAATGAATGTAATGTAATCTTGTCATTCTGCAAGCACAGCAAACTGTGCATTGGTTGTATGTGTGTACATGTTAGTGTTATGCACCAACAAATTCAGCCATTTCTACTTCAGTCAACCATGGCGGTCATCACTATACAAAGCAAAAGTCTACAAAGCAGCGGACAATGGCTTCAATCATTACCTAGTTAAGGCAGACCTGAAACTCAAGTTACGGCATCAAAGGCAGCCCATTTAAAGCAGCCCATTTGCAGTAGAGAAGTGAAAGGACTCAACGGGGGAAGTTTACTAATGTGAAAGCAATAGAAATACCCAATATCACATCATTAATGACAAAGATACAGATTAATTCCAACAGAGAAAACTTGGAGGATGATGGAAGGACTGGCCAGTAAAATCAACGTGTTCCGAAAAATGCAGTAAGGAGGTATTTCAGAGATATCACATCTCACCTGCATCTCACTACAGACAAGTATTGACACATACACAGAATAAAGGTCTTCTCAATACACAAGTGGACTGGATGTCGCCAAGACAAGGACACAGTATGTAATGCAACACCTAGAAACTAATACCTTACATGGACCAAGAAACACTGAAGATAAGGTGGAGTGGAGGAATCCGGGTTGCCCAATACGCTACAAGGTGTTGGAGGATAAACCCTGCTCTTCCTAGTTACCTGGACATTTAAACGGTACACAACTTAACATGTTCATACTTGCAAGATACAGCCTTCTGTCTGAATATAATGTGAAATTTCCCCAACAATTGTTTTACTGAATAAACATATTGTAAATATGCAAAACATCAATTAGTCCTACTATCTGTGGTATGTAGTACAACAATTAATGCACTCCATATAGTCCATGATATAATATTTAGAGCGCATTACAGAAATCCATATTTCAAATCCATATTTTGCAATAATGTCACTCAACCTACAAGCAAAGAGTAGTAGACTGATATGGATGACAAACCCAACACTTCCACATCAGTGCAATGGGCCATTCTCTGCCTCTTTTCATCCAATTTCCCTTCCCCTTGTCACCCCCACCCCCTTTCTCTTTCCCTGCCTCATCTCTCCCCTGCCTGACTCCTGATCCAGACGTGTCTGGTCTAGGGTCGACCAGGGGAAGGGATTCTTTCCTTCCCAGGCGGATCTCTCCCCCTATCCCTCCATCTTAATCTCCTCTGTCCAAACATCGCCTCTCTTACAACAATATACAAAAGCTGCTGTCCAGAATAACGGATATTAGCACTGAAGTTCAGACACACATCTGAGTCACCATCCCAACCGATCAGAGACCCGCTTCCAGCACACACTAATACAGACAGAATGTGATGACTACTCACTGATTACCAGAAGGACGACTCACACGAAGACTCACTCTTGCGGCTACTCACACACAACCACACACACATATGGTAATAAAAATTATCATCTGTACTTAGAGAGCAAAAAACTACAGCATTTGTGAATATGTATGAAAGTATGAAAATCAATCCCTTGCTGCAGGAGGATGACAGGATGACTCTCTAAGGTCCTTTATGTGGGATCACACTCCAGCTTCTAATTCTCAAAACTACATTCCTTAGAGTTTAGCTTCACAGTTTGTGACTACTGGACAGAAAGCTAGGAATAAGTGTTAAGATTAATTACTGAATCATAAGTCCAACCTCTATAACAACTATAAGAGAAATGTAGACAACAAATATAATATAATGATATGGTGTCTCCTTGAGCAACGTGCAGATGCACAGATTTGAATCAAGTACATCTGTTTTTTTCAGCATAACAGAACTACAGAGCATAATATTTAGAAAATCTTTGTTTTTGTCTAATAATAATAATAATAATAATAATAATAATAATAATAATAATAATAATAATAATAATAATAGCAGCCATAGGCCCTCAGTATTGGACTACTTCACACAATTATAACAAGCCTATTTGAGATTTGAAAATCCAGATAGTTTGAATCCAGTATATAACTCAACTGACTAAGCACTGAGGTAATTTTTGCATTTAATGACTCCTCCACAGCACAAATCTCCAAAGAGCTAGGCAGTTAAGCTAATTCAGCATTATATGCCAGTCGAGCTGGTGGCATGTGCATACAGTTGATGAGATATTTGTGCAGCTGGGCACATGCTTATGAAGTCTGCTGGGTTTGAGAGAGCAGAAAATGCATGTTTGTGCATCAGGGTTTCTACAGTTCTACCTCCTTTACTTGCTTAGTGTCATGACCAAGTCAAGATAGCAAGAATAGTGCAGAATTCAGAGACATGGCAGTAGCATAGTGTGTATCCCTTGCCAAAGTCACAGGCTTTATCAGGGCCTTTTTTCTTTAAGAGTGCCTATATTCTAGATACTAGTATTTTATTTTCCCCTGAGGTCCACTTACGACATCTGTATCAGCATTCTCAACCTCTTTTTCTGCCTTACAATTAAACAAGATGTTAGCAAGTCTGTGTTTTTAACACCTGTATATGTCACCCTGATATATGACTGCCGGTTCTGTATTGTGCCTTATTCAAAAAAGCAGTCTAAGCTGAAATGTGAATGGTCAGACCTACCATTTGTGTTTTGAATAGGAAGATATAGGAAAACTGGAAATGGGCTATATTTTCACTTTCTATATGTATGGCAAGGTTTAGAGAGTTTAATTGTTTACATACCACAATAAACTCTTATTTAAAAAAAAGTTAATTCGATTTTCTGTAACTCAGGCTTTTTAAGAGTGAGGTACACAGAAGGGGAAAATGAGAAAGAATGAATGGAAAATGGATGTTATATATGGAAAAAGGGTATTCTTGAAGTTCTCTTATGATGACAGGTCTACTTCAATGAAAGTAAAATATATAACTCTTCTGCAATTAAGCCAATAGGATTAAATCCTATAATGATTTCAAGACCACACTTCATTCATTTAGTTTACTGCAGCTGAAACTAGTTCAAGGGTGGAAAAACAGCAGAGAAAACGAATCGGTAAGAATAACAGAAAAAGCATGTTGGAAAGGGCCTTACAGGAGGAGGATTTTACATCTGTACAGTTAACTGTTAGAGGTCCATGGAGTCATTATAAATTCTTCCTATGCATTTGATTTACATTAGATAATTATTAAGATACATTACATAATTAATTACAAACTTAAACAGTGAATTACATTAACATTCAACTTGCATTCTGTGTTGACATTTTCAAGATCGCAATTCTGACTTTGTTCTGTTTTTTTCCATGTCAAGTACTGAGGGCAAACATGGCAAAAATGTAAACGTTGTTTGTAAGCATGTAAACCAGACTATACGCACAAGTATATCTTTTGCTCACAAACAAATGCGACATTGAACACTGATTGAAAGTTTGGAATCCACATTTTCAAAGGAATTCCTGCTCAGTGAGCTATAGCTGAAACGTAAAAGGGAAGGAGAGGCATTTCAAAGCCTATATAACGTGGGAGACCAAGGGGGTTTGCTTTCATCGCACTTTTAATCTTCTTTCATTGATTTTCTACATATCCTTTATTTCTTTCTTAACTTTCTGCTATTTTTATGCTTAAAATGACCATGGTGTATGATAATGGACTGTATAAATTAACCTGACATGTTTGAACTGATCAAAACACAAATTTTAGCTTTAGGAGCCCGGAAAACCCCCACACATGTAGACACACACTCACAAAAACGTACACATACTCGAAAACCCGAAGGTGATGTCAGTCACATAATAAGACGCCTTCACAATTTTGAGTTCCAGCGACTGACACATGCTGATACGCTGCAGCTATGAATGCTGTCTGCTTTGGCGATCATAACCAAGCTCAGGCTGCAGACACAACATCCTGCAATCACTGTCCGTCTGCCACCTTCCGCAGCCTCGCTCTGGCTCCGCTCACACACGGGGGGCACCGCACAACTAAAACAAATACAGTGTGGCACACACTCACCTTTCTGTCCTGCGCTGGAAACATTCCAGCTGGAGGCGGTCACTACGTGTGGGTCTGAAGGAGCTTCTCCCCCTGTAGGAAGAAAGAGAAACCCTTTATTTTCTACTGAGCACTCCGTGTTCAGAGTTTAAAGTGGTATAATCATACATTCTACAGGCCAAACTTGGATTGCCACTATTTATTATATTAGTAACAGAGTAATTATCAGTTATTTTAATGACCGATTAAAAGAGGCTTAACAAAGGCAACACTAAAATAGATGAGAATGAACTGCCCATGGATAGATTTTCAAAGAAGAAGAAAAAGATTAACTAGGAGAACTTCAAAAAGACTGTGAAAGTATATTGTTGCTGTCAGTAAAAAAGTTTGTACTTCTGCTTTTCTTGTTTCTTTTTTCCCATTTTCTTCCTAATAGACAGCCACGCCGGTTGAACCATGGAGCAGAGGGAGAGTCACTCTACCCACCCAGACAGAGCAAAGCCAACTGGCTTTGGATGTATATATATATATGTATATATGTATATATGTGTGTGTGTGTGTGTGTGTGTGTGTGTGTGTGTGTGTGTGTGTGTGTGCGAGGGAGAGAGCGAGAGAGAGAGAGAGAGAGAGAAATAACTGGTTTGTTCATCATTCTACTGTAACGTTTTTTACTTAGTGTTCATCATGCCTAGTACTAACTATCATGCAAACTGACTTGCTAATTATTTGTTGACATATATCTATCTTTTAATCTCGGACTTTTTAAATTAAAGAAATGAATTCAGTAATCACAATAACTCTAGTTCAGTGATACTGTTTCACAAAGAAAACGCATATCTTTGTCAGCATTGTCGGTGTTCTATGGACAGCAGGTAAAACAGCCTCTAATACATGAAGATTACAGACTTGTTAGTGTACTGAGGAGATTTCATTAGAGCGGAGCAACACAATATAGGCAAGTGGTGACAGGTTTGCAGTGAGCGATGCACTGCTCACAATGGACTCTTTTGACTCCGAGCAGGGAATATTTCATCCCTTTAGCTGCGGAAGACAATAAACAATGTGTGGCTCTCTGCTGGCCACAGGGACTGCAGTCTGTTTGGAACAGGGGTGCGTGGTGTTTAAGGAATGCAAGACATTAGATCATTTCTATTCTCTGTCAATCAAGTAAATTTGGGACTAGGAAACATTCTGAACTCTCAGGAAAAACCAACAAGCTTGATTTGTGCACATGCATGCATATACAGTAGGTGTATGTGTGTGTGCCCTTATGTAAACTGTAACAGTGTTAGAGGATCATGCTGGGGCTCTCCGCCTCCTGGACTCAGTGTGGAGAATAAATTTGTACTGACTGTACTGACACATCCAGAGCAACTCTGGCATGGATGCCCCCAAAACCCTCTTGCCAAAATCATAACTGAGTAAACACCAAACCACAAACATCGAGGTCCAAATCAAACGGACTCTAATGGCCTGGTAAGGGCTAGTAAACACATGTGTACTAGGTCTCCAGATATGAAAACTACTCTATATTGTGAATAAACTGCTTTATGTTGTGAAATGACATGTAGATGCTTGTGTGACGTGATTAAAGACTGTCATCATTTTTACCAAGCTTATGCCCAAGCATACAGCACCACTGATTAACAAATGATACACTGCGCAACCCCAATTAAGGTAATCATAACCAATTATATTAGTAATTGAGTAATCTAGCGAATATGTTGATAGTTAATTATTATTATATGAGCATTCGTTTTATTTGTCTACAAACTACAAAGTATCACTAAGCCGACTCATAAACGTCTTATTAAGCATTTAAACATATCAATCAAATGATCAGTTTTAACTGAGTAATCAGCTCTAGTCCAAATGTGTATATAAATGACACATCAAGAAGACCTGATGCAAAAAAACGAATTCTGCCTAAATCTACGCATTCATAAAACTCCAAAAGATTAGTTTTACAGAAGAAGGCAAACCTTTCCTAAACTTCTAATGTAAGTTAATGTAAAAGGAAAAATGTAACTGAAGTCATTGTAGAGGATTTCTATTGATCTTTTTATCATAAAAAGTTCACAATATAACACAAATGTGAGTATTTCAGTATTTATTTTTCCACCTAATTTGAGAGCCTTGGTTTACGTTTCAATGAAACCCCCTCAAACAGCACCTTCCTTTTGTTTTATAAAAGATTAAACAAAACTCCAAAAACTCTTTTCTCCATTTAGTTTGATATGTAAAGGGGCACACTGCACAGAAAACTGTGTAAACACACACTGAGTGCACATTCAGGAGAGACGCACGGCGCAGAGGGAAGGCAGAAGTGTGACGATGTTAATTGGGTGCTAATTTGCCGTTAAATATGTGAGCATTTACACACTTGTAATGAGCTGCTAATATATACTCACACCTGTTGATGTCAGTGACAACTCTGTGACACACACACGCACACACACACACCACAGCCTGGGCTGTGTGGGTAACAGGTGGTGTAATGTTCTCTACTGCTACTGAGCTTTGAACCATGTATGAAACTATGAACCTATAAAACTTTTTAGTGGTGTTTCTCTACATTCTTACATTCCATTGCTCTTTAGCAAGTGGTTACACTTTAGGAAGTGGCTTACTCTGTTTATGTTTTACTGTACTACACATTACGCTAATCTCTCCTTAATCTGCACCTCCTGTGACCTTAAAGAGTCTGCACTAAATCTGATTGAGCAGACTAATTTAAATCTAGGATTGTCACTATTATTATAGCAATAAAGCAATCTAGATTATTATTCAAGTAATCAGCTTTCAAAAATAGCCTAAAAATGAAAGTGGACACTACAGAACAATACTAAAGCATACGTAGCCTCACAACCTCCAAAATCATTACTGGAAAAGCATAAACTAGCTATCCTTTACTTTGATTCAATTATATTTTTAAATGAAATGTGGGAGAAACGTAAATCAGTGAGATCAGACGTAGGACTGATAATATTCACTATCATTATACAAGCTGTCAAGTTTTTTTAATCAAGGATTACTGGTATACTTCATTTTTTTATTGGAGCAATCTCTTGTTGCGCCTCTTTTTATTCTCTTTTTCCAACTCACTTTTTCTTCTTTTCTTGTTGTTCTTTGTGTTTACGTACATCAGGCATCCCTCCTAGATTACGATGGACAAGTATATTGATGAGGGCTAAGTCTTCTTTGATATCCCTCTACCACTATAAGTGAACACATGCCAAATATAACACAACACTGATTGCCTTAAAGAGAACAGCACTAAAGGACAACAAGGTAAGAAAAACACCCAATAGTGGGGTGGGGGGGGGGTGTAGCGGTGGATGGGCCAGCTCAATATCAGAACAGATGAAAAGCATTTTTACCCTAATTAGTCCACATCTGCAGCCTAACCCATCATTAGACAATCAAGAAATATCTGGAAAATTGCAGGGTAATTTTGAGATTAGTATTCTAATGTTTCCCTGACAACAAAGGCCGGTTTTATTACGACCATTTGTGACCGATGCCCAGAATGTCACAGACACCCCGTTGAACGTGGTCAGAGAGTGAATAGACTGATTGAAGGCCACAATCAGCGCTGAAACACGAGTCACACTTCCATCTCCCAACTCAAAGATGACACTACGGGATTCATTCACTGTTTACTTTACACTGGAGCATTATTAGCTGAGCCTGATTACACACTCCTAAATCTGAGATGGGTAAAGACAAGTGAACTACACGCTGAATTACACTGAACTGGAGAGGTTTCTATTTTCAGTGTCTTGTGTCAAAACTGTATATTTTTAGATGTAATTCATTTAAATCTAAATCTTGCCTTTTTGTGACAGTGTTTTTCCTTACACCTGGTTATGGTTAAATTATCATCAGCAAAAAGCAAGATCTGTTTAGTGTTTTATCACTGAATGGAATTCAATGTAAGCAAACTATTCTCAGCCTTATACACAATACAAGGCCTAGTTAGTTTTGTGTGTATATGGGTTCCTAATCTTATTATCATTGCTATTAATCATTATTAACAAATTAAAATCACATTTTTAATCTGAGTGCATATTCATGCCGTTTAAGGTGTTTTATTTGCTTATTTCTACACCTTGAAATCATAGTTTTCATGTGATACATTTTACTATTACTCCTGTTAAACTATAATATGCTGTTTTTTTCTGCCCTCGTATTTGTGAGAGAACACAGTAAGGTGCAGTGTATTCTGAACAAGTCACAGAATGTTCCATCTATTGGTGAATAATAGATTGGCACACAGTACTGTATAGCACAGTGTAGTTATTTTTAGTCAAACTGGGCCTTTTACCATAACGAGGGAAAGTTCTATTAGTAAACACATTTAAAAGAGCCTCCAGAGTTTTAATCTAATGTAATTTCTGCCACATCTACAACATTGTTGATTTTCATGGACAATAACACTACAGTCAAAATGCTTCTTAAATAAATGTACCCAGATTGTACTAACTCTGGGTTGATAAAAACAAAAATGATACCTAATAATGTTGACTGGCTATAATTTGTAAGATACGGTACTGGATCAGTAAGTCTCGTTATTTATACGAGCCGATGTTTTGGAGTGACCATTTTAAGCGTTGTATGGAAGCGGGGGCTATCACTGTTCAGATAAAAAATGACTAATAGAAGTGTCACAACGAATAGAAGTGTATTACGTTTATTTAATCCTGTTGTACTGTTGAAATATATAAGTGTTTGGTTTCCTTTTAAGGTAAACTGCATGAGCTCGTTTATGGGTGAACTATGCCGTTAAAGGGTCTATGTTTCAATGAATATGAACCACTATATGATAGACGTATAGTGTATTAATGAGTATGATCGCATAACTGAAAAGATGAAATATCTTTTGAACGGTAGCCAATCAGCCTGTTTCATTTCATATTTGAAATCGGCACACCAAAATTAATCAGAATTGGCAGATTTTATTCCCAAAGCAAACAACTTCCAAAAATTTGTAGACCAGTGTAATTAGGCTTCTCGCTGAAAAGAAAACACACTGAAACTTGGACAGCACTGATCAAGTGTTGAAGCAAATGCCCATGTACTATTTATTATAAGTGTGTTTTGTGATGTGTATGTGTTGTATAGAAATTAGAAAGACACACTCATTATCATTTGTGTAACTATCAGATAAAGCTGAGGCATAACAGAAAAAGAAATAGTCATTTAAAAACATGTATTTTTGACCGGGAATAATCCAGAAAATGGTCTGTACATTGAAAAGTGATTCCTTACTGGGTTTCCCAACAGAAGTATGTATACTTAAACTATATGGCACAATGCTTTATAGGCCACACTTTGCGTTCCCTTTCACGCCAAAGGAAATTCTTCCAAAAGTGAAACTGAAATCATATAGGTCACTGTGAATGTTCAGAGAACCTCTTGCTGTTCTGAGACCCTGGAGAGACATGCTGCCTTAACGAATTATTGGTGTAATTATGCTGGGTCCTAGGATATGAACGGAAAATCTGAAGCAGGCCAGGCCAACAAGTTGGACAATAAAGTTGTTTGATTATGGGTGGAGAGCGAGAGAAGGAGGGAGGGACTGATGAAGTTGCTCATAAACTCGTGTTTGGAGATGGGCGCAGATCCCAGCCTGGGGTTTATTTTGGCTTCTTCTTTTCTCCACTGTCAGTGCCCTGCAACAAATATGCTCTTAACTAACGAGACTGGTCAACAGCATGGGAGAACAGGGCTGAGGATGGAAAAATAAGAAAGTGTGGAAGGGAATCAAGGCTCCTTCACCTTCTGCAGGCGAACGTGATAAGGCTGAGAATCGTGGGTTATTACTGTAGAGAGATGGGAGGGGCTCTTCATCATTGTTAAGCTAACCTGACCCATGGAAAGGGAAAACCAACAATGGACAAACAAGGAGGGAAAAGCTCCACCTGAGTGCACCACAGGCAACAGGAACTGACCCGTCCCCCAAATCCTCCATCGCCTACCTCACCATCCTGGCTCAGGAAGTTGGGTCGTAATGTGATAAGTCTGCCCAGGCTCCAGGGAGGCAGCTTGCCTGGTACAGTCCAGGCAGAGACAGGCTTGAGACTGGGCAGTGAACCCAAGTAAGCGTCTGGGACACGGCGGGTGTAATACAAGGACCTCTCCCATTAGCACAACAAACGGGGGAGCAGAACAAAGGCTCTGGAGCAGCTGCAGGCCAGTACTCCCTGTTAGCCCACTTCAGATAGACAGCAGCCAGGCCCACAGTGGGGCTCTCCTCCTGGGATCTAATGCTAATGAGGCGGCACTAGCCTGAGGGTGCCTAGACACTGCTGAGTCTTTGGGCCCTAAATCATTGATTGTATAATAGCTTTTCAGGCAACACAGCCTGCAGTTCAGTGGATTTGCATGGCTCAGCAGAGCCGCTCCTGCTGGACTCTCAGGTGCTGAATTCAGTCTTACAGTGTTGAGTTCAGTCCTACAGCATTGAGTTCAACCTTCAGTAGAATTTGGTAGAGTTAACTCTTACACTACTATTGAGATCCCCCTTCAGTAGAGTTCACTCTTAAAGGACTCAGTTTACTTTTATAGTACTGAGATCCCCATAACAACAGTCTTACAGTGCTGAGTTCATCCTTTACTGTACTGACCTGATGTTAGTAGCGTGATGTCCTGTTAATTCTTTACACTCAGTACTGGACCATTCACTCTAATACTTGAAAAGTTTGAAAGGAGTCATATTTGTATTCCTAAATAAAGCTAATCATTACAATATAAATAAAAAGTATGTATTTATAAGCAGCATTAAGCCAGCGGTTCAATATTTAGGTTAACACAGTACAGCAACATTATTCCATGCTCAATAGGGCCACACAATATTTCTTACATCAATAAATCATTTTCATATGTGATTATGACAGAGGAACTATGTATTGTGCAGCCCTATTAAGAATCTGTTGTCAAGACATCCATCCTTTACTCTCACAACTACGTACAACTTCCGTCTTTTATTTAGCTGAAAAATAAGCCAGAGTTGAACTATTTAAACTGAGCTGCTGCTATGTAGCTTCCAAGCTGAGCTAGTAAAAGACCTAGCCCAAACGGTTCCTAAATAGATTCTTGATGGTTAAAAGCATCCATTAAAAGTCAGAGCCAATGCTAGTGAAAGATTTCAGATGTGATGTGACATCAAAAGCATCTTGATAGAATGATTCATAAGTAAAAACAGGCCTGGAGTCTCAGGAAAGTGGGTTAGCACACTGACAGTGAAACCGAGTGTCTATGGCCACAATTCTGTCTCATGCTGTAAAAATAATTAAGTGGCTGAGAGGCTGAAACTGACACTTGTGGCTTGCCACAATGCTAATTTTATTACACGCTAATGTCCATTCAAGGTTACTTAAGCAGTATCAGTTTTAGCATAGATCATCCAGACACTACCAGTCCTCACTCTTTTCCATTTCTCTTGTCATGATGCATAAGGGTAACCGAGGGGAAATGTTAACAATGTTGTGACATTAAAGACGTAATGTAAGCCCTTGACTCACTGCAAATGCACATTATGGAGATCCGAGACCCATCCACTTGTGTCCCATCTAACAGATTATTGAAGTGGAAATAACAGGAGCGTGCAAGTTCCACAGCTGCATAATGTTGCTAAATTGCCAATGAAATTCGGTAGGACTCACAGAGTGATGGGCTTTACTGGAGGCATCTCATGAACTACAGACAGGGGCAAAAGGAAAGATTAGCTTTTCCTCAAAGGCCAGGGAGTTACATCAAAGCAGAGGCATCGTTTACATTGCAGTTTAATTCCAGAAACCGCAAGCACTGTTTGCACAGACCTGCAACACGTCACAAACATGATATTGATTTACCATTTAATGACCCAAGTGCTCGCATGCCACAGTGTCCAGGCATCTCTGGTTGCAATAGGATCATGCAGGAACGCAGGGCGAAATCCACGCACCATTTAGATCTATATCAGCACTGCCGGAGCTCCCTCGCTGCATGCATACACTCACCATACGATGACAGCAGTCCTAAGCGGAGATTTGTGACAGATGGGCTCTGGGAAGCTCCGGTTAACACAGAGGAATTTTAGAAGTCACTGCAGTTTAGACAGCACCAGAGATCAGGGATTTGGTCTAAATGTGTACACTCGTGATCAGAATGATCCAAATACTTCAAAGGCTAATTCTTTCAGCTTAAAAGAAAAGAAAGCTGTAGGACAGTGGGAGATCAGTCAATGGGCATCTTGCAACGTTTACAGCCTGGGACAGTAATGTGCAATGATTGTGAAATGACCACAAAAAGTACAAGCAAGAAATACTGATTATGTAATGACTGCTGAAAATAAAGCTTGAGAAAAACACTTCCTTAAAACGAACTACCAACTGAGATTTCTGTACCTTGACTATGCCTATTCATGCAGCATCTGGCCCACATCTGCCAGGTGCTCATGTGTTCCATTCTCAAATGTGCAGTGGAGCACACGAAAAAAAAAAAAAAAAAGACCTTTATGGTGTACCCATGGGTTCTTTGCATGGAATCAATCCAACTTCCGCAGAGGGAAACTCTAGTAATTAAAAATCAACATCCATAGGCATAGATACAACACTAACATGAAGGCACTGAAAAGGTGACGAACTGATGTGACTTGATACATTACATCAATACAATTTTAGCTTTTTATTTACTTACTTCTGGCAATTGAACATTGGTGTGATTTTCACATGGAAATGGTGTGCACAGTGGATTAAGTGCATCACTTTTTAAATTGTGGATGAGATCTGCCAACTTGATTTGCAACTCACAAAGGATACAAATGAACATGAATCAGTTTTCTGTTTCAGTTTATCCAGCCTTGCTGCTGTTTCCATTGAGAGGTTGCTTTGCTGTATTCCAGAAAGCTAGCCTTCTTGAGTTATGGTTGGCTGTTCAGTTGGGAAATGATGATAAATAGATATCTGAGTCACAGGCCATATGTATTATCAGCAACATCATAATTTGTGCAGACTGGGAGTAGTGTTGGAGATGCTGCTTCTGCATTGATATATTCTCTTAAAAACACTACTGGGAAACTAATCAGGTGGAGAATTCTGACAGTGATCAATACGTACTGTCTGTCTTAAAATGTGATCCATTCCTGGCTCTGAAGCAGTATTCACAAGTCTGTCCATGGAGAATGGAAAACATCTGTAGGCTTATGAGTCTCTTTCACTGTCTTTGTCACCTGACCTGATGGTGTGACAGTCATGGCAAGATGAGACGGATTAGGAGCCAGACCGGTCCATGTTTCCGGTAAAATGGACGGAGCTTTATTATTTCTCCTTTCTTACAGGCCAGTGTTCCTTTTGTCACTCGGCCAGCTCTGGACAAAATGCCAGTGGAACATTTTCGAAGAATTGGCTGCCTATAGCACTCTCTCATGTCAATCATGTGGACGCTCTCTTAATACCACTCCCTACACGGTTTAGGGAAATTAGCACGACCGTTCCAGTGGCTAGGAGGAGACAGCCAGCAAGAGAAAGACAGCCAGAGCAAGAGTTAGAGAGTGTGGTCTGTGCACCGAACCGCTGCCAAAATCGCACCAAAACACTGCCAAAGAAACGTTTTTCCAAGACCAGGGAAAAAATAGAACATCATATCTGCAGAACAGAGGTGTCTTCTTGAGAAATCAGACTTTGACTGATTCACTATATTAAAGAATAACACTATTTTCTGCTGTGATCTGCACGGTCCTGCTGTGGATTATTCCTCTGCGAAAACCACAAAGACTACCATAAGCAGACAACACAGGGGGAAGCACAGATCAGTTGTCAAGAAAAGGAACAGACTGTCAGCTCATAACTTGAAGCTATGTAGTGGTCACAGCAGTGGATAAATCCAAGCAGGCTTTTTCATTAAAAATAACATGAGCTTAACTCAGGATGTTCTGATCCTGTTTGTGCACTCAATACCAATTCTGACATCTGAACTTGTTCAACACTGAGTACGGATGAGATAAGGGTGTAGACCCCTGATTTACTGATTTATCAATAAATGAATAAGGGGACTTTACTGTGTTTTCTCTATGTTTTGTATGCCTGAGCCTTCTGACACCTGCTCCACTATCTGAATCTCCAGTCCTGGTTTTTACTCCATTTACACAACTGGCACTGAGTTACTGGTGTGAGTGACTCACACTAAAGTGCTGACATAGAAAAAACATCAGAAAAGGGATTTTCATTCTTAATTACAGTTTAATGCTTTTGAGGTCTTTTCACACCAAGTTAGTTTTCTCAGATTTAATGCAGAGCAACCACTGTGTGAACACCAGCACCTTTTAACACTGTAGGAAAAAGACACAGTCCTGTGAAATGGATTCACTAAGCAGCAAATGTGGCAAAGTTACATTTTTTCCTTTACTCGTTGCTAAGAAGCCGCCAACAAAGTTAAATAATCAGCACAGGGAAATCTGCCAGCCCACAGAAGTTTGAGGATCTGCTTCAGCTTGGAGCTCTGAGCATTAAAAACAGCAGACAAGCCACAAACAGCTAAGATCTCTTCTGTGAAAGACATGTTCAAAACCTTTTGTTTTGATATTTTTGGTCAACAAAACTCACAAAAGCCTCTGATGCAAATTGGAATCATCCTAGATATACAGAACAAGCATCTATAAAATATCTGTGGTTACTGAAAATACTTAAAAACAGTATTTTTAAAGTATTTCTTAAACCTAATTTTATCAATAATGTTGTCCTTGTTTAGTGATTTTCTAAAATTGCTCATCATCCCATATATAAATGTCTGTTTCATATAATTATTATTGGTGCCACCATCAATACAGTATATCAGGTTAGATAAAAAGATGAAAGGAGGAACACACTGGCAGCACAGTCTTTATCAGGAACTGGAGAACTGTATGGAGTATGTCACTGATAGAGAAGATATCTCCCTTTGGGGTGCCCCTTGAAAGGTGGGGGCCATTTGAAAGTGAGTTTCCAGGCTTAATAAAATTTTATTCTCTGGTGAGTTGAAAGAAAGTAGAATGCCAGATGGCAATACTAATAAAAGTTTTTTTGATGCTGATACAATAAAAAGAGATTTGGTCCAATAGTGCTAAAAATATTAATAAAACTGTCCACCATTTAAATCAAGCCTGGCCAACTCAGGGCCAGAGTGCAGTACAATTTGGAGATATTCCTACTCAAATCTGACTCGGCACAACAGTTATTTACCAGATTTATTTGGTGTGTGCTGAACCCCTGGTCTAAATTGTCTATGGAGAAAACTATTATCAGCTTTTACACACTGATGGATAGATATCTCCTAATTCCATGAGAACTAACAGCATTCAAATGCATCTTCAGACTTTTTAGCATGTACATTCAAATACTTACTTCTGACTGTAACACTCCATAGAACGAGTGTAGCACTCCATATGCTTGTGTTCTCATGAAGCGAACATGGCTGACTAAACGCAGAACAAAGACCGATGATGTTGGGACAGCCTGAATTTGTTAAGGGCTGGGATGAAAGCAGCAAAGGCGAGGAGAAGATGATACTTGCATGTACACCAATCAGCCATAACATTAAAACCACCTGCTTAGTAATGTATAGGCCCCCCTTGTGGCGCTAAAACAGCTCTAATCCATCAAGGCATGGACTCCACAAGACCTCTGAAGGTGTGCAGTGGTATCTGGCACCAAGATGTTAGCAAGATCCATGAGTCCTGTTGAGAGGTGGGGCCTCCATGGATCAGACTAATCTTTCCAGAACATCACACAGATGCTCAAACAGATTTGGAGGCCAAGTCAACACCTTTAACTCTTTGTTATGCTCCTCAAACCATTTCTGAATAATCTTTGTGTGGAAGAGATCCAGCTAAACGAGGCCACTGCATTTACAGAATATGGTGGTCATGAAGAAGAATACTCAGTCTGCAACATCCACATGAATGCCAAGACACAAAGTTTCCCAGCAGAACACTGTCCAGAGCATCACACTGCCTCTGCCGGCTTGCCTTCTTCTCACAGTACATCCTGGTGCTCTTCCCCAGGTAAGCGAGGCACACATTCACAGCCGTCCACATGATGTAAAAACATGTGATTTTTCAGACCAAACTACCTTGTTCCACTGCTCCATGATCCAGTTTTGATGCTCACTTGCTTATTGTAGGTGCTTTAAGTGGTGGACCGGGGTCAGCATGGGCACTCTGACTGGTCTGCATCTATAAAACTTTATACACAAGTTTTCTGATACTTTTCTAGAGTAGCCAACATACCGCCATTTGTGTTACAGTCACTCTTCTGTGAGACTGGACCAGACAGGGTAGTCTTCGCTCCTCACTTACATCAAGCCTTGGGTGCCCATGACTCTTTCACTGGTTCAGTGATTGTCCATCCTTGAACCACTTTTAGTAGGCACAAAACACTGCATAACAGGAACACCCAACAAGACCTGGCAGTTTTGAGATGTGACCCAGTCGTCTGGCCATAAGAATTTCTCACACTTGCCTGTTTTTCCTGATTCCAACACATCAACTTCAAGAACTGACAGTTCACTTGCTGTCCAACTTAACAAGATAATCAATGTTATTCACTTCACATGTCAGTGGTTTGAATGTTGTTGGTGATTGGTGTATATCTGTGTGTGCCTACACTTACACCTTTATATATAATATGTGCTTCCAATATTTTACAATGTACCCTAACGTTTTTGAGAATTTAGTAGATATGTATTTACCCTCATTGGTCGTTTTTCAAGAATACCTACCACACAGGCACCTTGTAGCCTTACAGTTACTTTAGAGTGGTAGAGTGCAGATTTCCAGCATGCAGGACTGTGAGGCACAACTACACCCCAGCAATGTGAGAGTAGTAGATTTCAGCCAGTTACAGAAGGGTTCAGCTTAAGGGCATGGCACCACAGGGCCAGTTTAGTGGTTGTAACACTTCAGAGCGGCAGAAATGCAGGAGGTGTTTATTTCCTGATGATTACATAATCGCGGCAGGTGACCTGCTGTTTGTCTTTCTCTACCTGCCTCCAGCTGCAGTCCACTGGAAAGACTGCATTGTATTCTGCCAAAAAAGTTAATATACCTGCCTGACTCATTCTAAAACAGACCATTACTCCATCCTACGCCTCTTAATCTCAGGCCAAAAGGTAAATATTAAAGACACCAGTGAGACAACATGAGTCACTGGAAGGCAGGGGAAACAGTGAAAGGTCAAGATGGTAGATGTGGACATACTGCTTCAAAAGACTGAGAGAAAAGGCAAAATAATGTGGAAGTAAATAAAGTGATAATATATAAATTAAATTTTTCTTAAAGAACACTGAACAATGTACACTAAAACTAAGAACATTCACCTCGGCCAAAGGTGACACTTTTGGCTAATAAAAGTGTTTTTTGTTCTCACCAAAAATATTCTGCTGTTTCCATTTGCTTTAAAATTAAATAAGATGTCAAAAAATATAGAATTGCAATGTGGATTTCTGTCTACATTATAGAGACCGATAAAACATGAGTCTATGGTGGTCAAAGTAATGAGAAAAAGAAGGATGAAGAGGGCACATAAACAAAGGTTCCTTTGGTATGACCTCATTTCCTGTCGGGACCCAGTCGTGAGATGTCCCAGACTGCTGAGATAAAATGTTTTCCTCATGCAGCACTGCTCTGTAGCATGCTA
Source organism: Brachyalestes nurse (assembly GCA_037974405.1). Classification (NCBI taxonomy): domain Eukaryota; kingdom Metazoa; phylum Chordata; class Actinopteri; order Characiformes; family Alestidae; genus Brachyalestes; species Brachyalestes nurse. The sequence goes on from JBBPCY010000109.1 coordinate 12,984,477, forward strand.
CTAACTCATAACATATTGTGCCCATTCTCGGCCCTCAATCAATACACCAGGCCTGGCTATAAGAACGAGGCGATGTTTTAAATTGCTAATAATGTAAAGGTAACAGGGAGAGGCCTTTAGCAAAAGGGAAGTTTCTCTAACAGCCCACTCAGGGTGAAGGAGTCTGGGCTTGATTAGCTATTTCAGTCCCCCTCACCGCCACCACCTTGCTCAACGTCTGGAACCATCCATTTACATCTGGTTAATTGGGGACACATGCAGGTCTGGATTTTCCCAATCACTTCAACCCCCAACCAGCTCAACCTCGCTTTAGGGTGTCCTGTCGTGGCTCGGATAAGATCCAGCGCTACTTCGCAATGGAAGCAACCAGAAGTTCAGAGGTTCTTTTTCTTTCCTTTGAAAAAGCAAAAAAATAAGGATGGAAAAAGCACTTGAGAATGGTATGAGCCAGAACCTGGTAGCATATGGGAGATGTTTACAGTAAAGTTCTGCTGCTGAGATCTTATCACATGTCTTCATTTAGTGAATCACCTGCTCCCACAGCAACGCTCTATAGCCATAACAACTTCTTAGAGAAATAAAGATTACTTCTCAGTACAACCATTTTTAGGGTGATTTAACTTTAGAGAGAAAGGATCCAGGGATACCAGCTATCCCTATTGGAATCGCGATGATGCTTTTAATCTAGGCTTAACATAATTAGGTGTAGTGCTTTAACATAACCAAGAATATACTGTTTTAGAATTTGGTCCACTTTTTTTCTTTTGCCAAAAAAAGAATGAGCAATTCTAAAAATATCCCAAGTACTTTTGAATAATGAAAATCAGGGTGTAGATCCCAACAAGAAGTCAGAGGCAAGCCGGTTAGTCTGAAGCATAATAGTTTAAGTCAAATTAAAATAGTGTAATTCAGAGAGTTTCAGAAAAAATGTTTTCTTATGGTAATGGTAAATTGGACCCAGACACCTTGAGCTCTGCAAGGTAATTGTAAACTTTGGAACTGAATTAAGTGCCATCAAATTTAGTCCAAAGGCTTTTTCTAACACTGAATGACATACTGTTATCTAGAGAAATAGACAAAAGTAGCACAACTTAAAAACACTGAGTAGAAATAGAACATATTTGTATTTCTGTCCATTTTCCTCTAACATTTTTAAATCCCCACATTTCTTCAACTCAGGTTCTGTTTTGAAAATTTTCAGTAGTCACACTAGACCATCAAGAATCCAGCCCTCATAGTGAGAGGTCTTAGTTGTAGCTAAAATCCTTACTTTGCTTAATTTTAACTAAAGTGCCCAAGTCAGGTCCCTGCTATCTGCCCTGGATATTTACTTATTCTGCACTTTACTGCACAAGTCTACTGACTGCCTTCATACTTACTGTCTCTACCATTAGACCACAGGTATTTTGGATCAGCAGCATTTTCAGAACCACAGAGAACACTGGCATTTTTACTGCAGATCTATTCTTCTATGGATAAACACCATATAGTCATAATCCATGTCTCCCTTGAGTCTGACTAATGTGAGCCGGGTCATAAGGCAGGGCACCTAGTGGGGTTTTGCTTTTTAGCTAAAGTAACCCAAAGTGCACTTTCAATGGTTTGATGAGCTGGAGTCTAACCTGGTCCAGGTCCCCTATGACTACAGAGAGAGTTGAGTCTCTCCTCCTCTCAGAGGGCTTCTGCCTGTCTGTCTGCGGGCCACATGCACTCCGCTGCATTTGATTCTGCACATCTGGAATAGCTGCTTGGTGGGTTAAGGCTGCCCACATACACTGTCTGAAACGAGCAGAAACCGCTGACAGTCCGCAGAGACCAGCGCTCCTCCAGCACTCCTCTGTCTCCTTCTACCCCTCCAACCTTTCTTTCCTCATGTCCCTGCAGCACAGACTGTTTAATCGAGCCTCGAGAGACCAGTAACAAACCCTTAAACTGGGGAGGAATGGTTTGAGAACATATGAATAGGTGAAGGGAAGCATGAGTGCAGAAGAGTGATGAATGACTGAAAAAAGTGAAGCATGATAAATACACAGGCAAGAGAATAGTGACAGAGAACAGGCAAACAGAGAATAAAGGATATAAATGGACTGAAAAGTAGAAAGGAATGCTAGCATACATTTTTAAAATGATATCAGAATGATATCCATGCTTAAAACAACAATATAGCCTGCGGAAAGAAAGATTTTGGCCAAGCATCTTGGTAGCCTAGGTAGTAATCTTGGTAGGTTTAATATCAACCAGCACTGTTCAAAGCTCCTTGCACACTTGCCTGAAACAGCTCATCTCAAATAGACTTGCTTATGTGGTTTCTGACACTGAATGACATACTGTTGTCTACAGAACTTGACAAAAGTAGCACTACTAAAAACACTAGTAATAGAACATATTTTTATTTCTGTTCGTTTTCTTCTAACGTTATTAAATCATCATACATAATGTGTTTAACAGAAGAAAGACAAAAGGGGTGGGAGGAAAGAAAAGCTAGAGGATGAAAGGAGAAGTAGAAAAAGGAGGCCAAAACGAAAGGCGTATGGGAGCCTGTTATCCACTCAGTCTGTGTTTTCAGTGATGTATGTGTGGAATAGTCAGCCCCACAGTTCCACGTCCTCCGCACGCAGAAGATCGTAAATTAGGCTGGTGGAATGTCTTGCCACTGGCCAGCCTTTTGCCTCCAGAAACACCGTAACTGCTGCAGCAATCACAGCCCTGATGACTCTTTACTTTCATCCACCACTTCTTTGACCCTGACCTCATTTTTGTCTCCCTTCTTTGCCATTTCCAGACCATCAGTGTTTCATAACTAGCACAATGTGACAGGACACTTGGGGAGGTGGAATGTCTAATGGTTCCACGGGAATGGCAAGAACGTTTCCTGGAAGGATCACTAAAGAGGCTGAGCAATTCTAATGATGTTTTTTTTGTCTAATGTAATTTTTTATGTTATGTAATGTAAATGTAATTTATGTAAGGTAATGGTGCTAACCAATCTTCTGCTTTTGCTCTATACTTATGCCACCATCAGTACAGCTCCACAATGATTGGCACCTTTGGTAAAGAAGACAAAGGAAAGGCTTTTCTTTCACCCAACCACGAATGTATACACTTAACCAATGTACCATTAAATAAAAGGTTCACTGAGTAAAGTATTTGATAGCAATCACTTTTGGTTCCCTCAAGAATCAAGTCTGAACCATTTGACCACGCAGCTTATGCTATTATAAACAAACATAGATGATGCCATACAAGAACCCCTTTTGGTTCCTTAAAATGCCTTCAATTCATGAAATCTGTGAGGGAGCTGAAGAGGAGAGTCTGAAAAAATGAGGACGCCTGAGGATCTCAAGAGATCCTGAAATTATCATCATGTTTTTTTTACTAAATTTACTTCGGTTGAAGTGTTTTCCCCTCCTATTTTTAGTTTCAACACTTTATTTTTATCAGTGGTGTTAATAATTATACAGCTGACTTTCCCGCACTTTTTACTCTATTCCCTGATCTGACATCCACGTAAACCCAGACAGGCTTGGTAATTATGCAACTAGTTGAATTTGTTAGAGAAAATCACAGTCCACAGGACCAGGTTTAAGCACGTTGCTTTATAAGATGAAAATGTACTACACGTGAATGCAATGACTCGCATTGTGTAGAACCAGAGCAAATGAAAGTTCTTCAAAGTTCCAGTAACACAATTAGTTCACCATCAGAACTCCCTTACCGCATCTCTGCGGGACACAAAACCATCTTTGCAACTAACAGCTCAAGTCAAACACTGTTTTATGACACAGCAGGGTTGTCAGACATCCATCACTGCTTGAACTCGTGAAATGGGTGCCTTGACCCCCTCTCCCCCGTGAGAGAGCCAGGTCAAGGCAGGCAAGGCCGTCTGGTGACCCCTCCAATGACTCCTGCGAGGTGGGAGAGACATGGGGCGGCCCAGGCACGCTAATGGCTTTTACAGCTAGTCTGCTTCGCTTTCTGACTTTACCCTCAAACAAGTCTGTGATCATTTACACTAAAACGGATGAACAAAGATGAGCCATGCCTGCAGATTAGAGCCAAGGTTAAGATCAAGCTTCAGCCAGCCAGGCTGGAAATATGGAGCTGTGTGTGAGAAAAAGATGGTGACGTCTAGAAACTAAAGACCTTCAATCATAAAATAAACCTTCCAGACAGGCTCAAGCATTCAAAAAGCATTTCATTACATGAAAAGTATAATGCCACATGTTTAAAGAGACTGTAGACTGACCAAACTGGTGATTATTTGCATGAAGGTTTCTACTTTGATTGAATACATGTCAGTAAAGCTCTTCCATAGCGGCTCTTGCCTGTCTCCTGTCCTCAGGGCCTGCAGTCGTTTAGTCTTAACATGGTGAGTGGATCCCGAGTGGAGCAAAGCCAAACCTCTGTCAGCGCCTGGTGAATCTCAAAACATTCACTTCACATGATCTCACCATAAAACTCCAGTGTCTTGCCAAATGCTTTGATATTATACAATTCCATCTGTGCATGTCTGAAATTTGGAGAAAATTGAAAGAGATCATTTCACATGCTGAACTGCATGATGTGTCAATAATACAAGCTCTTAGGGCAGAACCCCCTAATCATAGCTGCACAGTTAGTAATTTCTAACACACCTGAGTGACCGCCAGAAAGGCAGTCAGTTACAGTTATAAGTTAAATGCATTCAATCAAGTGCAGTAGAGCGGGAGAGAAGAAATATTTCAAATATTTCATAATGGAACACTGTTTAGGGTTGTATTGTTTCCTTTTGGGTCTATACTCCTGTTGGGGTGGCTGGTGGCCAAGTGGTTAGGGTGATGCCCCTCCAATTAGAAGGTCGTGGGTTCGAATCCCAAGACTGCTAGTGTGATCACTGAGGTAACCTTGAGCGATACAATACATTTCATTCTAAACACACACACACCGATCTCACTGACAAGCATTTCACCAGTTCATAACATCTGCATAGAAAATGGTGGCCAAAATCGAATGCTCACTCACCACACTCTTAAAAGTAAAGGGGCCAAAATGTTCTTGCAGTGGTGCCATAGAAGAACCACTTTTGGTTCCCATAAGATTCTTTCAATGGATAATTCAATGGAAGAACAATTTTTAGAACCTTTAAATGCTTCAAAAAATACCAGTTGATGTAAAGGTCTTAAAGCAATTAAAGTTTTTTCCACAAACCATCCATTCAAGCAAAACACTTTTTAGAAACCTTACATTTTCAGGAGTGTATTCTACAGCTGAATGGGCTCTTGTGTCTCTGCAGACACTGAAATGGGACGAGCGGTGAAAGAGAAGTGTTAGGGATAGAGGGAAGAGGGAGGAGGCTTCATCTGCCTATCTCCAGAGTGTCATTGATCAGCGGGATCTGAGGGGTGAAGCCCGCCGTAAAGCCGTTGGAATCTCAAGCAGGCCCTGAGAGAGAAAACAAGGCCTTTGTTTCTTTCTCCCAGACCCATCCTCTAATCGGTCACATATGACCAAAGAGAGAGGAAGAGAGAGAGAGGGGGAGAAAAAAGAAAGAAGGAAAATATAAAAACAAACTCATCGTGGCCTCTTTGATGTCTGCCTTTACATAATCGAAGCCAAAAGCCAGAACTGAAGAACTAGAAAACAAACGAATGCAATCACGCTGCAGCTGATGTTTGAAACGTCAGCGCGCCAAGTAAGAGTGGCACAAGGACAACAGAAAGCGGAAATATCTGTTAAATGAATAGGAACAGGCCATTGTTTGGGAATTGTTCTGTTTGATTGTTTACGGGGCTATTTCAGTTCACAGTGCGTAATTAGATGGTTCTGCTTAATTCAAACCAGCCGCCAGGAATGTACAGTAGTGAGCAAGAGAGAGAGATTAAATGACAGAGCAGCAGACTCAGGGAACTACATTAGAAAAGCCAGCGGACGTCTTAAAAGTAGTATGTACTCATACAAAAAGATAAATCATAGACAGTCCTAATGAGCACTTTTCAGCAACAACAAGAAGGTAAAGTGAGGGCTACGGGCAGTTTGTGGTCTGAGTGTATGCAACATTGGAGGTCCTTCTTCTGATGTCTTGAAAGGCCATGCCACCAGTCACATGACTAACAGCAACTCAGCATTGTCCAGTTTACGGGAAAAACACATTGATGTAAACTGTATTTACTAGTGCATCTTTCATTTTGATGGTCAGCATAATTAAAATTTGGAATGATTTGGAATGATAAATGCCTGAGTGGTTGTAGAGTGTGTAGTGTCAAGCTGCAAGTCACTCAAGACAGGGACAAAGGGACAACTTATTGGATGCTTAAATTGAAAGGGTAAAATAATTTCTTTTGTATAGCGTAGTAAGAGTTAAATATATTATTGGTCTATTAATCATAAAACACTGGAAAACCCCCTGACATATACAAGGTTTTGCCCTGACAATTTCTAAAACAAGATATTACATATACACTAACAAGCCTCTTTTTATTAGGTATTTCAGTTTTTTCTATACTCATTGTCCATTATGTCATATTCACTTCCCACATATGTGCACTCTGTAGTTTGCAGCTACAGACTGTAGTCTATCTGTTTCTCTACATGTTTATCATGTTTATCATTGTTCAGTACCCTGTGTAAGTGTCCTGTGGCCAGAAACTGACCAATGATGAATGACTAGAGGGTGACTAACACAAACGTTTAAACAGTAAACAGTAAAGGTGGACCAACAAATTAGTGTCTACTAAAGTGGATGGTAAGTGCGCAGTTTAAAAACTCCAGCCACAAAACTCCTGATGTGTGTGATCCTCTCTGTGCAGCACAAGACCTGTTGAGGGCAGTGAGTAATGCTTGTTTATTTCAGCTCAAGCTGTTTTTATCATTAGCTGGGAGCTACTAAGTAGTGACAGCTGAGAAGCAAGGCAGCTAATCAGCCAATCTGGTTAGTTTAATAAGGCACGCAATGAATAAAAACGAAATTAACCACAATTATTTATATGGCAATTAACTGTCAGTTAAGTTAACGTGTCATGATTATGTAAGTCCCTTAAAACATCTAATACATGTGGAGCACATGTATAACCCTACATTCTGGCAAGATACAAAAAACACACAGCCTGCTTGAGTGTGTGTGTGTGTGTGTGTGTGTGTGTGTTTTCCTGTGTTGTTCAAGGACGCTGAGCAGCACAGTGGAGTAGCCGTGGCTCCATTATA
>JBBPCY010000109.1:12999387-13027448 GCA_037974405.1 Brachyalestes nurse
TGCTGGAGCTCCAGACTCTCACTGATCTACTGCTGGAGCTCCAGACTCTCACTGATCTACTGCTGGAGCTCCAGACTTGCTGAATGTATCTGAGCAGGCAGTTTCTGCTGATTGAAAATGATCAATACTGGAAATTAAGGTGTCTGGTGATGAGTGATGGATCTCGAATGGAGCTGAAAGACATGAAGCGAGGTTCTGATCGTAATGCTAGTGTTTATTACTGTGAGAATAAATATAAAACCATAAACCACAGAGTATCTGCAGGGCTTTCAGATGCCATACTGTCTTCATGGTGAGAAGGAGATGGACTTGGTTTTTCTTCGCTCTTCCCTGGAGCGAAATCTAAATGATTTTTGTTCAGAGATCTATCTCTGTGAACGTGCTGGAAATCACAGCTCGGTCTCCTGAGTCTCGTTTGAGATGGGAAAGCAGCGATGATGCAGAGTCGGGTCACTGTTCGCATTCACGCTTTATTATTTCTTAAATTTAATAATTAGTCACATAAACTGGTGCAACGGTTCATTAAGCTGAAAAGTTTCAGTACCGCCAATTTCTCCAAGAAAGTGTAAATGGAAATATCTCAGTTCTTTCTCTTTTCAGCTGAAAATAGTCACCAATGCACCATACAGTTCAATACCAGCGTATCGCCATTAACCCATTCCTGTCCAACTGCCAATGCTGTTGTCCAAAACTGTAGCTACCAACCCTCCTCCTGAAGATCTGCTCTCCAGCTGTGTTCAGCTCCAACCTGCAGCTAACATCCTGCCCTACCCCCTTACTCCAACCAATCAGGGACTCCTGAAAAAGTTTGTTAACCAGAGGTGCAGCAGATTGGAGCTAGACTTTCTGAGGAAGGAAGATCTCCAGGACCAGGATGGTAAAGTAGTTGTAGCTTAGATCTGGGGATGCAGCTTCAGGGACAGCAGCTTCGCTGGCCCACAAAAAAAAAGATTCTGAAATGTAAACGAATATCAGATGGTAACCTACAGTATGTACCCTTTTCATGTCTTGCAGACATAGATGCGTATGGAGCTCATTTACAGGCACCGCCTACCAAGAACTGGACTTTTCCCAACCTGAGGGGATCGGCGGGTCCTACAGACGTGTACCTGCAGGAGGAACTGGAGCCTCCGAGCCAAGGAACTCCTTCCAGACGGGTGATTAGACTGAGACCTAGCAGAAGAAGGAACCATCTTCATTTACACATACACACACACACACACACACACACACACACACACACACACACACACACACACACACACACACACACACACACATATATATACACACATACATAATTGTCCATATATATACTCTATATATAAAACTACTCGAGCAAGATTTTAAAGAGTTCTCTAAAGTGTCTGCAGGAATTAGGTTGAAGATCAAGTTGAAACTTTAGAGAATATAAAAAGGTGTTCAAATGTTCTACTGCAATTTAAACCTTTCCTAGGACCACTGGTCCAGGGCAAGAAGCATTTAGGAGGCCTTCTTTACTGGAACATGCAGTTTATTCTGGTGCTGATAGAGGTTAAAGGGGTTCAAGAAGCAGCATGAAGTTAAAAAGAACCATGTTTATGTATCACAATCACACAGAAATGACAGGGCTGCATCAACAAACCATGGATATGTGACCCGCAGATGAACTCGAGTCTGAGGTTTGGCGTGTACAAATTAAAACGATGGTGTTCTCATGCAGAGGACACCCAAGCTGTATTCAATTAGAGCTAATCAAACTATGTGCCACGGTAAATGGAGGAGCTCAGGCGCACAGCACCTGGCGTAACTCTGATCAGCTGGAATCACCACAGAGAAGCCAGAACAGGCTGCAGCTTTCCATAGCAACCCGGACCTCACAGCGTTTCATCAATCAGAGAGGTATTTATGAGGGTCTCTGCTGAGACGCCCTGAGACGAGACTCATCATTGGGGATTTGTGGAATTTCTACACTATCTCCTCCATCTCCATTCTTCCAGTTAACTCACGATTTGTCCATTATACCCTTCTGTACTCACTCTTCTCCATTCACTTTCTTTTTCACAGTTGATTGTGGGGTTTACAAAACATTTTAACCCTTTGTTAAAAAAAGCTTTTTATTGCAGCCATTTAGGTAGACCATTTACATGCCATTATTTAATTAACATGCATCAACATGTATGAATCTGCACTTTTTTCCAACATAAAAACATGGTCTTCATATAAAGGATGTTTGGTCACACTTGTGTAAGTGTTCCTAATAACTTCGTCATTAAACATTATTAGTGCAAGCAACAACAATGGAACTACTGGTGATATTTATCACTACTGGTATACATCACTATTGGTATATATCCCTACTGGTATATATCCCTAATGGTGATATATTTGGCAACTGACGGCAGCCCACTGCTTCACTCAGGTGAATAGGTTAAATGGGTTAAAGTAATTTATTCCATGATCAATATAGCATGTAAATTCAATTTAAAAAGTTTAAAGAAGGGTTACAGTAGCACAATTTATGCATTTACATATATGCAAATCCAAAAAGTCCCAGGGATGCTGGATTGGACTGAAGTCTGTCATTTTAACAGTGTGGCAGGGCGCCACTATTGCCAAAGAAAGGCGTACTAGGTCTGCAACAATGTTTAGGTCGGTGGAACATGTCAAAGTACCATCCACATGAATACCATATTTTTTTCTGGAAATACCAAATTATTTTTTTCTTCCTCAATATAAGACCGTACAATCATAACCTGCCCATGAAATTCAATCGCAATAAAATTTTGGCTGTATGAAGTTATTACATTTGTTAGCCTGGTGTAGACTTGACATGTAGAGTTACCTGCCCTGCTAGCACATAATTAAAAAACTGCCCATTCAAAAACATGCCTATTTGCTTCATGTCTACCTTTAAGAATGGGCGTTCCATGTTTTCCACAGCCATAAACGGTTCCAAACTTTATTTCCTGGCCATTTAAACATGTTTTGTTTTCAACAAAGCCATGATATTCATATTTGCCATGAGTATGTTGCGGGCTTGCTTTCTGGCAAAAACAAAAGAGAATTTTATTGCTTTCTGGAAACATCACTAAAACCTTTTTGTTTGCAGTAGCAGTTATAGAGTCTTGGGCAGGAAATATTGTTGAGCGGGTGGACTGGGTGGGGTGTGGTTTGGGTGCAAACATAAATATTGTGCTGTGGGGGTGGTGTGGGGTGTGTGGACCAATGTATTTTGTTGACTGGGGGGCTCAACTTATTATTTTAGCACACATGAGTACAGTCTGTCCGGGAAAATATGGCCACAATTTACTTTGCAGCATCTAATGCAATGTGATCTGCTGTTGTGATGACTGTTATCATATAGCCTACAGTGAGATAGTCACTGTGGTCTCCCCCTCCCTCTGGTTACCTTTCTTCTACAGTGAGTACACTTCACGTATAAAGCACTACACTCATACACACATCATACACGCATCAAAGCTCTCCTGAAGGCTGTTCTTTTCCCCACTCTTTACCCAAATCCTTCATAAGCCAACCTCGCAAGACTCAACAAATTCTTACCTGTTTTACAACTGATTTGCCCGCAAAGGAAACTACACAGCTATGCTTCAATCCAAATAAATCTTTACAAATGCTAAGAAAAACACCTAGAAACAAATGTTTTACAACCTTTCACATGTTTCCTGGCACTGTTACGTTCTTATTAATTGCGCTTGACCATGTTCACAGCTTGTACATGTTAAACATGTCAAGGGGATAATGAATGCCTCCTTTTACTCAGCGTTAGGTTATTTAGTTATTTACATTATTACATCAGAGAAAAAAGATAATTTGCCTTAGATGAATGCTGTAGGTCCAAATATTCCCTAAAGGTAAAACTAACAACAATAAATAGCTGTGGATCCATCTTAAAGCCAAAGGCCTGTAAATTGGCCAGTTATTATTATCTCTGTGATATGTGATGATGTATGCAATGAATCACTCACAAAACAAATAAGCTCATGAAAATGGAAAGACTGCAGGTACAAACTCCACTGTGAAGGGGTAGCATATGAAAAATCATATGTAGAAAAAGAATGACTGTGCAGTAGACTTATCTGTCACTCGGAATCTGGTTGTGTGCTGGTGGGTGTAATAGTAGCGGCAGCTCAGGTGCCAGGACAAAGACTTGAGTAACACGAGTAGCGAGGATTATTAGTTTAACATGAACAGACATGACAGGAGATTGACCAACAACGCAACTTTTACATTACACCAGTCACCTGATCCAACAAAAAAGTAAGCAAGAGTCTGAGGGAAAGACGGAAGGAGAGGTAGAGAGGTAAAGAGAGAGAGAGAGAGAGAGAGAGAGAGAGAGAGAACTGCATTATACTGGTGACTGTCTTTCATATTGGCCTGCATTATTATGATCAAAATTATTCACCATTACCCTGTGCCAAACCTATTATACCCAAAACTACCAGAACCATAAATGTCAAAACTTTGGGCCATAAATGTAAAAAATGAAATAAAATATCCCTACAATAAAGCTCATGTCTAATATCGTCCCTACGGGTGTAGAAGTAGCATGTAGAACTACATACTATATAACACCAAGCTAATGGTGATTCACGTTAAAATTGTAAAAGTCATTCTGTGTTTTATCTGAATCTTGTATCAGACATATTAAAATATACTGTAATGTGTATTTACTGTAATTTTACAGTGACTCAACAAAGGCCCTGGCATAGAGCTGGCACTACTGTTTCCTATTTATTACAAGTGACTTGGCTAGACTCCTGCTCTCCAGTGACATGTCTAACACTTCCAGAAGGGCTAGTGTGAGGTTTCTTTCTCACATTGGTCCCATCCACTGCAAATCAAAATCTGACTGGCTGATTTCTCTGTCACTTCATTATGGCTCTATGTTGGTAGCTAAGCTAAAGCATAAGGCCTTCAGTCCAGCACCCGAGGGCACTGACCAATAGAAGAGTATCTACCTAATTTTCTGTTTGATGTTTTATAACTGTAGTGCTTTTGTTTCTAACCAAAATGTAACAGAGAAATAAGTTTCAGAATTTAAATACAACAAGCATGACAATTATATTTCATTTAAATTAATTACAGACACGTATTATTTTTTATTTCACAGAAAACATTGCACTTTGAAGGCCTGGAAGGCCCTGAGGATTTCCCTCTGGCATTATTGAATCACCCTTTGACTAATTAAACACAAAAGAAACTGCCTGGAACATCTGGCATTGTTCAGGTTGCTCATAGCACTTAATCAACATTTTTATGATTTATTATAGGGTCAGTTACATATTGCACATGTTTGCATTTTAAGCACTGCAAAAGCCAATTCTGTGATAACGATTGCCAATATATTGCACAGTTCTTTTGTGCACAAACAGGTCCATTTAACAATAACCCAGCTTCCAATTTTGTATCGCATATATCAGTCTACTCAAGAGTTCTGGAAAACAGCAACATCCAGTGGGTCTACAGTTGAATTTAGGTGCGTGAGTAACGTTCTGCTAATACAGCTTTGCGTTATGATACTAATCTGTATTCTGACTGTTGGCTAGCCCAAGATCAGTCAGCTCACATAAGTGGAAACAAAAGCAAGACTGTTTGTACTGTCAAATAATTCATCTGAAGCACCTATATGTTGTATTTTTGAAAGCTGAGCTATCTGTGTTAATGACTGCTCTGAGAATATCTGGCATTAACAAATGTTCACTTTAAACTGAGCGATTCTTCTCACAGCATCCTCTGGACATCAGCCCAGCTCCACGACTAGAACAATGGACTTACGATATTCCCCAGCTGTCCATTAAGCCTAGCATGAAAGATCATCCACCTACTCTGCAGTCGAACTTGTCAGTCCTTAGTCTCATCCAACTGTTTGAGCTGAGTTTAGAACATCGTTTATAGCTTGAAGTAGTTTTTCAGCTCAGACAAACACCCATTCTTCATGCCAGAACTGACCGACCCTCAAATGTAGACCACTCTGTGCATAACTGATATTCATTCTAAAGGCATGGATATTACTGGATATTACGGATATTATGGAATATACACAACGATTCCAAGGATACGATCCAGTGCTTGTACATAAAAACAAGTATCTCTAATGCAGTAGCTCTACAAGGGAAGAGCATTTCTATTGGTTCCTTTATCATGAAAGTTTCACGCAATGGAAAATGAGTTTTCTTTTGTGTTCGAATGATGTAAAAAACATTAAATACATGGTTTTGTTTGAACAGCATTGAGCCTTATTTATTCTCAGCCCTTCATCAACTACCCAGACTACACTGACTAAAACAGAGTACATGTGGACACTGGATTTGGTAGAACTAGTGACAAATTACAGATCAGCTATGTCTTCGTACTTATCTTTTAAATGACTTAAATATGGTTAAATATGCAGGTGCACCTCTGGGAAAAGTATGTACTCACCTTCAAGATTGACCAACAGATCACAACCCAGGCACATGCAAAAGAAAAAAAAAAAAGACAGACAGATTAGTTAAACTGCACTCTGCAGTTAAAACTACACTCAACAGAAATCTTTCCTGACACTTTTATGTTAGTGATTAGGCCTGGCAGTCAAAAAGAACTGCCCACATGCATGTGTGACACATTGATGTTTAGCTCTTGTGTCTGTTTTTGGTGTGTTTCCTGTCACTTAACGAAGAAAAACCACAAGAAATAGTATCTTTTCCGACAAGACACCACAACATGTCACACAGTCCATCAAGTGAAGTTCAGGCACAATTAAAAATCCATTGAGATTTTGTGGGACTATGCAGGGAATTCTGAGGAGAAGGACTAGCCAACCACTATGGAAGGTCTGTGGGTAACAGTGTGGGAAGCAGTTTCTTTAAATCATTCAAAATAACAAAAGCTGCAAGAGGCTGTCTTCAACAGGACCTACAAGATGCTGGTAAATACCACCCTGTAGGTGCGTCAGGTAGTAAATACAGTTAAAGACAGTTCTTGAAAAAACAGTGATAGAGAAATATACACTAGTGGAGTCCAGAAATCAGTTCCTCTGCTAAACACAAAGCCAAAGTACTTTATTAGTGTGGAAATACTAAACAACATGAGAACAATGTGACCACAAGTTGTGTAAGACTGCTGAAAAAAAGCTTTGTAAGTCAGAATGGGTAGGTTTTGAGAACCACCCTCCCTGGTAGGACAGTTCTGTTTAAGTTATGTGCAAAACAATAAATCACAGACTGCTTAGCATCATGTGTGCAAACTCACGTGTAGTTCTGTGGCTGAAAGTCACTAAAATAAAAAATAAATACTGTAAACTGTATCAACTGCAGGTAGACCCTATTAGAATGCTGCTCAGAAGATGCTCTTCTCTGACAGCTGGGACACCTCATTTAGTAATGACAACTAGGCCATCACTGTGTAAACAATACTACACTGCCATTAAAAACTGAACACAAAATAAGAAATACACACAACAGTATAATGTTCATCAGTCTGTGGCTCCTCTAGTCCTGAAGAGAACCTTGCATTGAATTATCAGGTTTTAAAATGATTTGAAGCGATTTCCCACAAATTCTTCATTGTAGTCCATGGATCATCCATGGTGGCTGGATTTCTCCTCTCCAGTGCATTTCCCACTGCAGCCCCACAAGCTCTCAAAGCTCTGAACTGTGTCTGAATTTAACTTAATGAACTGCTTGCATTGTTTTGGTGAAATATCCACGATTTGTTGTGGATTTCCTCCTTTAGGTAAACAGACAGGATAAGTACATCAAAACAGTTACAACACATCTGTGTATGACATCAGTGCATGCAAGTAATTCTTTTTGACTGCCAGTGTCATTTTATTTGATGCATCATTTCATTTTGTGTGCTATGGTCCCATGTGATGCAACATTTTAGTTCTTTTCTCTTCATCTGCACCCAGAATCTTCTGGAGCGCTTGACCCATGCCAGCCTTTCTTCGTTTCACACTATAAAAAACATCAGCTGACCTGAACTGACACTGCTTTATAAAAATACATTTCATCGAGCGTGACATTTTAACGCACAGTTCTTCTACAGATCTAGCTCCAGTGCTCTACTTCTCCTTATCCAGCTAATCAACGTCTTCAGAAAAGCTCCATTAACCAGATCAGATATGTTAGATTCATGTGAGCAAAACGCTGTGCAGGAAGGCATATCTTCAAAAGGATCATTATAGGTAAGCCAAGTTTTCAAAATGATGGAAATCGCCTCATGGGTATCCCAGCCTAGGTATAAGTGTCTATCAGAAAGTCTATTACAAGCACTATGTCAGTATCAGCAACACTATGAAAAAGAGAGGTTCATGGTAGCACAGCAAAGGGAGAAAATGTCATTTAGTTATTTCATGGTCCATTACGATTGTGAAATGGCAAAGCACAAAAGGGTCTTTCAGCTAAAGTCTCTGAAAGGCCTAATAAAGGCAGGGCTGGAGGGAGCTGAAAGAGAAAGAGAGACCAACCCAAAGCCAGATGCCTCATAAAAACAGACATATGATATCAGGGAATATGACTCCATAGTACAGGCTAGACAGGTCAATACTAATGATTCAACAACAGACAGCGACTGGGAGTGTGAAAGTGTGACATATTCATAGCGCACAAGGGATCCACTGGATGGAAAACTTTCAGATGCCCATAATCAATATCTCAGCGTCTATGTTTTGATTTATTACAATTAAGCAAAAATAAAATGCCAATCCACATCTGCTCTGTAAAAATACGCATTTTTCAAACATATTTGTGTTCTTTCACACATACTTCACAAGTCAAATTCCACATCAAAGTTTGGGTTTTTGTAACATCGTTTACATTTGGTTTGATTGCTGTCAATACAAGAATTCTCTTGGCTAAAGTGTACCAAATAATGACCCATTGATCCGTTCCTGGCCTAAAATGTATTAATGATCGAATGTCTAATCCTACACATTATATCACATGGAAAAAGAGATGCATAGTGTTAAAATGCCACAATCATAGTAATCAAAATCAGCCTTATTCGATTTTTGCTTTGTTAGGATCAATTGCTTTAATTATATCAGTTTGAATTTTTCCCACCAGGTTGCCAATGCCTGACTCAACCAATCAAAAATATGTTCCATGATCCAATACTTTGTCATTGCTCATCTGCTATTTTTAGATGCAGCATGTGTTGCAAGAACAAGATCAGTGTCAGTGTAAAGAGTTAAAGCAGGCAGCGCTGTGCTGACGTGCAGACAGTCCAGTGCTGATGTGCACTGAGAAAAGCATGCTCTGTTGTGTTGAATTACCTCATTTGGCGTGGACCATTGAAAAAATGAGGCAGGATACACTTGGGACCAACAACATTTGGTGCCATTTTGTGTGCACCTCTGAATGGGTGTTCACACCTGTCAAATCAGACCTTACTAAAGAACAAGCATGATAGGTTCCCACCAAACAAGGTGGGTATGTAAGTGCTTTTAGTGTTGGCCTTTATGACAAACAAGAATCAATAGAGTCATATTAATAAAAAAAATAAATAACAATACAGTGAATTGGACAAAATTCAGTTAACAAGTACTAGCTCTTATTTCAAGGAAACATGCAGTTGGTAGGTGCTCTTGAATATCAACAGTACACTCAAATAACCATTTTTTTATGATGTAATTTATCATGATACTGCTAAATACTGTCATATTAGAGATCTATAATTTGATTATTAGCATTCCAATGCAATATAATTATTAGGCATTTAGTATCAAACTGTATTTACAGTATAAAAAGACTCTCTCTCCCGCTCCCTCTCAGTCTGCTTGTCTGCCCTAAATTGCTAACAGATTAGCCAAACACTCTATGCCAAGTCGGGATGGGGTAGATCTGGCTGTGTGCTTGCTGCGGGAAGGCAGAGACTTTGTACTGCTGCCTCTCCACAAGCCAAGGCCTGACGAAAGAAAAACAGCTAAAGCGCTTCACTTAATTTAATAATAAGATGGACCTATGAGATCACCCAGCTGAGGACGAAGGGACGGGCCCACACAGTCACCCGTCGAAACACATACTGCCGACTTTCTGTTAAGACTGGCCAGGCAAGGCGCCTCAGCTCACTCCAAAACTTTCAGTGAGTTATTGCTCAACTGAGCTTACTAAATCCAGTTCTTAATGAAGGAATTCATCTGAATATGAGAAAAAGGACAAAAATCTACATTGGTTTAGATGCTGAAGCAATCGAATAAACTATGAGTGACAGCAGTTTATTCTGGTGGGCCGGTTCTGTAAACTCAAAAAGAATTACACAGATCAGATGGGTGGATGTGTGTGTGTGTGTATGCGTGTATGTGTGTGTGTGTGTGTGTGTGTGTGTGTGTTTGTGTTAGTGTTATCTAAATCCATCTTCCGGAACATACAGGCCCAGACAAAGGCCAGCAGGACGGACTGGTCTCTAGTATTTGCCTGGAGTTTTGTAGTCAACAGCACATAGGCCTATTGCCCATTACACAGCATGAGACCCTTCACTCCCCCTTAATGTTACTGCTGAGATTTTCAAGCGTTGCCTTTTCAGTCCATATTCTGTCTAAAATGTGTAAAATACGGTTTTAGCTACTTATAGTGCTGGTCAATATTATTTAATACTGAACAGTACTATTAGCTGTATTGATAGACAACAAAACTTATAATATTAATTCAATATGTACAAACAGATATAATCATAAAACATATGTTTAAAAACAGGGTTTTTATGAGGTTTATAGTACAATGTAAGGCTCCTTTTGGTGTCATTTTAGGAGTAGAACAGACAAAAAAAGTAATAAAAAGCAAATCAGGATATTTAGGATAGAACTTCTTGGGCGAATGGATTTATTGCATTTATTAAAGGATATCTCTAAATATTACCAAATGTGATAAAAACATCAGTACCTACTGCCCAAAACTAACTTTCAATGATTTATTCCAAACAGGCCTCATGAAAAAAGCTCATCAATGTACTTCAATGAATGAAAGCGACCGTTACGCAAACAAACCAAAACAACCACAGTTAAGCCTTCTAATTTCCGTATAAAAGCTCTCTAGCCTCTTGGGCCTGAGTCAGACCGACAAGCACAAGTGGAACTCACAGAATGCTGCGATTAAGGCTAGTGTAGTTTAAAGGCTGCCTGTTGCTTTGGGCAATCACTTTTTATTTACTGACATGCGTCGCTTGTTACTAGGAGGACCGTTTGTGCTTCATTTACTCAAGCAAGATGTTACCACTTACCTCTGTTTTCCCTTCAACTACTTAGACACGCTTCGTTTTTGTTTGATCCGAGACAGTGCCAAAACTGAGAACAGTCTTCAAAGTGGTCACTACAAGAGCCAAGAGTGACCAGATTAATTGCTACCAATCAACGGACACTGGGAAACACATGTGCAGCACATACATGCAAGGTACCTTTGGTCAAACGTACACAAATGTAACATACACTTAATGCATTCGATTCAGTATAACAAATACCATGTAGGCCAATAAGACACACGAGTGAAAGTCCCTCTGAACGCAGCATCGGGAACAACAAGGCATGTGTGGGACGAGAAAGGATGGCAAGTGAGCTATCAACTAGCATAGATCATAGAAAAACAACCAGCAGGTTGGTTGTGACAGGGTTATTAAGATAGAACCTTTCAGATAGATGTAGTGCCTCATATGTCATGACAGGAGGCATGAAGATGGGGCCTTAAAGATAGCTTCAGCACACATGAAGCAGTAAAAACAGCAAACAATGACTTGCATTGGCTGATCAGATCTTTCTCACAGAAAAAAAGTGCCATCATAGAAACAGTCTAACTTTCAACAAAATTAGTCCTAAAAAGTGATCAAACCCACAAAGCTTCTTAAAACGTGGTTATAACAGTTTGCGTCAGACACAAGTGAAAGTGACCATTCGGTTGTACGTGAACACACCACAGCACACAGTGTGAACAGCACAAAATTCCTCCTCTGTATTTAACCCATTCACCAAGTGAAGCAGCGGACAGCCAGGAACACAGCACCCGGGGAGCAGTGTGTGGGGACGGTATCTTGCTCAGGGTACCTCAGAGGTGCTTAGCAGTCTTGAGAATCGAACCCACAACTTCCTGATCGCAGGGCAGACACCCTAACCACTAGGCCACCAGCTGCCCCATGATGTTAAAGATGTTTCTGCACAGTTTCGAACCGGGGACCTTTCGCATGTGAGGCGAACGTGATAACCACCACACTACAGAAACACAAAGTATATCAAGCAAATCAAGAAGGCTTCCTGGGAACCGTTCTTCAGTACGAACGAGCTTGTTTGCTGATAGTGCTCAACATGTTTACTGTGAGTTAATCAGATCTGAAGAAAACTGACAAGTTCACAGTGAGGGCAGATGAAATTGTGGTCAAACTTCATCTCTTTTCATTAACACTGGAGCTAGACTAACTCGAACAGGGGCCAGAGTGTAGGACAGATGAACTGATAAAAAACTGACGTTTTTTAGCAAATCTTCAGGTAGTAGCTCATTTGGGCTCACATCAAGGTGATATTTGCCCTTTAGCAGAGATTAATATCATACAGCAGGGCAGGCTTTTTATGGGGAGAATATTGTTTGACAAAGAGTCACAAGGTTGGACAATCAATACATGGAGAGTGTCAGACTGGAATGCGCAGTGCATGTATGTGTGTGTGTGTGTGTGTGTGTGTGTGTGTGTGTGTGTGTGTGTGAGAACACTGCCCTAGGACACTTGAAGACTGGTAGCTTGCCTATCTGCCTCTCACCGCTCCAGAACATCTGTCCCGTTTGTCGTCCATTCTTTGGAACAGAGGCACATTATGCCTCTGGCTCTTATCACTCTATCAAACCAGAGTAGGGAGAGGGAGACAGAAAGAGAGTGATGGCTCAGGTATAAAAGGATGCCCTCTCTTTCCTCTGCGCTCAAACATGCCTGAGATTCCAGTACGGCGGCTCTTTTATCACGCTTCAACAAGGTTTATAGTGTGGGCTCTGTAAACCTATCCGCTCATAAAGAATTACTCATAAACACCCAGCAACACCTGAAGATACTCCTCTGCCTGTGGGGACAAAACAGCACACGCACACACACACAAAAACACACACACACACACACACACACACACAAACACACACACCAGTGTGGCTATGTGTAAGCTTTACCACCCACACTTAACACAATATACATTGTGTACTCCACACTTTTAGCCCACTCCTCAGACTGCATTCATGGGATTTTTATGTATTTATTAGCTTTTAGTCCACATTGCATTACCTGTCATATCATATATTTTAGAATCTATGATCAAAAACTTTTTAAAATTATTGGTCAAGGTCCATGTTTTAATAGAATGGGACATTAAGGACATTCTAATATTTACTTTTTCTTTCAAAAAAGGATAAAGTAACAATCTCTGGACAATCCTCTGCAACATATCACAGAAGACACATGCCATAAATGCCCTGCAAGTGAGAGGTACATCTGTCTCTGTGTCAGAACTGCTCACTACCACGCTAAATAGTGTGTAAAAATACTGCACCATTAACAGTGCATTCAGTAATGTAGTAACTAGCTCTGTGTTTATTTAAACAAATGACGAAAATCTCCCTTCATCCCTAAAACCCTCCCACCCACACCTCCTTAAGTTTTTCTACAAATAAAAATCTTAGTGAGTTTTCAAGGAGGATTTTACATAGAAAATGTTTACATAGAAAACTGATTTCGCGTTTGTATTAAGAACATACTGTTAATATCCCATGGTTTGATTCAGCATCTCATTAACAGGCCATGATTTAGGCAAATTCTGTACTGCACTGCACTAATGCTAGTGCTTAAGGAAATACCTAAAAAAAATGGCTGTAAAAACAGATATTGCCCACTTTTCCCTGGGTGAAAGTAGTGGTGGCCCCTCTGTGACTTCTTTTGCCCTCTTTCCTAATTAACTCTGTCGTCAGGCCTGCTGCACAATGATCACAGAGTCAGCGGTGCAAACGTACAATGGACCATTGTCAAAGATGAACAAATATTCTTAATAGAGAAATCCAATTAGTTAGTAGCAGAGTCAAACTTGATTAAGGAATTCGATTGATTTTGAGAATCACTTTAAATGTTCATAGACAGACAGTGATGAGCTTAATTCAGAGACCTCTTGATCCCAGTATATGGATCATACACTAAATTACAGTAGTGAATGCATGTGAACCCATTTAGGCACAAATTATCTGAGCTTGCTTTGAACTCTCTCGCAAAAGGTTTCAGAGTTACATTACCCAGCATCGTTAGCAATGACATCAAACCTTGTGGCTTTAATCGAGATTCAGAAGTAAAGGGAAATCATTTGGATTAGTGGAGATAAAACGCAGATCCTCAGACCCACTGCCCTCTTCACCTCAGTCACCTAAATCAACTGTGTGATCCAAATCAAGTGTTTCAGAGCAGGGAAAACAGACAAAGAGCAAATCAGTCGCAAGAACTGATAGAGAGAACTGTGGAGATATATATATATATACACACTGAATTAAATATAAAAATATAAAAGATATATTAAAAAGCAGTAGTGTAAACAGTAGGGATGGGCATCTTAACCATTTTGGCTATTGGAATATCTACATTTTATAATTTAGCGGTTTTGGAATCTCTCATACCTCACCAATAAAGCATTGTATATATAAAAAAAATGGAAGGCCGAATATCATACATTATTTAATTAATTTTTTCTATCAAATTGCACACACTTTCTAAAGAGCTAACTGAAGAAAAAGAGAGGTTCAGAATATGCAGTTTCTCTGATGTTTAGGTGATCCTTTGAAGTCTTGTCTGTTGCTCTCATTTACTATCAGTGGGCCCTTTTTCTCTTAGTGTTCATGTGTGTGTGTACACAAGAGCCTTTCTAGGTATCAAACCCTCGCAAATCACCAGTGGAGAGTGTATGTGGCCGGGGAGGCTCGGGGGCAGGTTGCTGTGGCTCTTCAGGGGTCACTCACTCCTGTTCCTATGAAATCAGACACTGGGGTTAGCTGGATCAAAAGGTCACAAAGGTGAACTAGGTCGGGCCTGCAGGGGCTGACCAGAGGCTTCTCCGTTCCCACAGACATTCGGCATCCGCTAACTCTCCACAAATGCAGATGATCAGCCGATACATGTTGGTCTGAAGTTTGTTTCTTTAGTTTTGCACTGGAGCTGCCAGTCTAATATAGCTTATACAAAGATAATAGTCTTTGAGTCAGTATTGCAGAAACTGCATGCCTAAATTACCACACATTTATCTCAAATTGAATCTCAAATTGACTTGCTTATGTGGTTTGGGCACCGTATGGCATACCATTATTTGTAAAAAAGTGAAGAAACAGAGGCAAAATTCAGACTTCTGTTTTTCGTTAGGAACCCTACTCCATTTATAGCTACAAGCGTCATCCAGCGTCACAAACCCCATAAGTAAGTAAAACTTAACAGCTCTGAGGCATGTGTCTAACAATGTTTATTTGAATCCATAAGCTTCCTTTACTTTTTAGATACATTAGCGTTATAGTTCCAGTGCAAAAACATAAAAGTAAACTTAAAATTATAAAAGACACCGAACAAATGACCTGATCAACTACAGTTGGGGTAATAAAAAAATGGGCCTCTTCTCCTCTACTACTGACCAGTAGTAAAATAAAGATAAAAGCAGTATGTTAATGAACTTAGTCACTCACTATACCTATACAAATGTATTATCAGGCTGTGTTGTACTATGCCTTTTAAATGATGGCAATAGGGCGCATAAGTGTACTGCCAAGTCACATTACGCGTTGCTTCATATTACACAGTACAAGCCCCAGTAAAACCATGCCAGCATTAGATACATGATACTAATGTTGAGATTTTTACTAATGAGTTGGTCTGCACTTTGGAATACAATCAGAGACGCTGCTTTGAAATGGAAATGAAACGGAAAACAGATGAATCTTTTCAAACAACTTTTTAATTGATTGGATCGCCATTTGGAATCAGAGCCCACACACACAGGGAGATATAAAACAGAAGGGTAGTCTCTCTCTGTCTCTTTTTCGCTGTCTCTCTCTCTCCCTCTCGCTTATGCACACACACACACACACACACAAAAAGAGCTCTGGATACTGTTGCTCCCATTAGCAGCAGTTCGGGAACATCTGCTATTGGGTATGCTTACTGTCCACTACTGATCTAGCCTTTGAAGATTAGGTAAGAGTGTGTGAGCACGTAGGCGCACATTTGTGTACATATGTGGGTCTGTGCAGAACATAAAAAAAAAATTCTCAAAAATAGTGTGAGAGTCTGTCAACTTTTTTGGTTATCTGATCTGGCTTGAAAAACAGGAAAACTACATGGATAGACCCTCTCCAGGTCATGAAAGGGATCAAGGGCTGTAAATCTAATTGCTAAAGCATTCCTGCACTGTTTGGGGCAAAGCTTGTTTGTGACCATCAGCAGAAAAAAAACAGAGCATTTGTCTGCAGGTTTTGAAGAGAGACTTTTGATCCTTGTTGGTCTGCATCCTAACTGACACAGCTGAACCAAAAGGTGAGTGTGATCAAGATGAAAAAACAAACAACTACAGAAGTGGACACCAGCTGTGAGAAGATACGTCTGAAATTTTGGCCATCCAAAAATGGCCAAAAGAGTAAAGAGAAGTAGAGAAGTGCTTAGATGTGTTCAAACTATGCGAAAAACAACAAAAAGAAATTAAAAATAAATTATGCAATGGTACAAAAAGTCAAATCTAAAAAAACAAAATTAACTGAGGTTTAATGTAATTAAATTGAATTTAGCGGGTGGGTTTGATTTTTTGGCTCAGTATGTCCTGAACTTTATTTTGTGTACAAACTCAGACACTCTGCCTCACTCTGCCTACAAACTCAGACACACAGCAGGGATGTTCACAGCACAGTCCAGTGTGTTGCCTGTTTGCACCAGATTAAACTAAAATTCACTGGTTATGATGGCATTTTTAGTTGAACCAGCTGTATTAGCGAAGTAAAAATGGCGCAGTGCTGAATATATGTGGCCTTGACAGAAAGACCTTTTAGAAACATTTGGACACCGTTTTTATCTCTCCCTGTAAAATAAAACAGCAACTCTCCTAACACTCCACCGTCTGACCGTCTAGTTGGTCTTTTGGCTGCCTTGCTCTGTAGTAATTTTTTTACTTTGCGGAGGGGGCTGAAAAGCTGTGCAGGGGACATTAATCACAGGCCCAATGGAGGTCAGGAGCAGTTCACGGATCAGCGCTAAGCAAGTGAGCGAAACAACAAGAGGCTGAGAGACCCAGTGAGCTTCTAGAGAGAGACTGCCCTACTAAAGCCCTGCTGCACAGGGTTTACCCCACAATCCTGCCCGAGTGTAGTCTCAAAACACAGCCCAGGTGGGACAAACAGAGTGGGAGCATTTAAGCGGGAAAGCAGCGTGTCTCTGGTGGTAACTAGCCTAAAAGTACACGTCTGGCAACTCTCCCAGTTACTCCTGCCCTTCTTTTACAACTGTGCTATTCGTGACATCACTAGATGATACAACCCTATGATGTCTGGAATTTTTTTTTAACAAGCAAATTTCAAACAGAATCGTCTGGATCTGTGACATCACCAGCATGGAATGATCAGGCCGCCCGGAAGAAACATGGGGTATGATCAGGACTGGGTATTTTTTGATAAAATAAGGGCCAGTAAAATGTATTGTATCTTATCAGTACCATTAGCAATACCTTGTATTACTGTAACACCACTGCATCATTTAAAACTGATGCCAACACATTAGACAACTTCCAATTCTGAAACTTGTTCTAATACCCACATGGATGGGCTAGAACCATGTTGGGATGGGCGACAAAAGAGGGCCAACCCACTCCTCAAGAGTACAATCCCAGTTGTGTTCTTTAGAAATCCTGATCACAGACGACTGTGGCATCGCCAGGCATCAAATTTGCGACCCACCAGTGTTTAGATAGTTGCACTTTTCAGTACCGTGAAAGTACTGAATTTCAATATTCAGGGCCCAGCTACGATGTCCAAGCTCCATTTATTCCTGACCCACATTACTGATTATCTGGCATGCAATCAGGAGTAGCCATCATCAAACAGAAAATCAAAACAAAAACAACTTGAAACTCTATGAGGTTAATGCACCTCAATCAAACCTAAAGCGTTATGGTGTAAAATACTGCCATTATAGTAAACTCTACAGAGCTTGGCGACCTTTAATACCACTGAATATTTATCTGGGAAACACACACACACACACACACACACACACACACACACACACACACACACACACACACACACACACACACACACACACAATAGCATGTAAGATCATGCATAGTGACTTTAAATAGGGGCCATAACATAAAAAAAAATTCTCAACAGGCTCTGATAAACGGATATGATAAATGAGCTGCTCCCTCCACACACGCACACACCCACATTTACACGGCCATATGGCCTCAGCTCTGAACTATATTATATTAAACTCTCAACAGTGTTACAGACAGAACTGCGCTTGAAAGATTATCTAAAATCACGTCCCTACAGATTACACCTTTAGAAGTCATTTTTGCAAAATTTTCAACTTTGAGAATTCTGATTACACTACTTTTTTGTTTTGAGAAGGTTTCCTTGTTACTTCTAACAAGTAGCTACAACACATCTAACCAGTTATGGCAGAGATAAACTGCCAGATATTTAAAAAAAGCTAAGTGTGAGTAACTGCTCCTTTTTTTTATTAAAGCAAAAGAAGCACTTTAGATAGAATAAATGCAAAACATACATCGGACATGGCCATTTAGTCTAGTGATACAATCATCCAATGTACTGACCTGATTAACAGATTAGTTATTTAGTTATTGTAAAAGTTTAATAGTTTTGGAACAAAAAGATATTTTTTGGACGGAATTTTGCTTTGTGAACATTTCCTATAATATGTTAGTCTCCACTGTATATTTATGATAAAGTTTATTCACACAGGGTTAGGGTGTGATTGAACATCTGGAACCATGATGGAGATCCAAACCATCCTGAGCAGGTCTGTATAGTGGAACGGTTTCAATCATCAGAGAGAGAAACATCTGTCCAGTAGTCATTGCATTACAAAAGAAACAAAGTGTCTAACTCACTGAATGTGATGTTATTTTACTTCTATAAAACACAAATCGGATTGGTACTCTGTATTGGTGGTTAATTATCAGAATTAGGTCAAATATCAGAATTGGCTATCATAATTTATTCTCCATGTTAATGACCTGATTAATAATCGTTTGGCCTCAGAAATGTTTGACTGGAATTAGATCCTTTCCAGTCTGATATCAGTTATAATCATATGGGTTGTGCTTGGTCTAGGATGGGTGTGTAATGTGGGAACCGCAGGAGAGAAGAGTAGCACAGTGTGGGAAACTCAGGACTGTAACACAGTAAGAAAGAGAGAGACAGAGCCAGAGAGAGGGGGAGAGAGAGAGAGAGAGAGAGAGAGAGAGACAGAGACAGAGCCAGAGAGAAGGAGGGAGGGAGAGAGAGAGCCAGAGAGTAAGAGAGAGAGAGCCAGAGAGTGAGAGAGAGAAAGAGAGAAGGAGAGAGTGAGTATTCAATTGTGTTCTAAATACTTGAGTCTGCACCCAGGACCAATTCTTGGGTTATTTGAGGGGCTGACTACAAATTTGTTTTCCACACATCAGAATTTTTTTCCGAAATGTGGATCAATAGCGCAGTTCTGTATGCAAAAAATTTTGTGGATTTAAAAAATGGTCAATAATGGATACATCCCAGAAAAGCATGGAAGTGCACTACGTTCCATCTCGTTTCTCATCAATACAAGAAACAGGAAACACCATGACAATCACATCAGTTGAGGTGAAGGCACCGGGACTGAACACATCCACAACAGCTTCAAGTGGAGCGAACCTCTGACCTCCATTTTTAGGAGAACCAGGGATCGGTACTCTGGACCAATCCCAGGCTCAATGATAGCTTTCACATTTGGCCAAACTTATACTGAACTCTTGGAGCATGCAGCCCCTGTCCGTGAAGAATGCACTAGTGTGAAAAGTCTAGCAGAGCTCGAGTAGTTTCAAAGGAACAGAGGACAGTGGAAAAGAAACGGAAAAATAACCCTCAATTTATCATGTACTGCACATTCTCTCCTGTTGCTGCTATTATTTGCACAATTATTATTTATTGCTACCTCTATTCTGCATTTTACACGCCTAATGACTACTATTGCTAGAAGACAGTATCTGTCATTATATTGTATTCACTCAAACATTGACTGCACTAAATGTTATTTGGTTTGTTGCTGTAGTCTTTTTCTTGCACTCACCCTCTTGCTCTCTTTGCACTTTGTATATTTTGTCCTGTATTCGCTTACGTAGTATTGTGTTGTTTCTGTTTCTGTTCTTGTGTTGCACCACAGCCCTGGGGGAACGTAGTTTCATTTCACTGTGTACTGAGTATATGGCTGAATTGACAATAAACCCAAAGTTACTACACAGAAAAGACAGTGTTCATACACCTATTTAATCCCACTTTTACTTTTTTCAAGTCAAGTGGGATGAAATGAACACAGTCTTTTCTGTATAGTAACTTTGGGCCTCCTGTTTAGCTCTGTTTGTCCAGCCACAGAGCACCATCCAAACCACTGATCTGATGACTGATAAACTCTAAAACTTCCTCTATTGCCACTCCTACACCAGTCCCAATCAGTCTGACTCCCAGACTCACCGCTTCATCTCACCACTGACACTCACATAACCACAAGCGGGAGGGGGAGGAGAAGAAAATGGGGAGAGGAGGGAGGATAATCAGCACAGGTGTGACAGGAAGAGAGTGCAGGGGCTCATGATTTACAAATACAGGACTGAGAGACAAGACAAGGGAGACATCTAGCAGGCATTAATCAACCTCGCTAAAAGTACCTAAGAGTGAACTCACAGTCCAGATGCTAATATAGATAGTCAGTTTTTTATTGTGTGGACAGATTTATCATTCCCTAATTCACCTGAGACTCTCAGAGCCTCGATTTAATGTTCTTCATTACAGGGACGTCATTACAGTGTTTCCAGTCCCAGGGTACAGAATTTTCATCATACAGAGTCCAGCAGCCAAGAAATGTCAGAAGCTTGGTTCTACAATCTATTGTGATGCTGTACAAACTCTACACCTAAATCACTTATCTCTAACTGTGTTGACCTCTTTAGTAATCTCAAATAGTCTTGCTTATGTGGTTTCTGACACTGTATGACATGCTGTTATCAAGTCAAGTAAGTCAAGTGGGTTTTATTTAGTCATTTCTGCCATATACACACAGCACATAGTAAAAACGAAACAACGTTCCTCCAGGACCATGGTGCAACACAAGAACAGAACAGAACAGAACAGAACAGAACACAAGACCACAAGTGCAAACAGGTCAAAGAGCTCAAAAAAGAACACAAGAACAACAATAACAACTAGACAAGACAGGACAACGTCCAGTACATATCTATAAGAACGGACAAAAGTATGCTCAAAAGTATACTGAATTCTGCCTTAAGAGTTTACTAACTGGACAAACTATCAGTTTTAGCCTCATTCTGAAACAGCATCCCCATTTCAAAACTCCCAGAACTCAGTCTGAAGTCACTTCTCTCAACACCCCTCATGCCTCATGAGAGACTCATCAGAACGAAAGGGATACTACTCAGATATTACCCGTATTGCCTTACCCTTACATTTACATCTCTTAAATAGACCACGCAGCATTAATGCATTTGCCTCATCTTCAAAGCAGGCTTGTCAGGAAGCTGGCATTAGCAAAATTCTAGATGTCTCTAATGGACAGGGTGCAGTGGATAGGCCTGCACACACACACATACTACTCCCACACACCACTAACACACTGATTTTGGTGATAAAAGACTGCCCATTTAAAGTTTTTAGCTTTGCAACATTTTCGATAAATGTACATCTCTGTCTGTTTGGGTTTTGCCATTTTTATGCAAACAAGTGGTAAAAGGCCTTTCCAAGTAATAATACAAAAGACAATGCATATTATCCCCTTGTGGAGATGTAAGCACTCATCAGAACTCCACCTTTAAACTGCTTTTGGCCCAAAAGTGTTTCAGTATGTGTTTTTAACAATAGTTTGGAAAGCTGACAAATCTTTATTTAGACAAAACATGCTCTTCACACTCAGCAAACTCTCTAGTGTTATGAAATCCACCCAAAGTATTTGCAAACAGCTGCTTTATGTTAGATAAACCTTTTTTAAGGCCAGGTGTAAAAAAGGACAGGTGACCTCAAACCTGTGATACGCAGTGTATGGAAATGCCTGTCATGTATGTGTGATTTACTCCTATCTGTTCAGCCGGCTTCCTAATTATCCATCTTCACACTATATATGGAAGTGTATGTAGGCTGTGTGTTTGGATGTGTGAGGTTTGATAATGGCCTGACCGTGACCTCAGAGCTGGTGGTCTCATTAGCCCACACCTCCAGTGACCTGTGACAAAGACAGGGAAAGTGGGACAGGACCAAGGCTGTGACCCCACCAAACATGACAAAACCCCACCAACACGGACCCTGGGCACCACAATGATGTCTGATTTTTGTGTCTCATGATTTTTGTTTCTTTTGTTACTTAATGCGCTCTTAATTTCCGTTCTGTGTCACTGCTGTGGAACCGATTGGTGCAATTAAAGTTCAGTCAGAAGGGCGATTCTCTCTCTTCCACTTGAAAGAGCGGCCAGCTAAAACTGTCTTTTCCTCCCTCATCCTCTTTCCCCCACCCCTTTCTCCCTGTGAACTCAGGGACCTCTTCATACAGATGCATACAAACTCTCCATATAAAGAAAAAGGGGGGAAATAATCTGTTTAAGCCTTATTGCATATGTCCATCATACCTCAATACATAGAGCATTGTACAATGTATACTTATATGCTAATATTATTTGTTACATTGGCCTATAATGTGTAAATCAGACTCTAAATGTAAATGTTTTGTGGAACTGACTTTCAACCTCAGGTCTTTTTAAAGATGTTTTGTACAAATCTAAATAGATCAAAATGAAGTCAAAGGTGTTACATCACTAATTCATAAACTGTTCCAGTGTGGTGGAAATAAAATCTCAATCACAGCATATAGCAATTTAATCACAACATGGAATTTTATCCATCTGTGCAAGACATGTTTGTCCCGTAGACCAGAATGGAAACGGGTTCGATCGTGAAATCCATGATTTCATGTAATTGATGCTGCATGTTACTTTAAACTGCTTTCTTCTACAGCCAGACATGGAAAAAAATTCCAACATATGAAACCTGTTGCATATGGCTTGGTCCTCTCTCTCTCCCTCTCATCATCTGAAACATTCTTTCAGCAGATACAGTACTTCCGCTCCTTACTCAACACACAGACACAATACTATGCTCCCTTTCTCTGCCCAATCTTGCTTGGCTGCTACAAAACAAAATACCATTTCAGGGCTCTCAGCACTAGTTAGTTTGATGGATGGACTGACGGTACGGTGGGAGACAAGAGGGAAGTGAATAGAGAGTCGGCTCCCAAGAAAAAAACAGCGCGGGTCGTTTGAGGAGGTCAGAAAGAGGCATGCTATGCATGATGAATCAAACAACCTAGCTGCACTGTTGCAGAGTGATGAGCCTGACAAATGCTCAATGTACTGCTGGGGGATGTGCTCCTCAGGGGCAGTGAGAGATGCACATCTGCAGCCCTGACACACACAGACAGACACACACACACACACACAGACACAGACAGACACACACACACACACACACGCACGCACGCACGCACGCACCTGGAGGAAAGTGTGTCTTTTATCTTAAGGACATATAAGTCTAAATGCCTGTACTTAAATGTTTAAAATAAATTATAAAATGGCAAGAGAGTCTTTGTAAAAGCTCCATAAGCCTTTACTAGTCTTCTTAACCCAAGTTTGGGTGGAGGAGTGATTGCCTCCTTTTTAGGGTTTTTGGTTGACCTTGAAAACTCTTAATCTTGTATTGTCCGTAACAAACTTACTTCTGAAACAAAAAAAAACATTACCTATTAAATAAAAGATTTTTCTAAACAAGTCATTGTTGTTCATTTTGAACTGACAGGAATGTCTGAGCATGTGTGTATCTTCTTCAAGCCTGTTGCAAAAAGTATCCCAGATGGCTCATAAAGCTGTTTGAGAGTATGTCAAGAGTGAATAAAGCTGAATCAAGGAAAAGGAGAGAAGATAGTCACTGCATAACTCCAAATCATTTCATATGCTTCAGTATTTGTTATTATACTAAAATACATAAAATGAAGCTAAACCCCTCTAGGAGTGGCTGTGTCCACACTTCCTATTGGTGAAATACTCAGGTAATAACTGCATTTACACTGTTGTAACATAACCCCATGTCTCTGGAATAGAAACTTGAAAGAAGAGTGTGAAATTGAATGTACACTAACGAAACGGCAAATCATTTCTATTGGCCCCACACTGGATGGACAGCTGGTGTTAAATGTGTCTAGAAAGAACAATACATACAATATGCCTTTGTACATTTTAATGACTCTGTCCAATGACATTCCCTGATTTTTTAAATGAAAATACACCTCCTTCAAGAGAACTTCCACTTTGCATCTCTGAATGCACCTCGGCCATTTATTTGCTGAATTCAACATACTGGGAAAAAAAACAGTGGTCTGTACAAACACAGTTACAAAAACAACATTCTAGCACATTTTTTGTTATTTTAAGCTTTATATTTTTCCAACATGTCCCATTCAGCAAACCAATAGAAACTGTGCAGTAAAAATTTTGTATAGGCTATATTTAAGTTTTCTTCCTGTAGCTGATGTGTATTTTCACAAAACTGAACATGACTGTAACATAAAAAAACAAAAATCAAGGTTTTGACAATGTGATGATATACAAGGACGCTAACACATTAACACACATACGCTCACACTGCATATGGCTAGCAGAGATTTGAGTTTCAGCAGAGCACTTATCAGACCAACCCTCCTTTCAGCGCCTAGCTCCACTTGCTAACAAGATTCTGCGCTAGTCCAGTCTTCCAGCTGACAACTGCCATTTCTAAAACTAATTCTGGCTGCCACTCACAGCTGTGTTGCGTGTTTGCCTTCTAGTCTTACCACAGCTACAGTAGCCCCCTCACTGCACATGGGGGTTAAAGGTTTGAATAAGCACTTTGTGGCCCCAGCACAAGCCTGTAATGACATGCAAATAGAGGGTTAAACCCACAATTGGCCATATAAACATTCTGGCTTCTGATTTGTTTGCTCAGGCTGCCACTCACCTTAGGTCCACCCACCACCACCTCCCCCTCAATAAATGGCTGTGCGAATTCAGAGAGAATGCCATACTTGTTACTTGCTGTTTTGCTTGTAGCACCAGGTCAACTCGAGTAAAATTCGACAAGAAAATGCTTCCAGTGACTTCACAGAAGGTGTAAAATCTAATAGGAACTGAGGCGTGTCACTGGAAAATGGTGATTATTGCTTTTCGTTGACATGTCATGCCAGCTGAGACAACCGCTGACACGAAAACATTAGAGACAATTAAACCCAAGTTGTGGCGAAGTTCAAAAGGCCTCAGAGCTTTATATGACAATCTGGTGATTGTGGCGGTTTTAGAAGCAGGCATAAATCGGGCAGTGGTGTGCGTTCAGACTCCACTGGAATTCACCGAGTTCCCGAACCTTGCCCGAAAGCTCAGAAGGGTGGAGCCCTAAATGACAGCCGTTGTCAACACCAGCTGTCGCCAGGGCAACAACCACTGGACAACC
Organism: Brachyalestes nurse; assembly: GCA_037974405.1. Taxonomy (NCBI): domain Eukaryota; kingdom Metazoa; phylum Chordata; class Actinopteri; order Characiformes; family Alestidae; genus Brachyalestes; species Brachyalestes nurse. Next base: position 13,025,133 of record JBBPCY010000109.1, read on the forward strand.
TCCTCGTTGTTTCTAGGGAACACGAGGGACTTCCAGCGGTGATATGGAACCAATTAGGCCTGCTGCCATTGTTTTATTTTCCAATACTGAGTGAAAAATATTCCAAGGGTGATGTCTCCCTTTTATGATTCGGGGTAATTAAATCAGAAAAATCTGATGTGGAAATCAGTGCCACATGCTATCTTACTTAACCCCTGGAAAAGACGCAGCTATGCAGGGTGGGAGGATGGGTTAGGAGGGTAGTGGTGACGGCTAAATCCTTCACTATGCCTGGGATTTCTGTAGACTTTTAGTGAGAGGAAGGCATTTAGTCCCCAAAGAAATCTGTAATCAACCATGAACACACACACACACACACACACACACACAAATATACGTTTTTGGGTTTTTTTGCAAGCAAATAGGAGCCAGGGACTGTAATTGCTGGCAATAACGGGCCTTTTCTTCTCTGTCCCAGCTCATGTTTAAAGTCAGGAATCTGCTTCTTCTCAACACCGCAGCAACAATCTACTTGGCACTACGCATAGCTGGACCACACTTCAGTTACTTCTAATAAATAACACAAGCAAGCAAAAAGCTTTGGAATTAACTGATAATTGCTGCTGGCCTTTAAAGGCAGACTGCAGATATTCCATGTGCTCTTTTCGCTGCTTCAGTGTTTTTATTCAGCCCCGCTCCGAGGAGGGTTAAACCGCAAATACTTCCAGTCACCCACAGTAAAGGTAGTCTCAGATCCAAAGCAAAATTAAAAGCCTCTCGCTTTCAACTGGGTAAGCTTTAATAAATCCGTCGCTCCAAGGATAGGCAGCTTCGAGGCGGAAACAGAACACTGAACGGAGGAGGGGGGCGCCGGGGTGCTGTGTGTATGTTTGAGAAGTGAGGATTTTGAATAGTTTGACTACACAGTTAAAAATGTGCACATTTTGCAAATGAAAACACTTATGAGATCTGTCTGTACAAAAATAAAGCCTGACTGAAGCATGCCTCCTAGATAAATCTTTCATTAATGCCTGTAAATACTTCAGCTGTGAATTCCAAGTGAAAATCATAAATTTCCCCTTTCAGTTCTGTTCACTGAGATGATAGAAGAGCATAAATATAGACACGGACCATTAACTTCAATTACGTCTCACACCGAAAAACAGCTCTAGCACTGACAGACCAGAGAGAACCCTGCAGAAAACTCAGCCAGTAATAACTTCATCTAACCTAATCAAGGATTCTAAATTTCTGACATCTGCTATTTACCAGGCTATTTAAAAAATATAGAAAACCTTTTATATACAGAGGTTAAATCGGAACTATGTGGGTCTCAGGTGCAGCATGTAGGTCTACGCTTCTCTGGGTCATCAGGGGAACACGCTCAGCCTCCCCTGTCTTCAACAATATAATTTTATACCGTCATTGAAACCACTGTCATTCAAACAATGACTAAAACAAGCTTTCTTCATAGCAGCTCGCAGATGCCCACAAATTATTAACAGAAATAGCTTTTTGGGAGAGGGAGAGAGAGAAAGACGGAGAGAGAGACAGAGAACACTGCAAAAGGTTAGATTAGGGAGAATTTCAGCTGTTATATTTTTCTACTATACTATACTGGTATGTTGTCTACTACACTGGCGGGCAACATATCAGCATATCCAAGGGAAAGGCCAGGGAAAACAGTACTGATTTGAATGTTCCAGTCTTCTTTAGAGAGGACTGAGTCTGTCAAAGGTCTGCTGAACTGTTTGCCCAATGGTGACTGTATTCTTCAACATACTGAGTCATCTTTAGAGACACTGCTACAGGCCAGTACGAGAACAGACTATGCAAAATTTGAGCCTGATCAGATAAGCGGCTACTGAGATACAGTTATCTGCATGTGAAGCCTTTTTTAAAAGTAGCCTGTGGATAGTTAGCTCTCCACAAGAATTCAGTGCATGTTGTAGCGTCCACCCAGTAATGTAGATCAAAGGTAAGACAGACCTTCCTCCTCTCATTACAATGCTATCAATCTATCTCAACTACAGCCACTACTCCTAAAACCTGTCATTTACAATTCCTACATGTTTCTACCTATACTTCAATACCTTATAGAGCCGAACCTTTATACTTTACCTCATTTGGCCAAGAAAAATGCCATTTCTGGACCCATAAGGAGCATGAAAGTCATTCTTTTCCAAGTCAGACATGTTCTCCTAGTGATGAGAACATATATCATTAAGTCACTTCACTAGGTAATACTACCCTGTACCTACACCTGCGCACACACACACACACACACACACACACACACACACACACACACACACACACACACACACACACACACAC
>JBBPCY010000109.1:13042221-13079458 GCA_037974405.1 Brachyalestes nurse
GAAGCAATGACACCTTAAACAGCATTTTAAGTTGTTTTTGATTGTGTCCACATTAAAGGAAATAATTATCATTCCCTTTATTGCACCTTAAATGGTTTTTATATAATAGTGTGGAATGAGTCTTGAGCCGAAGGTTTTTAATGGGTAAAAATACTTAAATAAATAAATGGAGTTAAATTTGTCTTGTCTTTTTTCTTTTTTTGCTGTTCCGAAAATGTATCAGATTCATGTCTTAAAACCATGATCCGATCCGAACCGTGAGTTTTTTTGATCCGTTGCACCACTATAGGCAACCGTACTGTTTTACCATTATCCTCCATCAAAGTATCAACTCGGTTTTTTCCTCATTATACACTTACTGCCTCACTCTTAGTTCAGTCTCCACTTTACCACTCATTCTTCATTTTCTCTACAACCCAGCCATTCTTAGGTCCGTTTCTCTCCCACGCTGCATGGCTTGAGGATTCCTGCTGCTTCCAGTGATCTGTGTAGCTCCTCTTTGCTTTCCGTAAAAACAAAGTACCAGCTAGATAATGAAATCATGCAGTGTTGCTATGCATGAGACAATGTGTTTGTGATACATTTTGTTTTTCATTCTGCCATACTGTCACAACATTCGAGGAAGTGCAATTTTTTTGGCAGATCAAAATGCCACCCAAAGCCACAACTCACCCATTTACTGAATATGCTGCTGGATTTGATGAAATATGATATGGAGTAGTCAAAAACCAGCTAATATCAAATGGTTTAAGTCCGGGAGCTGAAGGCTGGAGCACTAACAGAAAGCCCCTAGAGCTTCCCCACAAGATCTCTGCTTTGATAGACAAATGGTCCTAAAATAACTTGGACTGAGGTGCCCATTTCCTGTTCACGGGAAGAGAGAGAGAGAGAGGAGGAAGAAGTGAGCACAGAAAACACTTCACAAAGAGGGAGAGGAACAGACGGTCAAAAAATAAAGTCTGAGAGTAAACTAATCACTCCAGACCTTTACTGCTATAATCTGAATCCCCTCCTCATGTTAGCACAACAGATCTGTACTCCACATGGAGATAAAATGTCTGATGTGGTTTGGAAGAAAAAACAACCATCCAGTGTCAAGTGAATATCAGCCCTGTTAATTATACTAACATTACTAACTAAAAAGAAAGTAAAACTGTGCATGCAGGGACACAGCCACCAATCAACAAATCAAATCTATACCCTTGAATTGACAAATCAAAATTGCTCCACTCAACAAATCACCCACACAGGTTCCAAACTGAAGTCTAGAATGTTTTAAGATCTAAAATGTGTCATCATAAGGCTTCACAAAAGCAAGCCGTATTCTGCATTGTGGCAAGGAGCGTTTTAGTGATAGCCTGACTAAACTGTTGTGTACTGCTAGACGCCAGTGGGCTTTTCTCCAATCTGTCAAAATCTGTCAAGGCAGATGAACAGACACCTCTCTCATGACAGGCTTGTATAAACATATGTAATACCTCATTGTTTATTAATTCCAATAGTACATCTGCACACACTCCTCTCCAGTCCACATGCTTAGCTGCTGTGATTGTTGCAATAACAACAGATACAATCTACAGACACTCTGATTTGTTCTCTTTAGCCTCCTTCAGTACTGAATGTTTTAACCACCACACTAACATGACAACAGAGGTTGAGTTTGTACAGCAGGAACATTTCTTTGCTCTGACCTGACCCTGTGATGTTATCTGTGTTTGCATACTTGCATTAAGTATAGTTCTAGACTTATAATTGCTTTTAACTATACATGTATGCACAAGATGTCTTGCCAAGGTATCCTGCATTAAAGTGTAGGTTGTGCACATGTACAGAAATAACCTCATATGGTTACAAGACGCTTCACCAACATAACCAGTGAAGGCAGTGTACCCCAGTGTGACATGATGTCACCCAGAGACTGGACAAAACATGACAGCAGCAACTCTTGCCGAAGAAGAAGCTAGTCATTATGCTGCTAGTGATCCTCCCTAAATGAGCTTCATCTGTCCTCAATCAGGGAAGGAGCACCCAGAACCAAACCATTTTAAAGTGTATTCACAAAATTAGCCTACCATCATATATGTAACCTCTGGTTCCTCTCATCCTACAATAAAGAAAAAAATCGACAATGGGTAACACAGCCAGCTTTGAAGTAAGAATGCAAGCCATAATGCCATGATAACCTTTTCTTCTTCTATTATCTAGGCCTAGTTTGATTTTCCACCAATCTGGAGATTAAAACTGTGATTTTCCATTGCTGTCTTAACTTGTATATTCAGTTTTGGATGCATTACTACAAAACTGTCAGCTTGAATTTGGACTCAACGCTAAAAAGATCTGTGAAATGTGCATTAAATGAATTGTTTTTGGCGTGACTTCCTCAAGAAGAGGTGAAAATGGCTTTACCTTCCGAGAAATAGGTCTTCACTGGCTGCTGTTGCCAGACTATTCAATCTTGTTATCTTTGTGTCTTCCCCCCCCCCTCCTAACACTCATTATTTTTGGACAATTTTTCAAAATGGGAGCAGACCTACACCAAGAAACAACATTACCCATGCAGAGAAATCAGTTGCAGTTTCAAATCTACAAGCCCGGTCATTTGGCAGCCGTCATTATGTTTGTTCCAACGCAGCTTTGATCCATTGTTGGTTCACTACACTGACAGAACTAACCACTGGCCATATTTTTACGTGTAAATCTTTTGGCAGTATGCCCTTCATGCTTACGCACCTTAAAAGCCCACCCCATGCTTACCAGTCTGTCTTGGCCAAGCTTCAGGAAAGAAAAATGGATAAACAATTAGAGAGTTGAAAGGCTGGTGACACTCACAGCTGGAAATATTTTCCATTTGCTGTTCTCCAGCTGGTAGAGGAGACAGAAAACTCCTGCTTCACCAGGCTGGAAGAACCAGAACCACACAGATAAGGTTAACGAGGAGAAGTCTATTCCAACCTACTACTGCAACTACTGCAACGATACACAGAATTCTTTTTCACTGAAGGAAAAAAAAAGAAAAATCTACTACATACAGATAATAAACACTCTAACACAATGTCATATTTCGATCAGTGTATTCCTTGCACTTATGATTATTTCCACTATGGACATTTTCTAGTATTACATGTATTTTCACTGATTGTCTTTAAATCAAACTAAGAGAGCTGCTGTTTTCTTGCATCCTGTTGACTCTAAGAACCAGGACCAACATGGCCTCTGATGACCCACATTCTCTTTGTTATTGCACATATTCTAGCGCTCCATGAAACCACTGCTAATTGCTTTCACGTTACAAAGCACCCAGGCAAACTTGGGGCCTATCCAAGACCACCTTGAAGATGTGAAACATCATGCACCTGACATCTTCCACATTGAAGAAAGCTAAAAATGCAAGCCTATTACTTGTGTTATTTTATTCTTTTTCAGAAAAAGAGTTTAACTGTCAGCACGCATGCTGAGTGTTGACAGTAATGAAGTTGAGCGATGGGGGTTTACTGCCCATTGAGACTGGATTCATGTCATAACCTTTACCAAAGATTATTACACGGCATAAGACAAAAGAAAAGTCTTTACAGATTGTATAATATGTTTTTAATATGGCAATAACTATAAATAATTCCAAACAATAATTCCAAACAATAACTACACAAATGCCAGAATTAGTTACAAAATTACAGGATAAAAATCAGGCTTCATAGCAACTATCAACACTAAGAACCTTCCAATTATAAAATGGTTAGACCTATACTCAGTTCCATTCGAAAATATAATACCTGAAAGCTACAACAAGGCTTGTATCCAAGACTCTGATTAGGCCTAGACTAAAATGAATTCCTTAATAATAATCTTAATAATCCCTATACCTATTCCATAATTATCCCTATCCCCAAGAAAGGAAATTTAGGATACAGCACAATCAGCACAATCACAATTTCAAATACTAGCAAAGTCAGAATACAGATTAACTTGAACAGACTGAAGAAGATGTCTCAAGAAGTTCTTTCAGAAGAACAGGAAGAAAGGAGTAACACTGGGCATCAGATTATTGACTCTGAAATATTTCCATCACCAGCAATTCCTATCCCTTAACTTCATCGGTTTCAAAACAGCATTTGACCAGATTTGGCAAGTGCTCAAAAACTACAGCTATGACAATAACATACAAGTTATTCAATCGCTTTCTAAAGTGTCAATCAGTGCATTGCATGAACCACTTGGGCAAATTGTTCAAGACAACCAGCAGAGTTTGCAACGAGAATTTACTCTCCCCGGTTCTCTTCAATGTTTTCCTGAAATATATAGTGTGCTACAGGACTTCATATCTTTATATGTATTGGAGGAAGACTCATATTTTAACCCTCCGTAAGCTTCCCAATCCTGATATGCGCAGCAGAAGAGTGAGAACTGTGGGCCCCCAAAGTTATGGGACCTGTGAGTGAGTGAGAGACTTAATCTAAATAGTTCTGTTTTGCTTTTCATGATTTTGTTAGTGCTGACTAGCTGCATGTTTCAATACAAACAAAGTTGTCAATTTGATTTATTCCAGTGCTGTGCATGAAAGACTGAATTAAAAACAACAAAACATCTGAGCTCATAGTTTTGTCATAGATTTTGACAATAGCTTTTCCTTTTTTTGTCCATTCCAACCTCTCAGAAAACATAGTGTGACATGAAACACTGTTATATTACATTACCATATCTCCTACCACTACTTTTATGTATGTCTTGTTTCATATTTTGTATGTCTTAAAGCAATAAGCTTTGAGAGGTCACGCATTACTATGGCTTACCAGCAAATAAAGTATTGCAGCACACCACTTTGAGTGAATTAACCTTAATACATAATACACTTGATGTGTGCAATCATATATGTACATGCTTTATAATGACTTTGAATGTGTCTCATCTCATTTTAATACATCATATGTGGTCTGTATGACTTCAAACAAAGTATACCAGAGTTTATTTCAAAACGTAGACCACCTCAGGGGTCTCACTACACTGATTTGGTGTGCAAGAGGGTTTGAATACCAGTATTAACTGTTGATCCAATAAATCACACAAAGCAGTCACAACAGCACCAGTCCACTTTAATTGCACCACAGCTGCCAAATGTGAACACGCCCTTAAATGTGATTTATTGTACACAAAGATGGATCTTCAGAGAAACAGAGAACACATATTGTGGCTTGGTAATGTATGTCTATAATCACTCCCTTACACGTCTCTGAAAGAACATTCCAATCATTCCAATAAGCATCAACGAAAAAAAGGGAATGTGGTTGAAATAAAGTACATCGTTGTATTAAAAGAGAAAAGTTTACGGTCGTTATTTTGAGCAAATTCAAACTGTATACACAGTCAAGAAGCAATGACATGCATAAGTACACTTTTCCACCATACAACACAAACCTGGTTGAAACAAGAAACAATTTCATACAATTGAAGCTATTTGCAAGATACTGAAACAACTGACAGGTGGTACAGAATACCAGGCTTGTTATTTCCATGGGCTGGTTGAAGGCAAACAATAACAACGGCCTCGTTGTGATAGGCTCTGTGTTTGGACGTTCCATAAAACAGCAATGAATCATATTGAAATGCTGCCCATTTGAAATCAGCAATCCAGCAGTGCATGTCAGAAAAAATAACCCCTAAATCCCGCCAGCCTTGCAAAGGGCAACTGAATTTTGCACCAGGCTGCACATCTCGTCAGGGTATTACAAACACATCTATATAACAGGGTAGTATGTGCATAAACATATGTTAATCTCCCTCAGCTAGTTCAATAAATAACCAACTTCACAGTGGCTCCACAATACAGCCTGGGAGAGAACATGTTTGTAGAATAACTGAGACTTGAGTGACTGTTTCCAGTTAAAATGTCACACAGTAAGCTTAGGTAAGATAGGTGGACATGGACAAATGAGTTGTTGTTGAATTTTCAGCAGAAAATTAAGAGTCAATAAACAAAATCTGGATCCGCGTTTACTGATAAACAAGCCTTAAACCACATTAAAGGGTCTGGCCGTTAACATGAGCAAAAAGACAAATGTATAAATATTGTTGCAAGAAGGTGGAATTTAAACTCTGCAATTACTGTTGTACTTACAGAACAACTTTTAAAATGATGGCTTTTAAAGAAAATGCAGGCAAACAGACAAGGGAAAGTCGGAGAGATACCAATGATGCTTTGACTCGCAAACAGCATATGGTTCAGGCAGGTCATACCCTATCTGGTTCAGATAAAGAGTTCATACAGATGAAATCTTTCCAGGCATAGTGGAACTGGAGTTTTTGAGGAAAACACTAAATAACATTAGAATAAATACAAATAAAGATAAATACAGCAGAACCTGATATAATTTAATGAACTGTTGATTACCTGAAGAAGGTATTGGACGGTTACTGTAGATTCTGGAGAAGTTTTTCATCTCATTTTCTCAGGTGCCTCAGACTTTGCACTGTAAAGTGTATGTGTGTGGGGTGGTCCACACAAACCTATATCAGAATTGGAAATCTGAAGATTATTATATATTTTTAAAGACACTGTACAATGCACATAAAGCGCACCTACAGGGGCCTGGACACAAAAGCTGTTATTAGTCAGCTGAGGCATCTCTTCACCGTCTCCTTATTACGTGCTTTCTCTGCGCCTCTTGCTAACCACTCTTTCTCTGTTTTTCCTCTTGGTTTGCCTTGTGAGTAAATCACTTTTCTCTCTGAAGTGTGCTGAGTCCAAAACAGTGAGGCTACTAATTCATTACAGCTTCCCAGTTCGGCTTCCTCTCAATCTTCCTCCCCCTTTCGCTTTCCCCACCGTTCAGGCCATTCAGGCTGATGCAGTCTAATTTCCTGCCTCACTGAAATCGATGCTCACCAAGAGAGCGACAACAGACCCAGGGACACCAATAAAAAAAGCTGGAATTGGGATTTGTTCAAACTCCTTTGGAAAAAAAAGAAACAGTTTAAAAAATAAATAAATAAAAACAGCCAAGCTTGACAAACATGCAAAAGGAAATGAAATAACTGTTAAAGTGGAAATCTGAAAGGGCTGGTTCAAACAGGTAAACTCAATTTTCCCCCACAACATGTTGAGATTTTGATCCGCCTCCGAGAGATTCCGCTGGGGCCGAGGAGGCATTCCACATCCTGCCAAATATAATTTCCATCTCGAGATGGAAGATGAGATTCCTCGTCGCTATGGGCAAACACACAACCAGGCCGCATACGCACTGCTGTTCTCCACAGACATGAAAGACAGATTTGGACGGTAAACTCCGGTGTGACGGAATTCATAGCTGCCAGTGCTTGTCAGTAATGCCGAAACGGACCGCAGGAGAAGTGGAGGAAGAGAGTGTCTGACATTTCATGTAGAGGTGCAGGATAAATCAGCCATTAAATGCATATTATTATGCTGACAAATGGGAAAGACACCACTCCCCTACAGACAGAAGATCAGATATCTTGTCCAAGCCGCAACACTACTGTGGTACGAGTAAGATCCCTCAGGCAAGACTCCTAATGCTGCTTTCACCAGTCATTATACATCACTGGGTAAGGCCATCTGCCAAATACAGAAATGTCTATAAAAACTGCTACTAGGAGATATATTGCATTTACCAATATTCTGTGTTCTTGACATACTGTGATAATACTTTTCAGTTTTGACAATATTCTAATGAAGTGATAAGCATTGTATTTATGATATATGCATTAAACAGTGGGATTCATGTTTTTACTTTACTCTTTAATACTAAATGTGTGGTCTTTACATTGACAATATTGTGTAGGTTTTCTTTCTGTCTACTTTTAGGACAAGATAGGTGGAACGTCATGGACAGAGAGTCAGGATCTCAGGGGCCATGTATTTATTAACTTTTATTTATGCTAAATTAAATATCGTCTACCTGACACACATCGCAGGCAGAATGACTTCTGTTGCACCAAGATGAAACAAAGCATCAGTGAGTAATCCAGCTCCAGAATGATCCAAAATCCAGTATCCTGTTCTTATATCTGGTTTTATTCCTCATAAACATCACGCAGTGGTTTTGTCCAGAACTCCTCGTTGTGTGTCTGAGCCAGTGTAGTGAGTGATCCAAAGCATGATTCATCAAAGCTTCAGAAAAACAAAGAGATCCTCTGTTGACACCTAAATATACACACTGACCTCTTGTCAACTACTATAATTTATGTTTATGTTTATAAAAACACTTTGTTTGATTCTGTATTAGATTTAGCCGTTAGTAATCCTGAAAGCCCAGAGCTGAAACTGATGAGTCACACAGATGTTGTTAATAAAATTGCTTTTATCTATTTGTTTTTGGGATTACTTTACTTTTTGTATTACTTTATGAAAAAAACATTTTTTGTTACAACTCTTCACAGTTATAGACTACATTTAGGCTGATTAATAATTTTTTTTTTTTTTACGTTTATAATACTAACTTACATAATTGGCTATCAAAACAGTTATTTATTGCAGCCCCAAATATATCATGATATTCAACTGCTTAATCCACACTAGGATATTAAACTATATAATTATCACTCTAACTATAAAATATGATCTGACTACATCTTGTCTATGTAAAAATAGTGAACATCTTTGGAGCTTTAACTAGTCTTCATTTATGGATTACACTGTGAATGTGTTTAAAAATGCAAAGAAGCACAATTATGCCTCTAAGTTATCTGTGTCAGCCAAACTGTGTATAATTTAAACAGGCACTTAGAATGGATTCCTTCCATAGTGCAAAACACATGAAAGCTCACTGGTCCAAGTCAGGTTGGCAGTCAAGAGGTTCAAGATTAGTGAGACAGCCTCCCCCCCCAGGTCAGTCTCCTTAGTAAAAGGCCCAACAGTGTGGGCACAGCAGTGTTTCCCCTCTGTTTGCACATAGCTGGGCACCGTCCTCATCGGCTTCTGCGGCCTGCCTGGCTTCGGATCACAAGACATTAGGGAAATGAAGCTTTTTATTTCAGGATTCCATGGTCAGTGTGGTTGGGTAAGCCATTTCTGCTGCAGAGTGAGAGGGAAAAAGGGCATGGGACAGAACGCGAGACGAGAGAGAGTGAACGAAGAAAGAGGAATGAAGAGAAAAAAATCTCAATTGTATAAGGAGGAGAAAATTACTGTAATAAGAACCAAGAAGAAAAAGCATCAGAAAGATTAAAAAAAAGTAGATACTAGAGGACTGTTCCTCGCCCCTCCTCTCTCTGTCCCCCCCTCCTGTTTCACAGTCAGGGTCAAGCAGCCAGACAGAACACCAACATAAGCTCTCTTCCCTTGGCCTTTTATCCTCCACTGAAGTGGCAGAACAAACAGTGGCTTGTGCCTAGTTTTAAGGCACCGACAGCGATGGCTGCACAAAGCCTGGGCCTAAACAAACAACTGTTTGAGGGGTCCATTTTAGTTTGAGGCTTGCAGGCTTGTGAAGAGGTGGAGGCCTCACTGTCATCTTAGTCACTCTGTGTGACTCTAGTATGGGAATACAACTGGTATAGAGAAAAGTTTATCAATAAAATGGGAAGCATAACACACAACATCAATACTACACACACAAAATACCCCCGATTTAACAAAATGGCCCTTAAATCATTGAATGTGCTACTGTGTGCTGCGATCCTGACCGATCACAGACATTTTTGAGGCCTTCATATGAACCAAAAATAATGCTGGCCAATCCTAAACCACATCGCATCAAGGCTTCATTAATGCTTTCAATAATTCTGAAAGTATAAACCCATCAGAATATGTAGCAATGTAATTGTAATATGGCATTCTGTCTATATCTACACAGCTCTAGATAGAATACTGAACTATGGTCTAAAAGGGGAATTCCCTTACTTTTTTTTTTCAAATTTTCAACATTATTGAACGGTTAAGAGAAAAAAGTAATTTTGAGAGTTTTGATACAAAAAGCCCAGCTCCAGAAAACAAAGTGATTCAGAATAGGTAAACCAGATATTCAAAGAGTTAAATGCCGTTAAAAGCTTTGTTAAAACTATTACATGAAATTAATGTGCTGCCTGACATCTGAGACTAGTTAAAAGAAAGTTTTAGCCTAAAACATGTTCTTCAAATCTATTCATGGTGGGGATATACAAACAGGGTTTTGTGCTGAACACAATGTGACTCCTGGTTCCCATCACCACTACTGTAAAGAAATCTGAGCTGGTTTGTTGCTCCACAATTAACCATTTTACATCAAACTAAGATTTTTTTAAAAAGTGGTACAATCCTCCTTTAATTCCACCTCTAAACACACTCTTCATCTGCAGGCAGTGTAGAATATCATCTCTGCTCATTCTCTGACAGAGCAGAAGTTACGTGGATAAAATAAAGATGGAATCATAACAAAACAATGAAATGAAAAGAAGAACCCTCCCAATCCATTTAAGTTACAAATGCATCTCAACATTATAGTGGCTGAAGTTGGCTTGTTAAACCAATGGCTTTGTCCTAAACCGCATTAAAAGAGCTAATCTTCAAAGTAAGCTTCTTGAGCATTCTTTTCTTTTCTTTCGGACCATAAACGGATTTGGGTTTCTATAGTTACTAATATTAATGACTTCATAATGAATCAAAAGCAAGCAAAGCACACTTAGTGAATCCTTCTAAGCATGCTGGAGGTCTAATGGGGCGGATCATTTCTACATAGTTGTCTGATTCAATGGACGTATGCAAGTAATGAAAAAGGCACACACCTGATTCACTTCAAAGAGATAAAAATCCTTAAAACTAAGTGTATTATTGTTGTAGCTACAGCTCTAGAGGTCAAGGTCCAGCACAACAAAGCATATGCAGAACTCTAAAACAGCTGAATCAACTCAACCATATTCAGAACTGGATTCTAATGGCTTTTTTGGCATGTCCCAGGGAGCAATGCTTAAAATATTAAAAATGTGCATATGAGGGTACAATTGAGTGCTGTATTAAACATCCAATAAATAATAATACAAGAGTATAGCTTAAGAATTGCTCATGAGACCTATCTGAGAACTGACAGGGCATGTCCTAATGTTTGGATAAGTGCACTTGATTTACATCTCTTAGTCCAAAACTTACAGCCTGTCACTGAAGCAGAGCTAAGCACATCCACTTTCCTGCTGAATGTGCATCCAGAATGTGCAACGCCGGCATGGCTTGTTGAACAAATGATAAAATGAAAAAACAAACAGATAGGTAGAGAACCAACCAAACAAACGAACAGAGGTATTAACGAATGAACAAGCAGACATACAAATGGACTGGTGGACAAAAAAGTGGACGACATGTAGAGATGTACAGGCTAGACTGACAGCTCAGTAATGGAGGTTATTGTAGGTCATTACTTTTCTCTCCGTAGGTTTTTGCTGTCTTGTCCTGGGAGAGAGGAGGGTTACCGTTCTGTAAAGCAGTGTGGGTAGAACAGGCCACATCAGTCATATGATTGGTGAGGGGGCTGCTGACAAAGGCACGACCCAATATTAGGACTGGGAAGTTTACATTCAAAGAGAAGAATTTTGGCAGCATCCATCAGCCATTTAATAACCAGTGTAAGCTTATTCCCAGGACATACTTGTACATGTATATTGCAGGCCCACAAGGGCAATATACATACCCTCCAATTTAGGTTGTTTGGGACTTTAACAGCTTTTGCAATAAAAGCAATGCTTTATACTACTAACACTGAAGAAAACCATCACATATGTCTGTGTATGCCAATTCTTTTTATTCAGTGCTGTGTTCCCCCAGGACCTGAGCTCTCTGGAAATGATAAATTAAGCAGATTCCACTTCACCTGAACGGTATGCAGTGATTAGGAAACGCCAAGTCAGCACTGTGCTGTGCTCTAAAACATTTCCTGAGACTCTGGCACAGCTGTAGTATCCTCATCCAGGCACAGGTATAAGAGCTTTCCTACACAGACATGGGTTAGCAAAGATACATACAGGCACAATGAATGAAAAGCAGTCAAAGCAGAGTATACACTATATGGACAAATGCATTGGGACGTCTGACCATTACACTAACAGGGACTTTAAAGTCCTGGCTTACAATCTCCATTCCAGTTCATCCCAAAGGAGTTGGATGAGGTTGAGGTCAGGGCTCTGTGTGGGCCAGTCAAGTCCTTCCACACCGAACTCTCCAAGTCTAGTTTTGTGAACTGAGGCACAGTCATGCTGGAACAGAAAAGCTTCTTCCCCAAACTGTGTCCGCAAAGTTGGAAGTATGACATTGTTGAAAATGTCATGGAATGCTGAAGCATTAACATTGCTCTTCACTGGAATTAAGGGTCCTAGCCCAACCCCTGAAAAACAGGTGTGACCCAATACTATGCAGTGCATAACCCCCAAATCCACACTCACACAAACACACACGGAAGCTGTTTAACCATATGCCTTTCCCATCTGATCCTCGCAAAGCAGAGCACATTCACTCATTTCAACACAAGCTTGGAGCAGGCCTCCAAAAACCAAGTCAGCCATGCTGCCGAGCAAGTCCAGATAACTTTGAGAGAGCAAAGGAATTTTCTAAAAACACTGCTGAAGTCAGTGAAACAAACAGAACAGGGCACAGTTACCTGCAGTAAAAAGTGAACATCAAGTATCATGAGTTCATATTAAAGCAAGTTTGACTATTTAATTGAACTGTAACATGGGGTTCACCATTTACGATGTCACACTATCAGAATAAAGTATTATCTATGCTTAATGCAGCTCCAGTGTCATAACATTTCATAAACCTCTGCAACCAATATGGCAATTTTTTTCCTAGTAGATTTCACATTTTATGGATCATGTCACTGAGTCAATAGAATGATATAAATGCAATGGTGAGAGGGTCCTAACTAGCAATAACAATGTAATAACCAATAACAGCATATACAGTACATGTATCAACATGAACATGTAATCATTTAGGGAGTAAGGCGTCAGGTTGTGAGGAACTAGCTCTTTAGTGTTCGTGTCATTCAGAATAGCATCGGTAAGCAAACACGTGCCAGAACTGTCCATCACACGAGCAGCCAAAAGAAAAGGAGCCAGGCAGAGGAACTGGGGACTAACATGTTGAAAAGCAGGCAAAGACGGAGATGCGGCTTGGCTAAACTGGAGAACATTTCTGCCAAAGCAACCGGTCAATGGCTTAAATAGGAACTCCACTGATTATTTCAAATTTTCGGAATAATTCAGTGTTTGGGAGTTACACCATTTATTCAAAATGTGTTGGTGTAAAATAGTTCAGAGCTAACTCAGATTTCTTTACAGTGCTGACAGGAACCGGGGCTGCAATGCCTACAACCCAAATATAGACATTTTATTTACTGTCCACCAGCAAGACACCAGCAAACCTATATGCATCTACATGCAAGTTTTTGTGGATCACAATAGAAAAATGGTAATAACTGTGATTAACCTAAAAAAGTGGGAACTAACTTGCACGTACCTCTCCACTATGTATAAATAATAAAGTCTTCTCAAAATCTTCTCAAAACAATTGCAAAACAATATGTTAAGCATCAGGCAGTGATAACCACTTTAACAATTTTCTGTTATGTAGCTTGAACAAGCAGTAAACGCTGGGGACGACTCAGCAAGTTTCTCCAGAGCACGTACATTCTCATTTAACCAGTCTGCAGGACTTTGTGTGCATTACTGATTTTGCTGAAAAATCAGTGCATCTTCCCATTTATATATATATATATCTGCATGACACGCTGTGTGCCACATCAATGTGTGTTTGTGTGAGACAAGAGACAGAGCGAGGGACAGTTAAATGCAGTAGCTTCTTCAGCTAGTCTTCCTCAGTGAAGATACGCTTAAAGTAACACCCACTTAGATCACTCACTGCACTGGTAAAATTTCTGAGTCAAGTTTCCCCTCCAGGGAGCCATTTATTAGTCAAAAATATTTCTCAGCCAACACAGGGCCAAATTATGAATGTACAAAGCTCTCCTTAGTGATAGAAACTTGAGGTCGTCAGGCAGTTCACCAGCGGTGAGCGAGGAAAAACGAGAAGTCTCCCAGATGAGTGATACATTGCACATATATTTTCATTTTTCTGAAAAACAAATCTCAGTCTTAGGCTGAACTGGCCGTAAAGGTAAGGTATTTATGAGCTCACAGGGAGCACAGCACGCACAAAGACCCAACTGTGGGCGGCCTGAGATTTGCCAGTCTTCATGCATCCAGGGGTTACTTAAGTCCTTAATACAAGACAAACAGGCTTTAGAGCTTTACTCTCCCGACACATTTACAGCTGAATTTAAAAAGCCATGTTTCATCGTGCCGGCTGTAAAGTGAAATGTAGCTCGGTGCTGGTGTATTAGCAGGCCCAGGCAAGAGAAGGTGCCGGGCTTGATAAGTGCGGGCACGGGCCGGATCTCTTTGATAGTCATGGCAGCCCATTTCCTTTAATATCGAAAGAATACATTACAGCAGGTGAGGCATGACGGTGTCGTCATTCCTCAAGCTGAAACACCAAATGTTCAAAGGAAACCACAAACTTTCATCCACTGGCTCCACCCACCATCACTGGTGGGATGTAGTGGCTGGACTGTATTATTTAGCCTACGACGCAGCCTACGCTAACCAAGATTTATGTGAGATGTGTTTAGTGGGAATATTGTTTTTGTAATTCTTTGTACTACAGAATAAACTGTTGTAAAAACATATTCTGTATAAGACTGAGCTAAACAGCCCTAGTGCGTCAAGACAAAACATTTGTCGAGTCAGATTAGATTTCATGTCAACCAGTTAACATTTAGAAGGTATATGATTGCTACTGTAGCCTGCAATTTGTGAGATTTGTGCTTATTAAGAATATTGTTTTTGTAATTCTTTGTAACACAGAATAAACTGTATACTGGTATATGGTTAGTACTGTAGTGCGCAATTCTATTCCAAAATAATCACAAAGAGAGTTATGTGTATCAATCAGTTAAAGTGTGCACTCCCAACCTTTTTTCATATGCATTGATGTTCAGAAATATGACAAAAATGTGAAAAACACTATATGCATAGCAATATTGTTTTATCAAAATGAAATTCTAAAAAAAATTTCCTCTTCTGTTTACAAACATAAAATGTGGTACCGAAGAAACATCTATGGGCCACAATTAATCAAACTGGCGATAGAACTCATCGCTGTCCTCTCACTGTGTGTGCGGCTGCAGAAATCAGGCTGAATTTCATCCTGGCCAGCTTTCAAGTTTGATAATAAATGGGGAGATGCTGAGCCATTTCTTAAGCCTGACACTTCTAATACACAGATTTAAAACTAGGGATGAAGAACATGTGGATAATGATTTTTAACTCTGTGATTAATAAACTGTGTTACAACAGCGCGCCAGACTGAGCCAAGCACACAATCAAGACAAGTTCAGAATCTGCACTTTCAAGTTGATTCCTGTTTATTTCAAAGAGCTCAGTGACAAGCGGTTCCCAAACACCATGCGAGGCCTATGGAAGTTAAATTAGAAACAAGCAAGAAAGTGTTTAATCATTTGCCGTAACTTATGTGTTTCAATTTATGTCCCGAAACATTTATACACTAAATATGTTGCCAATATCATCATTACAGACTGTGGCTGTAGTTAATATCACAGTTATTATTTTTTTCTTTTTTTAAACATTAACTTTCAAGTTAAAAGCAAATAAATCACAATTTTTATGGCAACTACAGAGCAGTCCAGTAACTAACTTTTTAAATCTAAAACACCGATTTTTCATTATTGTACTAGTGGCTCCTTCTTGTCTGCTCTTCTCAAACCAATCATGATTCACAACATGCAAAAAAATGTCTCAAATTATTGTGATGTACCGTAGTGCGTTTATTGTTATAGAGGAATATGGCTGGTAAAATGAAACGCACCACCGAATCTACAGTGGCTGCCTAGTACAGTGTAATGCTGCTGAAGCTGGATAATGACAGTCATCGGCTGCAAGCTCTGCCAGTTGCTACATCACAAACCCAAACACACAGACATTAAGAGAGAGTTCGTACCAAACCGTCCCCGAAGACAAGTTACATTAAGCAGACCACAAGCTGCAAAGCCGAGTTACAGAGGGAGCCTACCATCCAAGACTTGAACACCCAGCTTTCTCTGAGGAAACATTCCGTCATAGAGAGAGGCCTGCAGCCCGTAATTAATCAAACGATTAAAGACTGTTGATAGAACCTATCGCTGTCTTCTCACTGCATGTGGCTCTCAAGCTAAGTAATAAATGGTGAGATGCAGAGCCATTTTTCATGCCTGACAATACTAATATACAGATTTAAAAGAAGGGATGAAGAACATGTGCAGAAAATGATTTTTAACTTGGTGATTCATTAATTTTGTTATAATATTGGGTTTGACCAAGCCAAGCACACCATACAGACAGAGCAGGGGTAAAAAAGAAGATGGATTATGGGGTTTACAAGGGTTTAGCACTTATTGTACACATGCTCGAGTGAGCATTCCTTCCATATCTACAAAGGCTTTTTTAAGATGGAGGTCTGGACGCCTGAGTAACTGTGCCATGCGTTCGGAGGCCAGATTAAACGGCGGATTGTGATCGGGGCTTGCAGAACAATCCTCCCTCATGATACTTTTTCTGAAGTAAAGTGCCTTTAGTGTCAACATTCTGTCCCGCTGAACCAAACCGTTCCGCTGCCATGATTTACACCCTCTCAACTATTATTAAACCTAAAGACTGGATTACTGGACAGGTCTGTTTCCATTTCAGCTGCTGGTCTCACTGGAGGATGGGCCTGGCAGCGTGGGTGTAGGATGAACTTTCTCTCTCTGCCGTCATAAAAATCCATTTGACATGTTTAGCACTTGAACAACATCTCATGCGATACCAGCCATAACTGGTGAGGAGGGGGAGGGGGGTGTCCACTTCTATCAACACGGGGTAGTAATCCACCCACCAATGACAAGATCCATCCATCACACAAGAGGTCTTTATTTACACCCGGCCATAAAATGCAGCCTATACCTGCAATGAAATGGAAATCCGCTACAGTGAGAGGGGTGAAAAGGCTGGAGCGAGCTGTGCCCTCTGTAATACACCAGCACATCCTTCTCTATCTCCTAACTCTGATAGTGGGCGCAGTAAAACAATGAACAGTGACAGGCTTTGCATTACAGTGACTTGACCTCAGTTAAAGAGTTAGGCTATACACAATGTGAATCAGACAAAATAACACGCTAAAATATACAAATATTTAAAAACTAATTGAGATTATTAGTAACAATAATCACAATAAACAAGTCCTCCACCAATGTAGTATGCCAACTACTAGAGCCACTGTTGGAACAAAACCTAGTATATCCCAAAAAGTAAGTTTACAGCAGAAGGAAAAAAGCATTCCTAGCTTTTTCCATACGTTAATTTAACAAGAAGGTTTTCTACTTAATTTAAGACTATTTCTATTGGTCTCTTTATCATTATAAAAATGGAAATACAATGTCTTGCTCCATCAGTGATGATATTTTTAACCTGTTTCATTATTACACAGTTGAACTGATATGTTAGAATCAGATCAGACTGTGCGAAGAACAATATAAATCAATTTTAATGATCATTTGAACATTAAGTGAAATATAATGAATGACTGGTCAGGCTGTAGTATTAGCAAAAGAGCCAAATCTGTTTCCAAACTTGTCGTATTTGCAAAGAAGGGCTGATAAACACATGATAAATATTTCCAGGCTACTCCCCAATCCTTTATACTATGATCCCCATCCAAAGGCTTGTTTTGTAATTATACAGCTTTCCGTGAGCCAAGACAGGTGCGTTAGAGCAGAAATGAGGCTGAAATACGTCCTCTTAGTCTCCAGTTAGACACTGAGAACCACTAAACTGGACAACAGACCAATTAAATAAACGCTCAATTAATCTGCTTATGAAACAAAGAGAACCATTTGGTGTCTATAAAGTATATTCGATCCAACTATCAGTCAATCTGTTCAGCAGCTTTGAGCATTATGCTTTATTTAAATTAAGTACACTCCTTTTGGTGATAACACTGAATCTTACACTATTTAATCTGGCCCCAAAAGAAAGAAAGAAAGCGTCCTAAAATTCACTTTTACAGCTCAGAATGGAACACCAAACAGTCAGTCACATATAACCAAGCACACTTAAACTTTTGAAGACTTGCTTTAGATTAAACTATCCCAGACTGGAGTCAACTCTTTTCTGGGCTTTGATTGCACATCTCTTTAACGCAGGCTAATGGTCCTTTGTGTTTAGATTAATGGACTTTCCTCAGCAGGGTGTTCTGCCCTGTACACTCGGGGTGGGATCTTCACCCAGGTTCTCCTTTTCTAACGCAAATTAAGCAGTGGTGGCCTGCCAAAGGAGCTCCAGCTGAGAGCCTAAGCTGAGGCGCACACAGTCTCTCATTGCACTTTAAGAGCCCTATTGTCACTCTATGGAGAGTTAAAACCAATATATGCTCACACTTGATGGAGGGGTCGCTTGGTCAACAAAGACAAGCAAAGATCAGCAAATCAGCAGACAAGCATGGCTTCAGAAACACCACTTCAACCACTGTCCAGCTTCAACATCCCAGCAACATCTTCCCCTCTCACCAGGAGCCAATATTTCAATCAGTCTAAATTCATTCTCAGCATCCAGATTAAATGATAGAAGCGCACTCTGCAACGGCCCATTCCATCCAGCTCGTTTCCCCTCCTGCTTCCCAACCCTGGGAGGTACCTGAAGTAGCCTCCACACTTTTTCCACACTCCTCTCGTCTCAGAAAGTAAAGTGGCCCCTATATAGTCACCTCACCACATAGGGCCAACTCCCTAAGCCCAAGAGCACCAGCTGCCCAAGAGCTTAATGAAGTGATCAGTGGGGTCAGGTGTGACAGAGTGAGTAAAAACTCTGAAACATGCAGAGAAGGAGGGGGGTTCCACTGCTATAGAGAAGTTGGTTCTCTTACCTGTTGCACCGTACAGGAGCACTAGGAAGCGGACGATCATCAGGAGGCAGCGGCAGCAGCATGCTCCCCGGGTGACTGGAGACCTCCTCGGACACATTTCCACAGCGAGCCGGCTTACATCCACTGCAGAGCTCTCTTTCTCTCTCCTAAGAGGTGACTGATGAAACCCAGTCACTCTCGAGGTTCTCTTCTTCCAGGTCTGCTCGCTCTCTCTCCTTCTCCCTCTCACCCTCTTGTTTCTTTCACAGCTCACTTTCCCCTCCTGCTCTCGCGCTCTCTCATACCCCCGCAGTTCACGCACTCTTGCGGAGCCCCCCTCGTGCAGAGGCCACGCGCTCCCGGGTAGGGTCAGTGTCGCCACCTGCTGGTCTAACTGGACACAGTGTGTAAGTAAGTGTAAAGTGTGTCATACGTGAAAACACAGCAGCACACAATGTGAACAGCCCGAAATTCTTCTCTGCATTCACAAAGTGAAGCAGTGGACAGCCAGGAACACAGCACCCGGGGAGCAGGGTGTGGGGACGGTACCTTACATTTATGGCATTTAGCAGACGATTTCCATTCCCTAACTACAGGGGACAGTCTCCGTGGGGTTTGTTTAGGAACCTAGTGGTGGTATGCTGAAGGTAGGATTCGAACATAGAGGCAAGTATCCTTCCCACTAGGCCATCACCACCCCATACCTTGCTTAAGGGTATCTTGGTGGTGCCACTAGCGGTCCTGGGATTCAAACTCACAACCTTCTGATTGCAGGGGCTCCAGCTGCCTAGTGGTTAGAGGGTCTAGTAGAGCAGGGGTCTCAGATCTTACCCACAAAAGGTCAGAGCGGCTGAAGGTTTTCATTCTAAACAAGCAGGAGCACACCTGATTAACAAAGGCTGACACCCAGTGGAATCAGGTGCAGTCCTGATTGGTTGAACCAAAAACCTGCACGCACACCAGCCTGTTGTTGACACCCCTGGTTCTGCGACCTCCAGGGTGCAGGACCCCCCTACAGGTGAACCAAAAATGAGATCACTGCCCACTGAGATTAAGGATGATGAGGATGATGATTTTATGATAGGAGCGCCAACAGGGTGCAAAAGAGACTAGAACACACCTGGTTGTTAGTTATGTATTTTATTTGCATGTATTTATTTATTGATTTACATATTTAGTTAGTTCTTTATAGATTTAAAATATTGAGTTAGCTTTAATCAGTTTACTCCTGAGTTGTGAGCTATTAAACCTTCTCAGACTCAGCTATTTTGTATATAGTACAAAAAATGAAGCAAATGTTAATCACAGTCTTGGATATGGAATAAGTGAAAGAATCTCATATAAATGTGTCTTAGAACTGAAAGTAATGCAAGCAGAAATATGCAGTTCTAACAAAATTTAAAATGTTGGTGTAGTATGAAGTGTGACATTCTTATATGTCTAACAATAGCTGTACCGCATCCCAGACGTCAGTCAGGGATGATGAAGGATGATGAGGAGGATGATTTTAAAGGAAGTGCAAAAAACAGACCACAAAAGAGACTAGAAGGTAAACTCCTCACTGGTAGGTTGACTTTCTGTATACAGAAACATTCCTCTTACATTATACCTAAACTGTGGGCAAGTTAACCCCTGCTCCACCCAAATGTATTTTCAGAAAGTGAGGGTATTAATAGCAAGTCTGTCCCCTCTCGACTGCAGAAATAGCTGCTTTTCTGAGAAGCCTTTACACTAGATGTTGGAACGTTGCTGTGAGGATTTTTCTGCAATCAGCTACAAGTGGAATGGATGTTGATGATTTGTTCTTGATCATAAATGCCACTCCAGCTCACCCGCAAAGATATGTGATGGTGGTCTATCACTCTAAAGAACACAGCCGCACTGCTCCTCAAACCTCTTTGCACTGGACATGGTGACCTTAGGGCCATGTGTAACTATAGCTACTCTAGAATGTCCTTTTCTTTTCTATGGAGAATGTATATATTTATATATATGATCACCTGTGTCTATGGCTGAATTCACAAATTAGAAGATGTGCCTGGATACTTCTGGGAATAGTCTAAATAGGCTCAAACTGGCAGTATTTCCAGATAGTTGGTCTTTCTCAAAGCAGAGGTACAAATCAAACTTCACCATTACACACAGCTGATTTATGTATTTTTCTCTGTGTATTTAATCATTCAAGGCAGGCACTCGGTCTCAAACTCCCAACCCAGAGGTGTGAGACAACAGTGGTTCCCACTGCACCCCTGTGGGGCCAGTGTGTATTTGTTTATTGTTTTACTTATTTAGTCACTTATACCTTTAAAATATTAGGTCAGCTTTAATCAATTTACTCCTGAGCTACTAAACGTTCTCATACTCCAGTGTTCAACACTAGGTTATTTTGTATAGAGTACAAAAATGAAACAGATGTCTTGGATATGTAATAAATGAAATAATTGGCAGTAATGTAAGTAGAGCCTGTTTAAAATATGCAGTTATTACAAAATGAAATTTAAAATGTTAACTGAATGATGTATGAAGTATGACATTCTGTTGTACGGTGTCTAAAAAATATCAAAACCTCATCCATCATAACTAAACCATGCCAACTAATCAGTAAGTGTTTCCCAGTGAGCTGTCCCTGTTGGGTTTTATGTCATGTCCAGCTATGTTCTGTTACAGTAAACATAACAATAAGTCAGAAGTAAATGAAAAGTAGATAAATTAAAAGCTGTCTCTGAACTGGACTGTGGTCTGGTTGCCATTTGATGTGTGTGTGTGTGTATATGTGTATATGTGTATATGTGTGTGTGTGTGTGTGTGTGTGTGTGTGTGTGTGTGTGTGACTTATTTTCTAGCCACCAAGTTCCCGGTATGCAGTGATTAATACCAAGTCCATCTGGTGCGATCCCACAGTGGAGTTGTTGTAACACAAACATTAACTGCTGAAAAAGTTAATGTTGGCTATGATAATAAAGTGTTAGGCCACACATTGCACCACAAGAGCTATGTAGCCGCAGACTGTCAGAGTGCCCATGCTGATTCCTGTCCATGACATGAAAGTGCCTATAGTGAGCACGTATCAGAACTGAACCATGGAGCAGTCGGAGAAGGTGGCCTGATCTGATGAATCACATCATGTGGACGGCTGGGTGTGTGTGTGATGAATGTGCAGATGCTGAGGCTGTGTGATGTTCTGCTGTGAAACCTTGTTGCACATATACAAATATCACAGAGGTCACTTAAACTTCATGGAACTTCATCTGAGGGCCATGTCCGCACGTACACTGGTATTTCAGAAAATTGAGGTTTTTCTATGTGTTTTGGCCTTTCGTCCTCATGTTAACGAAGTTTTGGGTCCGAGAAAACGAAGGTTTTTGAAAACTCGTTTACGTCTGGACAAGAAAAACAAAGATTTTGAAGAATGGACCTTTTTGCGTCATACTGTGCGCCACTCATTTGACATTACAGTATGCACCATGTTTACATTAGGTTTTACATTTACAGCATTTAGCATGCTCTTACCCAGAGCAAAGTACATCAGTGCTCAAGTAGTCTGTTCCTTAAACCTGTAAAGCTATACTTACATCAACCTCCGCTGTTCAACCAAGTTACTGCAGGCTAAGTACACCTTAAATGACTCCTGTCAAAGAAAAGTCAGAGGTTAAGGCAAAAGTAAGGAAGGCATGGAGAATTTTTTTTTAAAGTGAAAATGGGGAATAAGAAATAAATAAGCAGAAACGAGAGGCATAGTTACCAAGGTGCTCCTTGAAGAGGTGGGTCTCCAGACCATGCTTGAAGACAGAGAGGGACTCCACAGATCTGATTGGAAGAGGGAGTTCATTCCACCACTGGGGGGCCAAGCCTGAGAAGAGTTTTGACGCATGCCTTCCTCTTCTTTTGAGCAACGGAGGTTCAAGACGAGCAGTGCTTGAATCCCTGAGAGGATGATAAGTGACACGCTGCTTGATCAAAGCACATATGTATGGGGGGTGCAAGTCTATTTTGAAACACTGAAGACTAACCTCGCAGCTGCATTCTGAATCAGCTGAAGTGGTTTTGTTACTTTCAGTGGAAGTCCAGCCAGGAGAGACTTGCGATAGTCCAGATTGGAGATGCGTAGCTTTTGTGTGTGGAAGGTTCGGATTCTCCTGATGTTGCAGAGAAGGTATCTGCATGTCCTGGAGATCTGCTCAACCTAGCATAACACCAAGATTTCTTACCTTCTTTGAAGGGATGATAGCCGAGTTCCCAACAGAAATGATGAGGTCCTGATTTGGTGAAGGACTCCCTTTGATGAAGAGGAGCTCGGTCTTGCTGGGATTCAGCTTGAGGTGGTGGGCTGCCATCCAAGCCAGACAGTCTGAGATGCGGGTTAAGACCTGGTTGTCACTGGAAGGAAAAGAGAGAAGAAGTTGAGTGTCATCAACATAAAAGTGGTAGAAAAACCATGTGATCTACAATGCGCAACATATATCACAGGTGTTGGTAGCTCAGTGGGTAGGATACTTGCTTCTGGACCAAGGGGTCATGGGTTTGAATCCTACCTTCAGCATACCACCAGTTGATCCCTGAGCAAGACCCTTAACC
Organism: Brachyalestes nurse; assembly: GCA_037974405.1. Taxonomy (NCBI): domain Eukaryota; kingdom Metazoa; phylum Chordata; class Actinopteri; order Characiformes; family Alestidae; genus Brachyalestes; species Brachyalestes nurse. The sequence continues at coordinate 13,065,704 of JBBPCY010000109.1, forward strand.
CCAAGTGGCTCCAGGGAGACTGTCCCATGTAGTTAGGATAAAAGCGTCTGTAAATCCCGTAAATGTACACAAAGTACTACTGCGATCAACCTTGTTAGAAGTTTTGGCATGTTTATACTCCTGTGCGGAGTTACTGTCCATCCAGTATGTAGGACGTCAGAGTCAGTTTCGGATGCTATTACATTTAACACAGACACGTCTCTGGTAATGATGTCCCCCCTCCAGGGCTTCTGATTGGTCACCAAAGCTATACTGTTTAAGGTTATATTTTTTGTGAGTGTGTGGACGGAGATATTTTTGAAAACGTGCTCACGTGGACACAATTTCTTAAAAAACGAAAACGGAAAATCTCCGTTTTCGGAAATACCATGTACGTGTGGACATGACCTTAATCCCTTTCTCTGTTTTTTTTCTAGTGCTAACTATGTTCATTCCTCTTTACACTAATGTTTGCTTTTTTAAAGTAAGGTATCAAATTAGTGAATATTAACCTTCCATGTTTTTTTCTTTTTTTGGTTTTCGATCTGAAACATCTCATGGACCTGGCCATAGACGTTCAGGTCATAGAAATGACTACAGTGAAAAAAAGATTGCATCACTAATGATTTTTTTTTCATGATTGTGAAGATTTTCTTAATTTTCCTTAAAATGAATATCTAAATAACTAAAAATGAATTAATATTGAAAATACACATTAACTTACTGCTGTGTAGATTATCATGAATGCTTGTTCAGATTGAGATCTGGGGAATTAGGAGGCCGTGTCAACATCTTTGTCGTGTTCCTCAAATCATTTCTGAACTATTTTTGCTGTGTGGGGGGCTCATTATCCTGCTGAAAGAGAACACTGCAATTAGGGAATACTGTTGCCATTTAAGGGGTTTACTTGATCTGCTACTATGTTTAGGTAGGCAGTGTGTGTCAAAGTAACATCCACATGAATGCCAGAACCCAAGGCTTCCCAGAACAGCACTGTCCAGAGCATCACACTGCCTCCACCTCCCCCAGGTAAACAACACTCATGCTGACACGATGTGAAAGAAAATGTTATTGTCTTACAAGTGTTATTCTTTGCTATTCTTTCATTACTCTATGGTCCAGTTGTGATGCTCACATGCCCATTGCAGATACTTTAATTGGCTGACTGTTCACTTGCTTTTGCCATTGTAACCAGATTCAATATATATTTATAATCAAACATATTTATGAAATGTATAACCTCTTCAAATGTGCAAGGAACTCAACCTACGTTAACTGTTAATGAAGCAGTGGTTTGTAGAACAATACACCGGCACACTGGCTGGTGATAGTTCAAGGCCATTAAAGTGCAATATACTGCTTTAAAAATGATCCAGTATTGAGAATTCAAAGGTCCTCTCGGTGTGTAATAAAAATGATTAATGAATTCAGGAACTTTGACTCATGTAGCCATTCTTTTATTTACCGTTGGTGTATTGGTGGGAAAGTTTGATCATTCAAAAGGGCCAGTTTGAATTTTCACACCTGCATGTCTTTACGTTACACGTCAAGATTTTCGCCAACATCTTATATGACAGCAATCATTAATCCATCAGTTTATGCACTTAGCTAAAATAAGATCCACAGAGGATTTATGAGTATTCAAAGCAGAGATGTCTTCACTTTTCAGAACGCCAGCATGCTCCCCTGTTTCCACTTTAAACCAGTGCAGGGCCATAGGGCCTGGACAGAGAATGGTAGCAATTTACAAGCTCAGGGTCTTGCATCCTGACCTGTTTCTGTTCATTTGTGTCATGTCGACAACAGAGGAGAGGGCTCCGAGCGTGTGCCTTTTGAAGTGATGGACTGTGCTGGCTCTGTGAACCCAAAGTTCATCTCTCATTTCCTTTCCCCCCTGTCAGCTCTTTGACACATGCTAGCGTTAGCCTGCGATCAAAGCCCAGCCTTATGACGCACCCCAGCAGCCTCTAACACGATATTACAAGAAGGAAGGCAGGAAGGGGGCAGCTGGATGCTTTTGCGTGGTGAGTGAGGTTCCATACATATGTTCTGTCACTAGGGCCATTGTTGAGAAAGGGGGAACTAGGCATGGTAAAGCGATAGTTTAGCAAAAAATCTAATTTACACAGTTTTTGGCCCTATCTTAAGTGTGCTCGATCAGTCATAATGTGTCTGGTGTTTTTGCTCGAGCTATGAGGCTAATGTAATAAAGCTGACAGGTAATTAAAGTTTAGGAGTACTTATTAGCATCATGCAAACTGTATCCCTAAACATTTACACATTTACCTCAGAGCATGTTGAGTTGTTACATGTGTAAAATAACTTAAGTATATTTGCCACCAATGCAGGACAACAATTGACACCACAGATGCCAAACATGTCTCTAATAGTGTGAAGTTGTTAAGTAATCTCAAAAAGACTTGCTTCTGTGGTTTCTGATGCTGTATGACATACTGCTACCTATAGAAATATAAAATATTTAAAAAGTGTCACATATCTCAAAATAATAGTGGAAGCTTAAATTTTGTCCACATGGACTTATGCCTACTTTTGTATGGATGAATAATTGAAAGTATTACAGCTGAAGCAAAACAATAAAGGATGGGTACAACCAGGAGGGGGTAGATAATAGTAGAATTTGAGTGAGTTTTTACTCTCCACTGTTTGTGAAATGGCTGGATATTATTAAAGAAAAGCTACTATGTAACACTATAAAAACAGTAAATGCATAATCTAAGACAAAAGACACCCTCAAAAGACTCCTGGAGGGCAGAAAACACGATACTTTGCTTAACTTTGCATGCGTTATGATTTACACAGTTTCCCTCATTCCAGCCTAGCCTTAAAAAAAAGCACAGAGCCTTTTCTTCAGCCTGATTGCATCTAATATTAAACATTTGGAAGCTATTATCTGCCGGGCAGCAAAGGAGGTGAAGTATTTATGACATGGGGCTATTTTTTTCTTTATTTTTTCTTTCTGATGTCTATCTATTTTATTTTCCCAGAGCAAAATAAGATTATTGAAATTGCAACCATGCACAGTGAAACGCATCTAATTGTAATGAGCAGGTCGATTGAGGCCCATGCGCTGAGGCCTCTTTTGAAGGGCTGTCCTCTCCACCCCAGCACATCAGAGCTTTAGAGAATAGACCTTCTGTTCTGGACCACTGATGTTAGTCTCAAGAGCTACCGAGGTTTCCAGTTATATGAACAGAGCTTCTGCAGAGATGACTAACAAGAAACTGACTGTTTAGTAAGAATTGTTACTAAAATTGCTGAAAATTGAATATCTGACCTCATTTTTGGTGAAGGAATCAATGACTAATTTACATCTGACCATCAATACCAAAAAGCATGTTGTAATTTTATATACATTATTTTTTTTCATCTTTTGTGTTTGTAAGATGAATTCAGATTTCATTATGATTGGCTGATTTTTTAACTGCTTTGTCAGCCATTTAAACATGAAATAAGTTTGGCTCAAGAATGTACACAGAATGTAAATGTAATGTGGTTAATTAAAGACGTAATCACGCCTGTTGATTTTCATTCATTTTATAATTTTTATAACTGTAATTTATCAAATACTGCTGTTCTAATGATTTCACTTTTTAAAAAAAATGTCAGAAACATTAGTGTTCAATTCTTTAGATTATTTATTATTATTATCAGTTTTCTTTCTGAATGAGGAGACCATTCACTAATTTTAAAAAATTTTGGTAAGGCTTATGGCTTCTGTTTACGAGTAAAATCTTTCCAGTGTAGAGAGCTAATCAACTTGCTGGGAAAGCCACAAGAAAAGGTTTTCTTTCATTGTAGAAATACACACATGCACAGTAGCCAAAACATTGTGAATGAAAACACATTTTTGTGTTTCTTGATTTCAAATATGTTTTTGAAATGGAGTTTCAGATTCATAAATCTCTCCCCATTCAAATAGATAGGGACCTGGTCCAGCGTATCTGGAAAAAAATGTCCAACGTGCCCTGGACTAAATGAGTCGCTCTGAAAGTGCATCAAAAAGTAATATACACAATATGGATAAAAGTATTGGGACACACCTGTATTTCAGGGTTTGGACAAGGCCACTTACTTCCAGGGTAGGGCTTAATCTTAATGCTTAAGCTTACCAAGACAATGCTTCCATATTTGTGGACACAGTTTGGGGAAGACCCTTTTTTATTCCAGTATGACTATCACAAAGCAAGGCCCATAAAGACGTGGTTGGATGGTTTCAGTGTGGAAGAACTTGACTGGCCCACACAGGACCTTGACCTCAACCCCATCCAACACCTTTGGGATGAACTGGAACAGAGATTGTGGAAAGCCTTCCAAGAAGAGTGGAAGCTGTTATAGCTGCAATGCATGGACCAACTCTATATTAAAGTCTATGTATTTGAATGCAATGTCATTAAATGTCATGCCTATTGGTGTAATGGTCAAGCGCCCCAGTACATATTGACATATAGTGTATGTTAATATTCCTGCTACAAGAGTCAAATAAAACTTGCCTTTTTAAACATGGACAAGTTTCCGAAATCCATGTTTAATCTTTAACATTCTAAAGTGTTCATGTGTTCACATCATTAGCTTAGTGCTAACATAGTTCTAGACTTCTATAAGGACACTGTTTTAATATCGATGGCCCCAGATGAAGACCTAGCTCTAATAGTCTCGGCAAATAGTATAGCAACACGACAATCAAAACTGCTTCTGAACATTTGGGGGCTGCAATTCAACCCTAATCTATTAATGTTGTTCAGTTACATAAATACTAAGATGAACACTGTATGTCAATAAACACAACATAAAAATAACTATTTTAAGACTTCTGAGTGTTTAGCCATGCAGTGTGACTATATTTCATTGCACTATAGTTCATATTTCACAGAGGCTGATTTCTTGAACATGGATTAAACACAGTCTTGGATTACATTGCAGTGCTAATGGTGATTGAGTCTAGGTTTATGCTTAATCTGGGGCTAGAAAACTGGCCCTTGATGGTTCTTGTCTAAAATTGTCTTCAGCCAACACAGGCCAGTAAACATGTGAGCTATACAAATATTATGTACTACACAATAATGGAGTCATCCACAGCCCATCTTCTCTAGTTTATTAACAGGAGCTCTACACTGTTAACACAAAGACAGAGTGAACTCCTACAGAGGTGGTCCCTAATGCACATTAATGTGATCAGAGGTGTGGGCTTTGGGATGAGGGGGTGCATTATTTGTAATCTTGGGTGGTCCTTTTCAGCCTGTATGCTTCTAATGGCAATAGTGTTTGAAATGGGCAGTGGGACATGTTTGATGGTGCAAAAGTGCATGTCAGAATTACCCCACAAGTGAAGCAAAGGCCATTAAGAAAATGGGCCATGCTGTCATGTCTGGTAAGCAGGAGCATGTTTGGGTGAGGTATGGGGTCACAGTGAAAACAGAAGAAGGAAAGCATAGAATGAAGAGCAGCCAGTGTTTTTACATTGCCTGACATGAACAGCCAGATATGATAGCCAGGTCTTGATAAAACGGACCTTTGTCCAAGTGACCTATTGTTAGAAATGTAGTCTCAGCATATTCTATACAGAGTAACTTCTAAAGTTTTTCATTGGGCCATGTGTGTGTTTTTTACTTGCAAAAACTACACTATCAGAAAAAAACAAGGTACTGTCCAGCTAAAATGTAGTCCCCCATGGTGCATAAAACTTAAGGTCCATTATGTTGCAGGTTGGTTCTTAAAAGTCCAAAAGGTCAAATGAGTTTTAATTAGTCAAAAAAGGAAAATAAAAACCTATTGTCAAGAGTATGGAGTCAATGTAACGTAAATAAAATAACTGCTGTGGAAAATGGAACAATGATGTTCTCTAACTAGGTACTGAAGTTACAGTGTTTACACCATTAAAGGTACAGATTTTTGAGTGTAAATACACAATATAATCTTAGTAGGAAGACGAGTATTACTACATTAAAATTACTTTCTTCATTAAAAGAAGACCTTCATGACTTCTGACTTTCTACCGTGTGTATCAGGATGAAACCAAGCCAAAAAGAAAAAGACTCAGACTAAAGAATGGTGCAGATTTGGCACTGAATAAAACCGACCCAGAACATTAAACTGGTGCATGAACTCTGCAGAGGACTACTCTAACTGTAAAGTCATGCCATGCTGAAATACACATGAGAGTTATGGAAGTAGACGTTTCCCTGAATTTGGGCTGCCTTATGCAGTAAATAAACTTAAATCAAACAATAAGCGATTTGGTATATTTTCATTAGTTGACCTTTCCCAAAGGGAACCGTGTGGGTTTACTGTAACAAAAACAGTCACGGGTCCTTTTCTCAGCTGTTCACCCCCTGGCCGAGGAGGTATTAGCTATTTATTTACATTACTCTCAAACCCTCTGTTGAAACAGAGTGCGCAGTGGATATGTGCAATTTCACTCTTAAGCAGCCTGGGATTGCTGCAGCTTGTTAGATTTTCCGCCTGAAAGTACACACTGATGCACACAAGGAATACAGACGGTATAATGATCTAGTATAATTTCATTGGGACATCTCAAAATTGCAGGACAATGTTATTACTATTGTTTGATGGATGGATTCAGATTTAGTCAAAATGCTAGATTTAGTCAGTGAGCTTCCCCCCTTCTTCTTTTTCTTCTTCCTCTTCCTCTACCTGCACCTCCAATGTTTCTAGCTGACATTTAATTCTACTGGAACATAAACACAACATGTTTAATCATTTTCTATTAGCAATGTCATCTAATAATATTAGCAGATATTCTTTCAGTGTACAGGACCCAGTAAAGTTAGTAACTCACACTTTGGCCATTTCATTTTGTCAGACTAATGTATTGTATAGCTTAGCTATTATCTACAGTATTAGGTCTGGATATAACTGTCCACATTATGGCTCGGTTGAGGGTTTTTTTGCATTTTATTACTCACCCTTGACATTTTAATGTCTTTTGTATGGTTAAGAGGTTTCAATTCAGTTCAATTATTTATTCAAGTATGGTTTAGTATATTGAAGTAAGAAAGCATGTAAATATCTACCGGAGGAAGAGTTTTTCATATCCTGCAGGGTCTTACTTTTTGAAAAGATTGAATTATTTTCTAGGGGACTGCATAATCTGATCGTTTCTGAGGTTGAAATACTTAATAAGTAAATTTATAACAGATTTTTACCAGATTCACAGACAACTAGACGCAGTTCCAGATGTCCTGTTCAATCAGCCATTGCTCCATTCCTTTAGAACTTCAGCAAAATCGCTGTGTTAAACAAGGATATCTAACTTCAGACGCGGTGGCGAATGGTGTAAATGTGAGAAAAAATGAAGCTCTCTGATCTCCTCTGATCGGTCCAGTCCAATGGACGGACTACAAAGAACCGTACGTACGAACCATAACCGAAAGCAAAGGAGAAATGAATGAGCTCCAAAATGAGGCCTATGACTAAAAACACCACCGTTATTGCCATTACCTGACGTAATGACGGCCAATCAAAATAAGGCCTGCAAGCCATTAGTGACTGAGCGGTGGAGCACTTTATGTGTCTCACTATATGTCACACCGTGTTGAAGTGGAGAGCCTAGACAACGCAGAGCCTTATGAGGAAGAAAATTTCCACTTTATTTTACCCAAAACATGAAAAGGAACTGGAGCATCCCAGTGCCAAAACCTGTTCCTTTTGTCCAGAGCCAGGTAACCGTTAACAGACACCAGTCGGAGAGTATAAAAGAGGTTGTGTTATTGAGAAAATAGAAGGTTTTGCAGTGAAAAGTGCAATTCATAGTTCTTCATGGGTATCAGGGCCATAGTTTGACCTGTTGAGGGCATACGGCTGTTGATACTTTTCTGATTTAGCCCTATCATACATTCATAATGAGATAACTTTGATTTATTAAGCAAGTAGACAACACATTTCAGCATTTTTTCTTCAGTCTAAATCAGATTCTGAAGTCCCTCTTTTCCCCCTAGGACTGTTTTCAGAACTATTAAAGTCAGTCTGCAAAGAGGGTTATAGTTAAATCAGTCTTTAAAGACTGACCATTTTTGAAAGCTATTGCGGCGTGGATATTTTAAAAAGCTGCATACATTTTATTATGCAGGTTTCCCGTTGGCGTCTCAGTCCACCACAACCACATCCTCGTGCTGATCTGAGAGCTGATCGGCTGAATCTCGCATTCCTGGGATGATTACTATCACAGTCACTCACTTACAGTGAGGAGTGTTTCTCCATCAAAGAAGCACACAATTGGCTCAGTATGAATTTAGAGTTTAAGTCACAGATTAGCATTAAATGTCAAGGCAGCGCAGTTTTTTTCATTGATGAATTACAGCTCCAGAGGAGCAACAATACTAGTCATGTTTCACCGTCAATTCCAGACCAATGCGGCTGGAAGTGACTAACCACACTAACTCGGAGTGGATGATGTTAACAGGCCTAAACTCAGCATTCAGTTCCATAAAAAAATGTTTTCTTCAATATATATTTTTGGCCTCATAGGATACGCTATACAGCTCTGGAAAAAAAATAAGAAACCAATGCAAAAATGTTGAGTTTCTCAAGTTTTATCTTTTATACGTGCAAGTATTTAACTGAACAGCTTTGCTTTAGTTTTTAAGAACTGTTGACAATATTTCTAATTTCCAAATAAAAATATTGTTCTTCGAAAATCACAATACGTGAAAGTAAGAAAAATGATGTCGTGTTTACAGAACTTGAATAATTCAAAGAACACAAATCTTAAATCTTCACTCTTAAACAAAATGGCAATAATTACCTGTGATGTACTTCTATGAATGTTTTGCCATCCAACTGGTCCCGTTATGAGAGGAGAGTGTTGATTACAGCAGTGTTTTTATATTTTTTACTCAGTACCTCATAAAGCAGAATGAGGTGCTTGTGTAGGAGTTCATCAGACACGGGGATGGAATGGTTATCATACTCGGAGACTTAGAACTAAATTGCTGTGGTCTCTTATTTTTTTCCGGAGCTGTATGTCCACAAGTATCAGGGAAACCCCTCATATTAGTCAATACAGCTCCCTTTTTAAAAATGTCCATAGACAAACAGAATTGGATGACCTGGAGCAGCACACCTGAACCTACGATCACCGTACTCAACAGCATGAGTCTGCTAAAGAAGTATAAAGCTCCCAGTTCTGCATCCAAGAAGTTTAGGATTGGTGCATTCATGGTCCGACATCAGAAGCTGACCAGACCAAGCTGATGAATGCAGTTAAATCTTCACAACAATGGTCCAAATTTTTAGCAATTCCACTGCCCCACAGCCTATCTGGAGCTTTTTGCCTCTTTGGTTGAAGATGCTATGCAGATGCAGATGTATAGTTAAACACTTAAAAGAAACAAACAACACCAGAAATGAACAAACAACACCAGAAACGAAAAATGGATAGAAGTCTACTTTAATGAGAACCTTTTATACTCATCTACACATCAATATAAGTGCCTTTACAAGTCCACAATATATGACTTTGGTGTAATATTGTGGACTTTCTTTATATACTTTTATATCCATCTTTTATCCATTTATTCACAGTGACACTATCTATTGCACTTATAAAACACAGAATGTGAGATGGTGTTGTAGACACACAGAATAAATGGAACACGGCGATGGTGGCTGTAGGTAGGACATGGTGGATGTGGAGCAAGGCAGTGCTGGCCCGAGTGAATTCAGATTTGAGCTAGATCTGGGTATTAAATGAGGCCTCCAAGAACATTATGTGATCACAGTAGGGCCAGTGCGGCCGGTCTTCTCCTGGAGCTGAGAGATCCTCAAGGCGATGTCCACCAAAGGGGCCAACATGACCTAACAGACACAAATGACACACATTGTAAAAACACAGCACATCACTTTGAAACCCACTATAAAGGAATATAGAACAGATCCCTCTATTCAGCCTCCCCAACTATAAAAAGTGACTATAAAAGTGAGTTCTTTACAGCCCTGCTCTTTTACATCTCGTGTTTAGCTTCCCTCCACATTGGCTCTGACACCACAAACAGTAACTCAAGCCCAGACATTAACTGAGAAAGGGAGACAGCTGCTGGACCCAAAAAATAAAGCATGACCCAGTTTTGCTGTCTCTATTTAGGCTGGCTGCCTTTGAGGGTGATTCTTTAAGACAAGTTGATAGCCCTCTGATCAGCCTGATCAGAACTAATTCTACTCAAAAGAAGATTTTCTCGTAGCGCACGGCCACACCTGCTGTGCATGTTATCGGGATTCTGCTCCAGCCAATCACCACGCAGCTGTGTGTGGGCAGTCACTTGGAGGGCAGACCGATCTACGTTTCACTTTTTTAAACTCGGTGTGTCTTTTCCAAAGTGATTGATGGTGTGGTAGTAAACTGACTTCCAGGGAATGTTTCCTAAGCTTAAATATCTGATCATAAAAGAGCTTTACTGTGCTGAGATTCAGCCAAAAACTTAACCTCATAGGCTTCTATAGTAATTCTACAGATGTCATCATTTTTGAAACATGCCATAAAACCATAGCTATTAATTAACAAACCATTCATAGTAGATATGAAAACACTGTCTGGCAAACGCTCCCGTCTGACAGTACAAGGTTTTGTACGGTAGCAACGGGTACCGTTGAGACAGTTCTGATGATTCCTAATCAGAGCCTGAAGGCATATTTCCAGAGTCAGTTCACAATAAAGTTGGTCTACCTGTGGATCTTGATAGATCTTCTGAGGGTCCTTCTCATAACTGTCTATGTAAAGTCTGATAGTTGCCCCAGCACTGCCTGTCCCGCTGAGACGGAAGATGATACGAGAACCATCACTAAAGATGATCCGGAGGCCCTGGAAAAAAAAAGACATGGATAGCTTGAATAATAGACAAAGAACTGGACAGTTTTGGAAACCACAAACAGCAGATTCATTTCACCTAAATATTTTCAGGTAAAGACATTCTCGTCCTGTTCTCACATTTCTCAAACACAATGAGAGTGATGATGAGAATTTTCTCTGGAAGACCATGACAAACTTAAACAATTTCCAGATGGAAACTAAAACTTCTATTTTTTATTTCCTTGATTGTTTCACAGACAAAAGCCTAAATGAGAATTTGGAGGGCAGAGTGAATGGTTCACCTTTTAATCTAAACGTTTAGATGAATTTTGCATTAATTTTAGTGAACTCTTTGATACAAACTGTGTTTTCAGATCTCACAAATTCCATTATGACCACTGATGCTGTGGCTCCAGCTCACCTGTCCCTTTGAGACACTGCCATCCACTGGGTCTTTATATTCAAAGTTATCAGCTTTCTCCACCTGATACGTTTTATCACCTGAGGAGAACTTCTGTCCAATGAAGGATTTATCAAACATAGTGTTTTGCAGGTCTGCAATCATCTTATTAGCTGCGTCTGAGTCAACCTCTTCATAGTCGTACCTGTAACAAAGTCAGAATAAAAACAACATGAGAAAAAAGCTGAATCAGTTCAATTCAATCGTATTTAAATAGTGATTTTACAACTAAAGTTGTCACAAAGCAGCTTAACAGAGTCCAAGTCCAAACCCCTAGTGAGCAAGCCAAAGGCAACAGAGCCGAGAAAAAAACTCCCTGAGAAGAAACCTCAGGAGGAACCAATACTAGTACAATACTTTCACAGCTCCAGTCACAGTTACTGTTGGTGATAATAAAAGCATGGTGCTTTTATGCTCCATATTCATATCTCAGTAACACGTGTTTAATAGAAATGTAGAGAAATTCTTGATTTGTGCAAACTGCAAAGTAACCCCTTACAGTTTCTCAAATCTTCCTATCCAGAAAGTAAATAGACCAAATGTATGTAATTATGTAACTGTGTGTTTTATAATGTAGTTACACTTTTATATTGAAATTGTATATTAATACAAAGATAATAACTAATAATTATTTCATTTAACATTTAATTTTCATTACTATATTTATCGTAAATGTTTCTAGTTTTTATTATATATTTATAAAAAAAAACAAAAAACCTGTAATTATTATCAGTAGACAACTTGGCAGAACCTGCAATGCCTATTTACAACCACTAGATGGCACACAAACTGCAGAACTGAATTTCTAAATGGAAACTGCTGATTCTGGATGAGAGTTTTGAACTGACCAATATACACGAATATTAATGACTTATTGACTGTGGATTAATCACCTGGTGAAGAAGTTTCTGCCAAACTTCTGCCAGTGCTCTTTCATGATGTCCTCCACACTCTGTTTACGAGTGGCCAGAATCGACAGCCAGGCGAGCACAGCCCATAGGCCATCTTTCTCTCGGATATGATCAGAACCTAGCAGACAGAAGACCCACATTGTAAGAGAGAGGGAAAAGACCACAATTCACTGCCTCCCAGTCTTTGATTCACACCAGCTGTCCTGTAAGAAATGTCTAACTAGAAATTACACTTATCCAGTACACTGTATACATACTATAAAATATTGACACTATATGGACCAAAGTATTGGGACACATCTCTTCATTCAGGGTTTGGGCTAGGCTTACTTCCAGTGAAGGGCAATCTTAATGCTTTTGCAAATCAAGACATTTTAGACTTCATGCTTTCAACTTTGTGGACACCGTTTGGGGAAGAACCTTTTCTATTCTATGACTGAGTCCCAGTGCACAAAGCAAGCTCCATAAAGACATGGTTGGAGGATTTCAGTGTGGAAGAACTTGACTGGCTCGTACAGAGTCCTGACCTCAACCCCATCATACACCTTTGGGATGAACTGGAAGGGAGACTGTGAGCCAGGACTTCTCTTCTAACATCACTGTCTGACCTCATAAATGCTCTACACAGAAATACTCCAAATGTCTTGAGGAAAGTCTTCCAATAAGAGTGGAAGCTGTTATAGCTGCAAATGGGGACCAACTCCATATTAAAGTCTATGTATTTAAATGCAATGTCATTAAAGTCCCTGTTGGTGTAATGGTCAGGGGTCCCAATACGCTTGTCCATAAAGTGTACATAAACTATATAAATACCACATATACACTTGATAAAAACACTGTAAAAGTAGTATTTTATCTTGATAAATGGATTTGTCTATACCTGCAGCAACTCCACTCACCAGTTCCAAAGCTTTCCTCTCCACACAGAGAAAGTTTTCCAGCATCCATCAAGTTACCAAAGAATTTCCAGCCTGTGGGTGTTTCATACAGCTCCATTTTCAGAGCTTTGGCCACGCTGTGAAACACAAAAACAATCCATGTGTTTACAACGTTAGGTACGTGCCCATGTGTACCAGTGCAACGCTGATATACAAATTCACACCCTGTAGTGTTTAATCATGTGTTATTATGAGGTGACCACAAAACAAAATGCCTTAATTTTACCCCTTAAAACAACATTAGTTTTGACCTTAAATTCCCATACAGGAAAATTAAGGGGAAAAGTGCACAGGTTAAGGCTGATTAAGGGGTAAAACTACTGAATTTTCCCCTTACTTTTTCAAATTTGCCCCATAAATAATAGAATCTCCTAAATTAACGCCTTAAATGTAAGATTAAGGGGTTTCGCACTCATGCCTTGAATCTAATTTTAAGGAAAGAATAAGGGGTGGGTTTCACAAATTAATGGCCACTTAATTCAAATGAAGGGGTTTGATGTATTTTCAGGAGTAAATTAAGGTAGAGTTAAGCACATTTTAAGCACATACTGTTTTGTAGAGAGTGATATAATGACACATGGGTTTTCCGTACTTGTCTAGAGCACCACTAGTGGGCATACTGCGTGTCAGTCCTTTAACACCAGT
>JBBPCY010000109.1:13079558-13094547 GCA_037974405.1 Brachyalestes nurse
TACAGGAAAATTCAGGGGAAAAGTGCACAGGTTAAGGCTGATTATGGGGTAAAACTACTGAATTTTCCCCTTACTTTTTCAAATTTGCCCCATAAATAATAGAATCTCTTAAATTAACGCCTTAAATGTAAGATTAAGGGGTTTCGCACTCATGCCTTGAATCAAATTAATCACAAATTAATGGCCACTTAATTCAAATGAAGGGGTTTGATGTATTTTCAGGGGTAAATTAAGGTAGAGTTAAGCACATTTTAAGCACATACTGTTTCGTAGAGAGTGATATAATGACACATGGGTTTTCCGTACTTGTCTAGAGCACCACTAGTGGGCATACTGCGTGCCAGTCCTTTAACACCAGTCTTCTGGAAGTATGGGATGCAGGTGATGTTAGCACCAATCACTGCTACAGAGTCTGAAGGGTTAACAAAGAATCCATGCTTACCCAGAACCATGTTACGATCCTAGAGCAAAACAAAGAGGAAAACAAGTGTCAGATACTAGAACGAAATACATACTAAAACTTTCAGAACTAAATGTGCAGAATATCTAGAACTACTGCATACTTGGGTGTCTGAAAATATTCAGGAGGTGATTTTTGATACAGTGATGCCCAGGAAACAGCAGAAATAGCTGCATGGTTTTACATTCCAACAGGATAACCCAAGTTAACTTAAAATAAATACTTAAAATGAAAATTGTGTCTAATCCATCCCTGCATCCAAAATATTTTCCCCCAGAACACACCAATTTGCATATGAATACTAAAGGAACTGCTGATGTTTGGAGACATGAACACGTACACCATCACCATCAAAAGCTGCTCCAAAGTCGTATTCACCTCCCTTCATAGTTTTGACCAGGTCAGCTGCATAGGTGAGATTAGGGTCAGGGTGGTGACCTCCAAAGTCCTCAGAGGGCACACAGTTAACAGCAGAGTTTGCTGGGGAGCCCAACTCCTCACACACAATCTTCTTCACATAGGGGCCCACCACTATCAGACAGAACGTATAAAAGGAAATGCTGTAAATGTCAAAATATCAAACAAGCATCCAAGGCTTTTGTTGGATTCTCCCCTTGTCAAACATCACCATCACATCTTGTTTGAGATACTAAATTCTCTGCAATGATACAGAATTATTCTCATCACAACATGGTCAAAATACAGCAGGTCTTTCAAAAACAGATGGCATGACATGCATCCAAGTAGTTTGAACAAAGGTATGGAAAAATGCTTTTTCATCATCCTGTGGAGAGGAAGACAGAGAAGGAGAGAGAGAAAGAGGAAGTGAGAGAGAGAGAGAGAGAGAGAGAGAGAGAGAGAGAGAGAAAGAAACACACACAAACAAAAATACAGTATAGACTATATCTTTCCTATGAAATTGTGCCAGAAGAAAGAAGGATCATCATGGACGGTTTATGGAAAACTTGGTACCATACAGCAGCATCCAAATAGTTTTTAATTTCCACAGAGTAGAACTGTGAAGGCACTGGATGACCATTGCTAAACCATGCAGAAAACCACAATACAGTTAAGCAGCATACTATGATTTTATGTCTCACCTCCATGCATTGCGTCTAACCGGACGTTGATGTGATTTGGTCCAGACAGTAACTCTTTCAGGGCAGGAAAGTCGAAGATGCCTCGTAGCATCTCTGCATATGACTCCACAGAATCCACGATCTCCACTACAGCAAAACCAACGATATATCAATAAAACACTGACATAAAATAGTTCTGGTGAACAACCCTGATAAATGAAATGTAACAGAGAAAGGCAAGATCCAAGCCTGCACCTGTGAAGGGCTTGAATGTGTCAACCTCAAAGGTCTGTTTGCCGATGGTGGACAAATCCACCTTGAGCTCTGGGCAAATGTGGTACTCTTGAAGCCCTTTGCTGATCTGGAAGATTTTATCAGTGATGCCCTCCGGAGCAGGTCCTGAAGAACAGAATTTGTAGTCACATAAGTCTTCCAAGCCATGTTACGGGGTAAGAAAAGTATGGAATGTAAGAAATAGTTGTAGAAACTAGCTTATGTCAGCTTACACAAACAACATGGTCGCTCATGATTCTAAGCTCCAGTAACATATTAACTCGTAAATTTTCTCTCTTGGTCCACACAAGCTTCACAGCAATGAATACCCAGATTTGGGTCACTGTCAATGTTCTTTTCACTCTTCATAAACAGCGCATCATTTTTAAAACTTTGCAGTTTGTCAGGCACCATAACAATCTGTAGGATGCACTTACACCTACTGGTCATTTTATCACTTACACCCATCATAGAGATGTCTTTTGTAGGTTTACAATTACAGATGTTGATCAGTGATGAATATTACCACATGTATTTGTTAGCAAGGTAATATTAGCATGCATATTGGTGTTTTCCCATATTTTTACAAAAACGTAAGCATTGATTGACTACACATAAATCTGTGCAACTGTAAACACTTGAATATGTGCACACTCATTGCAGGGCAGTATGACATTTCATTTCAGTCACACCATACCACAACGTAAAAGATTCAAAAAAACAAGATTCAGGATAAGTCCATTCATAGCATTAAACGAACAAAAGCTTTTACATTAATCATGAATAT
This sequence comes from Brachyalestes nurse, assembly GCA_037974405.1. Taxonomy (NCBI): domain Eukaryota; kingdom Metazoa; phylum Chordata; class Actinopteri; order Characiformes; family Alestidae; genus Brachyalestes; species Brachyalestes nurse. The sequence goes on from JBBPCY010000109.1 coordinate 13,082,158, forward strand.
TCACAAGACAATCGATAGTCAACTAAAATGTCATGATAGTGTCAGGTGTTGCCACAATGCGAACCAACATATGTAATAGTCCACATATCTAATAAAATGGCCAGTAATTGTACACAGGGCATGAAAAACACAGCACAGTGTCTGTTACTCTCATGCCAGTGCCACAAAATAACATGGCACTGCCATAGTCATGTCACTACAGTCTCAGTGCAGAGTAGTGGAATGGTCTAGTACTCAAATACTGCATGGTCTACTATCTCTTAAGCGGTGGTCATATGGTGATCCATTTCCATCACTGGATGAGGCAGAGGGTGGTTATAAATTTTGCAAAAGATGAGCTACAGTTAGTAACTGTTAACCTACAAAGGTGCAGTGTTTCAGATAAATTGGCCCACGAGAAAGTGTTAAATAGATGTTAATTATGACCACATGATCTGGTCTAAAGTATTCTGTATAGTTATTGTGGAAAGAATGTGCCGTTGAAACATACAACAGCATGTTTTTCCATAACTGTATCCAAATTACAGGTGCTTTGTGAAGGCACACGTTCACGTTCTACTGCTTAAGCAGCTCCATGCATAACGGTAAAGAACAGTTATAATTGCTTTATGAACTTTGGTTTTGGAAATACTTAGACAGAACTGGGCATTCTGACTTCTTCCAGCATGCCTGGCTACTCAGTGATGCTGAATGGCTGTAGCTTGTGCAGGTATTTTCCAAGCCAAATGAAGTTCATGAACCTGAGCGCTACCAAAGTGTTGGTTCTTCTGAACCCCAGATTAGGCTAATGAAAAAACTGGAAGAAATCTGTATGAAATCTTCTAAAAAATTGCTTTTTAAATGTGAATGGTAAGGAAATGTGCAGCACTCTTTTTGGACATCATTCAATACTTTAAGATGAAGTGGTTTATTAGAGCATGTAGTGTCTGCTAAGTAATTTCATTTTTCAATGTTCAGACTCTCGTACCTCCACTGGAGATGTTATACTTGATGCCAAAGTCTCCATTAGGACCACCAGGGTTGTGGCTGGCTGTCAGAATGATCCCACCGATGGCTTTTAGTTTGCGGATCACACAGGACACTGCAGGCGTGGACATGATCCCATTCTGACCAATGACCAGCCGGCCAATCTGAAAAAAGTTTGAAGATGTCAGTGAGCTCATCCATGTTTATTAGGATACCATACATGACATTAGGAAGATAAAAATGACTGTCTTTGAGATATAAACACTGTGAACTGCTAGTGAGCCAGATTATTTACATTTATATGTATTACTGATGGGCATCAAACTCTCAAAGAGGTAAACCTAGAGCAGACAAACTGTCGGAAATGTTACATTTAGGATACAGTAAGTCAGCGTTTAGTTTTCCTGTTGTGTAGATTTATAGTTCATTTTACAAGCCAGTTTTGCACAAGCCAGTTAATCAACCATCCTCTACACCACAGCTCATCAGTTCTGCTCACACACCTGCTTAACCTGAAAACTGAATGCTTGAGTTGAAACAGGTGTGTTGAGCAGGAGAATCACCAAATGGGACTGGACACCAGCCCTCCAGGGCCAAAGCTGGAAAACCCTGCTCTATGACTTTGCCACATAAAGGACCTGGTTTTAATACCGTGTGGACAAAGATTACGTCTTGTCTTGCACTAAACTGCAATACCAGTGCTGTTTCATCATTTAAAATAAAATGCTTAAAGCTTAAATAAGTTACTTATCTATAGTATTTATACCCAGAATCTGTGTATATAACAGTATATTTCATATTGAGTTTTTTTATTGGGTTTATTTAGCCTTTTTATTTTATATTGTTCTTGTCTCTGTGTAGTCATCATACAAGCAGTTTCCTCCGAGATCAAGAAAGTTTTCGGATTCTGATTCTAACATGGAACTGGAGAGTTTGGCTCAAAGACTTATGAAAGACAAAACATACACAAAGCAACGTGGTAAGATATTAATAATTAGACAGAGCAAAGGACACTAATGTGCTATACGTACACTATATATGGACAGAAGTATTGGGACGCCTGAACGTTACACCAACAGGTAAGTTACTTTAATGCCATTGCATTCAAATACAGAGACTTTGCAATCTTTCTGTGGGAATTTGTGCCCATTCATTCCGTAGAGCATTTGGTTGGACGACGTAGGCCTGACTCGTAGTCTCCGTTCCAGTTCATCCCAAAGCTGTTGGATGGGGTTGTGGTCAGGGCTCTGTGCGGGCCAGTCCAGCCATGTCTTTATAGAGCTTGCTTTGTGCATTTCGGCACAATCATGCTGGAATAGAAAAGGTTCTTCCCCAAACGGTCTCCAGAAAGTTGGAAGCATGGCGTTGTACAGATTATATTGTTATGCTGCCTTCACTGGCAGTAAGGGACCAAGCCAGAAGTCCTGAAAAACAGGGCTGCCCCAATGCTTTTCTCCATATACTGTATACGTCTGTGCTACATAGTATCAACCCGGACTCAGTAGTGCTGCGTGCCATCACGCACGCTCCTCCTCCGCGCAGTCTCAGTAAGAGCAGAGAAGCGAGAGCCCTGCACGCTGCGTCTGTGCAGAGATGATGGGGCTCAACGCTCCTCATACGGGGGGTCGTTTCGCACATAGCCAACCACGAAATGTCAAAGGTGTCCCTCGCCTTTGGGGCGACCTCCACCGAAAAGATCACGGAGGTCATCTGACACAGCTGAGAGCAGTAACACACACAGCTCGCCCACAAGGTCGACTTCTCTTTTAAAGCTTGAAGAGATTGAGACACGCTGGGGTGCAGCATGCACGACGATCCGTTGCACAAATGCATGTTTTGCAATACTAAGTGTTGCAAAAACGTATAACTGCATCATGTACTCTTGCAAAATACAAGAAGCATAACAACTTCACTGCACAAACACTCAGATCTAATACTGACACACTTACTTAAACTCACACTCACACTCACCCCATTGGCTGCAGCAATCTGGACGATCAGCTGAATAGCATCCTTCATGAAGAAGCGACCATCTCCTCCCACTACCAGGGTGCCCTCCTGCCTCTGAGGAGGCTCGACGGTGGAGATAATGCTCTGGATGAAGTTCTCAGCATAGTGTTGGTTCTGCTGGAACACGGTCACCCTCTTTCTCAGGCCGCTGGTTCCAGGCTTTTGGTCAGTGTAAGGCTTGGTCTTAACCACGGTGATCTTCACCATTTTGCCCAAACAGCTCGCAAGAGTGATCCGTGTTCCTGGTGGGATGTGGGCCGTGTCACCTCCCCACGTACACACACACACACACTCTTCTCTGTCAGGCAGCAGGTCACGCCCACTGCAACACTTAAAGGCACCGTACACCACTCTTCTAGGGCATGATTAGCTCTAATTTTGTTTTTTCTTTCACAATGAAGCTGGATAATGGAATCTGCTATACACACGTTTATGGGAAACACTGCCTCGCTGAACCTATATTAACTTTATTTCGTTAACACAGACCAGTTTCCTGACCCTTCTCTTGGGAAACACTGACATGGACTATGCGTTCTGGAGCACACCAGATAAACTGTGTGTAGACTTAGACCTGATCAAGCAAGAATCAAGTGTGCTCTCTTTTGTTTGGAATGAAAACCAGCCCCACACTGGCCCTTAGAGAACAACACTAGACACCTTTGCTTTACAGCTCTCTAATAGTTAAAAATGATATAACGACAAAGTGTAACCTATCATAAACCGTCAGTTTAAGATTTATGATTTAATTACCTGTTTAAAGTGTACAATATTGTGGTCTACACCCAGTTTATTCTGGTGGCCCACAAGAAATCAGTGTTGGGAAAGACAGGGTTCAAATGTTTTGTTTGGTTATTGCACCCTGTTTGGCCTAGACTTCATTTAAACTAGGACATAGTTCATCATGCAATGTTTGCACACTAATTTCCTTCACAAATATAGGCTTAAAGGTAGCAGTTGCAGTTAGCACACACTCTTTAAATATTGAGGAATGCTGGCATGAAAATAAACAATGTTGGTTATTTTTCAGTGGATCATTATGAAATTCCTTAATATCTGTTTTTTTCCAAAATAATGTGAAATTAAACAAAGTTGTGAACAATAGGGGGTGGGGTGGGGTGTTGGTGTATCTGTGTGCAGTAAGTGGGAGACAAACATTTTTAGATAGCCTAATAATGCGCCATGTGACATTTATAGTTCTGGTCTACAGTTACAGTAGAGAAAGTCAAAGGGTGATAGAATTGGCCCAGGGGTATAAATAGAAGGTCAAGCCTGCGTGTGGCATTAAAGGCTAAGGGCAAATAGACATTAGACCTGAGTACTGGCGTGTGTAGATATATATACACCGATCGGCCACAACATTGAAACCACTGACCGGGGAAGTGAATAACAATAATAATCTTACAATGACACACACAAGCTGTGACTCTGACGGGGGCCAAATCATAAAGGCTAGATGACTGGGACAGAGTATCTCCAAAATGGCATGTCTTGTGGGCTGTTCCCAACATACAGTGAAGGCCAGGTGATGCTCTATGCAATGTTCTGCTAGGAAACCTTGGCTCCTGGCATTCATATGGATAATACTTTGACATGTACCTTCAAAACACTGTAGCAGACCAAGTACACATCTTGATGGCAACAGTATTCCATGCTGGCAGTGGAAGGCTTTTTCACAAGATTTTGGAGTGTTTCTGAGGAGAAATTGATACTGTACAGAATTCATGAGGTCAAGAATTATTGTTGGACAAGAAGGCCTGGCTCGCAATCTCCCTTCCAGTTCATTCCAAAGGTGTTGGGAGGGGTTGTGGTCAGGGCTCTGTGCAGGCTAGACAAGTTTTTCCCCACTGAATTTATCCAACCATGTCTTTATGGACCTTTGTTTTGTGCACAGTCATGCTGTAATAGAAAAGGTTTTTCCCCAAACTATGTCCACAAAGTTGGAAGCATGGTGTTGTCCAAAATGTCTTGGTATGTGGAAGCATTCAGATTGCCCTTTATTGGAAGTAAGGGCCCTCGCACAAACCCTGAAAAAACTGGTGTGTCCAAATACTTTTGTCCATTTAGTGTATGAGGCTCTCATAAAGCAAGCATGGGAACATACTAATATGGCTATAAAGGCAAGTGTGTAAAACAATTGTATAAGACCAAGTCCAGACCTCAACTGATGATGAAATTGTATTATTTATCAGACTTTATGGTTTGACTGAAATGCTAGTAAATGTGGTGAAAGGACCTTTTCTGAACGTGTGAAGTCCTGTATGGTTTTTAAAAGCAGGATGTATTAAAGAATATTTTTATGTCAAAAGAAACTCTACAGCTGAATGTATCCTCACTCTCTCTGTGTACAGCTCAATGTACCGCAGCTACTGTTGACTTTCAGCTCATTTACATTCATGCCCAGTGCTCCCTTAAACAAAAACACAAAAGGTAAAGAAAGACACTTCTAAGCGCAAATGAGTGCTTTCGAGAGACTAGCTTTCCTACTTTTAACTGCTAATAAAACTACACTTTTATTAAAAACTCATTTTCAATCATGTTTAATTGCACTGCATACTCAAGAAATAGATTTCATTAAGTAACTGTGGTGAGAGTCAGTCACTGAAGTAAATATACTAAAATAAAAAGGCATTCCCTCTAACACCTTCTCTAACACCAAACACCTTCTGAAGACTCATGTATTCAGAGAGCATGTCCCCTCCTGATGGATCTTCTTGCACTACTAAGTACATCAAGATTTTTGCACTTAGATCTCCCCTCTGGTTCTCAGAAAACTGGAGTGTTTCCTCAAACTGTTGGTGGCTTTGGATGTAAGCGCCTGCCAAATGAATGTAATTATTAACATTAACCTGATTTAACTTTACCATAGCAAGTTCATTCATTAAGCATGTCACACATTAATAAACGAATGGGTGCTCATGCAACTTTCAGCTCCGCACCAGGATTTTGTGTTTTATTTTGTCACCACAAAGGTGTCTGACAGCGCGAGCCTGTGGCAAGACAGACTATATCAGCAAGTTTTTGCAGCAGTCACATTTTCATTTATGGCATTTAGCAGATGCTTTTCTCCAAAGCGACTTCCATTTCCTACCTTCAGGGGACAGTCTCCCTGGAGCAACTCTGGGTTAAGGGTCTTGCTCAGGACCCCAGTGGTGGTATGCTGAAGGTAGGGTTCAAACCCATGACCTTTTGGTCCAGAAGCAAGTACCTTACCCACTAGGCCACCACCACCGAAAAATTTCCAATTTTGTTGAATGTATTCCCCTTCATAGCCTGTTGATGAAAATGTGTTACTGGTTAACTAGTTTTAGCATAGGTGAATGAAAAAAAGCAAGGGTTCTCAAATCTTCTCAGCTAGGGACCCCTTCCAGTGTCACATATGAAATATTCAGGGACCCCTGCACTCATTTGTTAGAAACACTAGGGAAGTATTTAGCTGTTTAAGTACATTTGTGTAACTCTATGATTGTAATATATGTGCAGGTATTAGGACTAAAAAAAATCGAATGATATTTTTGGTTATTGTGATAAACTTTGTTATGACATGCTCTTGTGCTTTTCGGCGCATATTCTGAATATTGTAAGTACTAACCAACACCGCACAGTTGAAAGTTGCACTATACAAATTAAAATAAAAATATAAGAAATGTGTCTTGCTTTATTGGATTTAGCACAGCACAGGTTGTAAAAGCTAAGACTGTAAAATATGAAAAAAAAACAAACTGAATCATTAAAAATTTACCTTTTTTGTTTCTGCCAACTATTTAAATCTCAGAAAATGATATATTGGAGTACATATCATGTGCACTGATAGTTTTGTGATATCTTTGGCATGCCGTCCACCCCAATTTAAGATATTGACTCAAATTTAAAAGTCTAAAGACCGTGTTTCTTTTTATGTAAAGTCCCACTCCTATCATTTGAAACAAATTAAATCAGGGACTTCCTTGCTATAAGTCACACACTTATGGAACCACACTGGAAACCTACTTTTGAGAATAGAACACAGAATGGCTGTCCACTGAAACTATGAGAGCATACAGGAGAACATATTTGAACGACGCTGTGAAGAAAACAACAATTCTATCTTGTTTTACCCCTACCGTCAGAGAGAAAAGGCCAAACTTTGGTATGGTATCTCTACAGCCAGGTGGTTACATTGTTAACACTGGCCTTTAGCTCACTATCCTGCTCATCTTGTGTCATCATCATTTCTGTGATTTGAGTAATCCATTCTTTCCACTGCAATGATATGAAGGACTGTACGAGGCTTCAAGATCAAAATCAAAGTGAATTTTATTGTCATCTCAACCAAATACAAGTACACAGAGAGACGAAATGGCAAAGCTCAGGTTCCACATAGTGCAATAGACATAAGATGCTGTGCGACACACAGAACAGTGCAAGTAAAGATGTATAAAATAAGAGTAAGGTTTAACCAAACCTGCCCTGAGTTTGTGGACAGCTCTGCATAATATATATCAATGTAAGTAGAATTTACTAGCAAACGGGAAAAAAATCAAGACAGCCCACCCCCAAAAGTCTACCCCAGAGACCTCCTGTCTTTATGATATGTCAGATGGGAATTTCATAGTCTTAAAACTAGAAAGTATCACTCTACTGCAGCACCACTGTAGGACAGGAGTAGGCATGTGTTTATTTCTTTCTTTATTTACTTTTGTGTCTAGGAATCTGACCAAAAAATATCCAGTTTCTACTGGGAGAATCTCCATAAATGAGGTGATTGAAGGGTGAGAATAATCAAATGAAACCACAAGATGGTGCTACCGTTACACTGCAGCTAGAATGAAGGGAACTGCTGCAGCCCTGACACTCCAATAGAAGGAAGGCCCTGTAATTCAAAGATCTCTAAAATGTAATTAAAAGGGGTTCATAGGATGGAAACGGAGCACAGTGCCAGCAGTAAATATATAATTCATCAAAGATATAAATTCCATAAATGTCTCTTTAAATTATAGAGTATTTTTCTTTTGATAGCTGTTGTTTAAAAGTCCAGCCGAATGGCACAGCAAATAAACTGTAAATCACAGAGAAGTCATCAAGAACTCAGAACAACAGCCTCCTTTCGGACACGTCTGAGGGCCATTTGAAAGAAAATGAATAGTCCTCAGACACCATAGAGAGTTTTTAATGTTTGAAATAGTTTAGCACATCTTTTAGATAGGGCTATGAATGGGCGGCCGCAATGACACTTTTTTAGCAAAAGCAATTTCCCCTCAGTATTTATGTTGAGCCGTGAAACATGTGAAGTATCAAACCATAACACTTTGGTGGTTTGTCCACGCCGAATCAAAATGAAGAAAAGCGCCTGGGGCGTGTGTCCACTTGAAAAGGCCCTGATGTAATGTCCCAAGGAGATGGGTCACTCTGCTGAACTAATACACTGCCCTGTCACCGGAGCAGAACCCCTTTAATTTACAGGCACCCACACACACCCCATAAACACACGCACAGCCCAGCCCTGCTAACTCTCCAATCTCTTCCCCCAATTATCAGGCCTTAGGCTGAGGCAATATGGCTGGCTGGAAGCTCTAGAAGTCTCTGTGGTAATCTCAAAGCCCTCATTCTTCATCCCACTGCATCTCGCTTTTTCCAATCTCTTTGCTTTGACGAGTCTGGCCATTATTTTTCTGAGGTAAAGCAAACTAGCTGAGGTTAAAGTCAAAATGAGTGCAAACAAAGAGAAGGAGATCGATACCAAAGCTCTACTCATATCGACCAGGTGTAAATGTGCCTGCAAAAAGGGCCAGAATAAAAAAAACAATAAGACAGAAGTGTAGCCTGTAGGATATTATATTAAGACAAAGTTTAACAACTGCTCTGTGCATTATGAGCACTACTGGTGAGGTTTTAAAACATGTTTACATTCCTTCATTACTCGGTTGTAATGTCCGGCAGTATGTTTAGGACAATGGACTCAAGGGAGTCAGCACTAAGTAAACAAAATGTTGCTACATATCATTCGTTGAAATGATTTTACACTGACATTAGCATTTTAAATGAAAAGAAGAAATAGGATAAACTGAGTATAACCACATTCAGATACTCAGAGTCAGGACAGAACCCCCATTGAGACCTCTTACCATATCACCATATCAGGCCTGCTTTAACCTGACAAGTGATAAGTATACTGATGTATATACTATTATGTTATAAATAATGCTGGTGCTAAAAAAACTAGTTCATGCTTTTATCACTTTAAAACTTGATTACTGCAGTTCTACCTACCAGAAAAAGAACTTATTCAAAACTCTGTTTCAGCAAGAGCTCTCACTCATACTAAACATGCACAGCGTATCGCTACCTCTATGGCTACCCTTTAGTTAACATACAATAAAAGCTACTTCTCATTACCTTTAAAAAGCTAAATGATCCCCCACAGGGCTGTTGGTTGTTCCTCATACTAGACTGCCTTCCTGGGGTCCAAGGGCCCTTTAAATTTATCCTTTTAAAAGTGAAAGCATATCTCTGCTCCCAGTACCACCTTTCATTATATGTTGTTGTCCTGTTCATGGTTTTCAGTTTATACTGTCTTTGTCTTTTTACTGAATTTGTTTAGCTTTTTTCATTGTCTTTAAATGTGTTATTATTATTATTATTATTAGTAGTAGTAGTATTAGTATTACTACTGTCATTATTATTAAAGGTAAAAATCCATTAATGATTGTAAATCTGAAAAGTTTCCATTTTGACTGTGACAAAAAAAACCAAGCACCTTTATATTTATCGGTTAAGCACAGAAGAAGTGAGCACCGCTGGATTAGTCATGAGGAAATGGAAAACAAGGCCATCCATTAAAACTCTGAGCAATAAGGGGACTCTGAGGGCAGCCGCAGACAGTGGTTTTGAAGGAGCCATGGAGTTCAGTAGCTGAATGAAGGTGTGCAATGATATAAAGAGCTCAGCTGACCTGTGAAAAGAATACATCAAAGCACATTTGAAGTTTGCCAGAGAGACGCAGCTAAAACATGGGATAAACTTTTGTGGTCAGACGATTCAAATGTTGAGTTTATAAGAAAAATCCAAAGCGCTACGTGTGCCGCACACCAAACACAGCTAAATCACCATCCAAGCAGTGTAGTACTGGAGGGGCAGCATCATTTTGTGGGGATGCTTTTCCTCAGTGGGGACCAGGGAATCTGTTAAAAAGATTAATAGATGATGCACAATGAAAAAGATACTCCAAGACAACCTTCCGTTTCCTAAAAAATAAAGCTTGGAGAAACTTCACTCTTAACTGTTTTAACTCTTCTTAAGCACCGAGCTAAAGCAAGACAAGATTGTTTTAACAAAAAAACGTGGACCAAGCCAAAGTCCAGGTCTCAGTTCCACTGAAACTGCAGTCCACATGCATCATCCAACTAATCTGAACAACCATGTCAATCTGCCAGGAAGAATGGGTGAAACTATTATTGCAGCAAAAGTTGGATCTACCAGGCACACATCTGAAGAGGCTGAATATTAATGCAAGCAGCATTTTTCAGTTTTGATTACTTTTTTAAGAACTGCTGACAAATATTGAATTTTGACTAATTTATTTTAAGAGTGTATTGGTTTGCCATAAAGTAATAAATGGAATAATCTACAAAGCTGAATGCTTTTGCTAGGCACTGTGTATGTACCTATTCAGCCTGTAGCAGTTTGCCAAGCCCATTGATGTTGGAGTTTTAAGGAGTGTTTTAGGACCACCAATAAGAACAAAACTAATTTACATATGACAGCCTTAAAGGCACAGTAACAAAACTGCATGTTTAATAATTAAGGATTAAGAGAGGCTAGAATGGCACGGTAAAATGAATTACAAATATCTTTTATATGAAAACACACAAATGTCATAAGTGGATCTATATGCAGAAGAATGCTCAGAGGGCATTAATTGGACAAACACAAATAAACATGAACTTCTGGTTTATAACGTCTGGTTTTCCATTCCCTTTATTTAGTTTGGGGTTCTTTTTCTATATATATAACTTGGTAGCACAGGTTCAAGGTACTATAAGGCTTAAAACTATGCAGGATAGTCAGTCTCTATGAATAAGAATCACTACTCATCCAGTAACATTGGGAGAAAGTAAAGTGGCCCTCTATTTAGTCGCATGTGACCACACCACAGCACATAGTGTGAAATTCTTTACTGATTCACTAAGAGAAGCAGTGGGCTGTGACTAACGAAGGTGCCCAGGAAGCAGTGTTCAGGGGTACCTCAGTGGTGTCACTGGCAGTCTTGCAATTTGAATCTATGACTTTCTGATGACAGGGGCAACTCACTAATCACCAGGGCACCAACAGCCATAAGGTATTTAATACAGACAATGGCCCTACACAAAATTTGAGATTACGAGAAAGTTCCTCAGTTTAGGTAAGAAGCAATGTTTCCCAAATCAGGTCTTGGAGGTGCCCTGCACATTTTAGTGCTTTCACTGCTTTAACAAATGTTGTTGAGGGGTTGTTAATGAGTTATTCATATGGGTTAGAATCAGAGAAATGACAAATCAGGTCAATTGAGTAGCTTGAGATCAAACGGGTACCTTGGGATCTGTACTAATAGACACATATGTCAGAATGCTGTTCATAGACTTTAGCTCAGCCTTCAACACAATCATCCCTCAAAAGCTGATTGTGAAACTGATTGGGTTGGGGCTGAACACCACTCTCTGCAACTGGATCCTGGATTTCCTGACAGAGAGGCCCCAGTCAGTACGGATGGGCTGCAATACCTCCAACACCAGCACACTGAGCCTCGGAGCGCCGCAGGGCTGTGTGCTCAGTCCCTCTCTTCACACTGCTGACCCACGACTGCACAGCCACACACAACACCAACTACATCGTCACGTTCGATGACGACACAACTGTGCTTAGGTTGATGAGCAGCAATAATGAGTCAGCCTACAGAGAGGAGGTGAAACAGCTGTCAGTGCAGTGCAGGGACAATAATCTCTCTCTTAATGTCGACAAGACTAAAGAGATGATTGTGGACTTCAGAAAATCAAGTCCAACCCACACCCCACTCAACTTCAATGGTTCTGCTGTGGAGACAGTAAGGAGCACCAAGTTCCTTGGTGTGCACATGCCTGAGGACCTCACATGGACAAGCAACACCACCTCCCTAACAAAGAAAGCCCAGCAGAGACTTCACTTCCTGAGACGGCTGAAACGAGCAAGCCTTCCACCTCCCATCCTCACTTCGTTCTTCTGAAGGACCATCGAAAGTGCATCACTATCTGGTACAGCAACTGTAACATGTCTGACCGCAAGCGGCTGCAGAGAGTAGTCTCAAAATTCGATGCTCTTCTGTTTAAAATTTACTTATTGTCTATAGTGTTTGCACAGTCAAAAGGAGCGGTTCAGGATACATTTCACTGCGTGTTGTACTTGTATGACTATGCATGTGACAAA
>JBBPCY010000109.1:13099347-13120390 GCA_037974405.1 Brachyalestes nurse
AAATGTTCATTTTTTATTCTTTTGAGCTCAAATTTTGAACATCAGTTCACAAGGTCTGTGGCTATGGCCTAGAGTGTCAAAATTGTCAGCTTTTAAACTATTCTTTTAGGATACAGTAGTAGAATTTAGAGCATCATAACATTTCTTTAGAGCAGGGTTTTCTAAACCCAACCAAATTCCAGCCCAACTATATTCAAAATTGTTGGACTTTACAAATATAATTGGTCTTATTACTGGAAATGATGAATCATTATACACAGATGAGGTTGGAAGCCTTTAAGAATGCTGTGTAATTTGAGAAAGAATAAAGTAGATCCCACTCCCATTTTTTAAGAGGCACAGAGGTCTTAGATTCCTAGGCTTTGAGATCACATGAATGTTACGATTTGACGTCTTAATTTAAAAGCACAACAATGCGCATGCGCATTTTTATGAAAGTAGAAAGAAATTTTGTCTTTGTATTTGAGTGTGTAATATATTGGTCAATATGCAATATACCATTAGATTACTGATTGTGACTTGATTTTCAAAATGTCATGAACACTAAGTGCTTTCAAATGTTTTTTCCTTTATTGATCTTACTTCTGTGTTATTGATGTTGATACTTTATTTATATAATTCAAACTCTACTTAAAATGAATTTTGTTTTAAATTAATATAAAGCAAACATTAAAATGTAATTAATTGTCTTCAAATTATTGGACCTCCTAAACAGTTTAAGGTAAAGTAAAGTGGCATTTGACAGATGCCCTTATCCAGAGCGACTTACTTAGCGACTCATTAGTTACAGGGACAGTCCCTCTTGGAGCACCTGAGGGTTAAGTGTCTTGCTCAAGGACACAATGGTAGAAAGTGGGGGATTAAACCTGTGACTTTGTGGCAAATGTTTTACCCATTAGGATACTACCCTCAAATGTCAGTGTATTTTTTCCTATTCTTACAATTGGCAAATAATAAACTGAACTGAACCATTGATGATATACAACGTATATTTTCAAGCTAGATGTTTCTGATAAAGTGGCCAGAGAGTGTACATCACCCAACTCTACATTTCAACTCTTTAAGACTGTAAGGGGCCACTTTACCTTACTTTACAAAATGAACTTCACAAAATGTACTGATTACTTTTCTAAATGCATAAAGAGTTGAAAGCTAGTACGGTGCTGTATTTTCTAGTCATGCTTATTTACTGCTGGAATCATTAACAGCCCTTCTCATACGTTCAGTTGGCTTAGTGTTTGTAGTGACCTAAAAGAAACTGGAAGTTTGCTATCAAAGCAGTGAGACTGTGCTTCTTGCTAGACATTACTTTCATTTCTAATATCTTTGTTAATATTTGCTGACATTTAATGCTTCACCCCCAGGTAATTCCAAAACCAAAGGGAAAACTGTCAGTTCCTTAGGAACAAAAGAGCCAGATACAGAAGAAGAGAAGTAAGTGTATTTATGACATCTCATGCTTAGCACATCAGAGTTTTGGGTTTTAAATTCACTGATTGTCTTAGTTTGAAAAACTGAGTTATTGCAAAAACTAGTTATTTGTTAAACTTGAAATGGTGCATTTAGAGCTTTTAAAAAAAAAAAAACTATTGGAAATCATGTTAAATTGTATGCACAATCATTTTTAAAGTGAATTTTATGCGGTAACTTTTATAACTGATCAGTAATAGTGGCATTATCAGACCACTGGAACAAAAAGATATCTCTCATCATTAGGGGATATTTCCTTTGTCCCACTTGGCTGATGGTCATTATGACTGATCAGAATTTAATGACAGGACATGGAGGGAGCTTCATCACCAGCCAAAAGCCTTTGTGATTTAGACAGCACTAAAAATAGTTGGATAAGGAGTGTTTAAGAAAAGACCTATTTCCTTTCCAGCGCTTACTAACACAGGGCCCCACTCGATCCATCAAGACAAGCATTAGTTTTGAATTTTATAGTGAAGTCATTTAAAAGGAAGCTTGTTAAATATATATAAAAACATCAATAAAGACAATGAGCTTATGATTCATTTAAGAAAGTATTCATTTGGAAAGTCATACTAGAGAGCCATGGTGATCCTTACTGGATGTGGACCACAGACAAAGCTGTGAAAATGTATCAGATATTTCTGAAGCCTTATTGCAAACCTTTTGTTGTTGTTTTGGTTTTTTTTTTTTTAAATTAATTTATAAAATGGTTCTCCTAGCCTTGAATACACACACATTTCTCTTTTTTTCCTCTAGAATGCTTTTTTTCAGATCTAAAGTGGAAGGATCTTTAGAGACATTAATAAAAACCAGGCATCAGCTGGAGAGATTAGTGGTATGTATGGCAGATCTTCCTTGTTTTCATCCATATTTCCCTAGCATGGAACCTCCAAAGGCATTGATGAGCCACTTTATTATGGACGTTTATCTTGCATCTACACACACTGTCCATCTATCAGCTCCAGTTATTATATAGGTTCTCTTTGTAGTTCACAAATACACACTATGGTCCATCTCTTTCTTTAGCCTGCTTTACCCCATTCATCATTGATCAGCAGGACTAGTATTGTTTGGGTTGTGGATTATTCTTAGCCCAGTGGTGACACTGACATGGAAGTGTATCACACCGCAGTGCTGCTGCAGTTTTTAACACCTCAATGCTGATCATAGTCTGAGTACATTTTATTTATACAGCAAATAACCACACAGTTCTCCACAGACTCTTTTAAACAAAATACTCAATCCTTGTCCAGCACAAACTATTCAATAGTTACTAAAAGCCAGTCATTAAAAATGCATTTTGAACATGGATTCAAAAACAGTTACTGATGATGCCTGTCTGATGTTTATAGAAACAGAAATAGCACAACAACCTTTTAGTTTAAGACAACATCTGCTCTTCACCACGGCATTCATTTGTTTATCAAATTTTAGCACAGAGCCAAAAATAACCCCAGGATTTATTTGTTCTTTAACACATATGCTAGAGAACACCGATTTTCCAGCAAGCTGTTGGAGAAATGGGAAGAACTTAGACAGTGTCGTTTTACACTAGTAGGAATTTGGTTGGATGTTTTAATTACAAGAATAAATGCAAATCTATGTACATAGACATTTACACAGAGAGAAAAGAGATATACTGAATCTCCATTGAAATTACCATTGAAAATCTTTTTTTCGTGTAGACTTAACCTTGGCCTGGAATTCATTAATTAATGTAGTACATAGTGGACAGCTTTGAATAATTTGTTTGTGTGCAGCCAACAGAGGGCAACAGTGAGCTGCAGAGTTTCTTACTGATGAGTTCTGCTGATTTGCAGACTGAGCTGGAGAGGCACAAAGAGCTGAGTGAGTCCTCATCATGTCATGTGTGTCCACCATTTACTTAATCACAGTTCCTATATGGCCGGCTATTCATAAACATATGTACTCCTCTGAGTGTCCAAATCTAGATGAGGAAAGGGCTATATGTAGAGCTTTGTTTGGTGTTTTGGGCTGAATTGAACAATAAGGTAATTTTTTTTTTCCCAGCATCTAGGGTTGCAGGTTGCATAAATACAGCAAAAAGTCACGAGGGTTGTCTCCAAGGTAAGTGAATGAAAGCTGAGTTAGTGAGAATTAACTGGATTGATGCAATAATACCAGCTTTGTGCCATTAATGTTCTTGAAGGTACAATACCAGAACTTTGACTGATACTCATAACAAGTCTAGTGTCCGTGTGCTTGACATCAGAATGATATGGCAAAAAAACTTTTGTCATGTTCTGAACTCTGGGGGCCGGATGTACTGAGCCAAACTTAACACAAGGCCACATGTGTTAATAAACTCGAAATAAACTCTTCACTTGTGTGTTTTGGATATAATAATGGATGTGTTTCTGCCCATCACAGTCTCATCAACTTGCACACTTTGATTTGCCTGTAGGCCAAATACAATATAATATTAACCTTTTTAAGTGAAGAGTTTAAAATATCAACAGTTAGAGCATTGAGCAGTTTTCAGTATATGGTGCAGGATTAATCCTTGAGAGTTCCTTTAAAGTTCCTTAACACTGAAACACTCCGCTCTTGCAGTTCCTTTCAGATGAATACTGTTTTACTCTTTCACAGAACAATCCTTGTTTGGCCCTGACAAGACGATAAGTTGTATTGAATTGATTCAAATTACAGTATTATGATTGTGACCTTTTTGCTTTGCTTAAAAGCGGCGAAGAAAGAAAACATTTGGAGTTCCACTCATTTATGGGCCGTGATTGATTTCAAGCTCTGAAGATTTTGGTTTTGTTCACATGGGGTTTGGGAAGGCTGTGGCATTTCCTAGGCTTCGTCTTATCAGTGGTAGATGACCATAAAAATGTTTTGCTGCCATCACTGCCTGAATAAAAGAAATCACTCCTTCTTTTTTTAGGCCCAAGAACAACATTTAGTTTTCATAACACAAACAACTGAATACTTCTCTTCATGAAACAGAATAATGTAATTATTTCAAGCACGTATTCCGCCTTCAGCAAAGCTGCACTTGTGATCCAGTCACATAATGGTGACTTGTAGCAAGTGAATGAGAAGGATTGTAGTGAAGTTCAGCCTGTTTTTAAGATAAGGTCCTTCACACTCGAGGACCTTGGCGTATACAGTGCTTGTAGCTCGTCGCCGCAGGAATGTCACATTTTTGATCACATGGTGGAGCATGAAATTTATCAGCGTGTAGAGTCCATCTTACAACAACAAAGTACACAATGTTTTCACATTGATCACCCGCGACTGAAAACTGGACGTTTGTTGCTGTGGGACAGGCATTTGGTGAACACATTTTTATTCAAGGCTGCGTGGGGGCATGGCTACAAATGTGTCGGCGTTTCAGATCAGGGAAGATGATCTTGATGTGTTAAGGTTTGTGTGGGGTTAAATGTTTGCTAGAGAGAGAGAGATCTGTATCTCATCCATGCGGAACAGTTGCAATACCTGATAATTGTATCATAATTGTAAATAAGCTCCTGGAAAGCAGGGATCAGATTGTGACAGGTCTGCCCATTTCTGACTGATTTTTGCACATCTCTGCTTTATTGCTCAAAATAATCAACCATTAGTGGTTAATGCTTTGTAGGCCATATTAATAGAATACAATAGGACATTTTTTGGCTTGTCCTAAAACATTTTCTGAAATGGTAATACACTTATTTTAAATTATATGACACATTTTTGGTCAGTTGAAGCAAGCATATGGGTGAGATATAACTTAAGACACAGAGCACTTGTGTATTTTTAACATGCTGTACTGTTAAAGAGAGAGCTAAAACTAGAGATTAATTTCTGAATCGTCCGTGTTTTTCTTCCATGGATTCATAACCATGATCGAAGATATGTTGAAAAAAAGATATGTTTGATAGGAAGAAAAGTATTCAGACACCACAAATCAATAACATTAGTACTTTGTGAAACCATTGTTACAGCTTTTCGATGTCTACAGTAAGAAGTAATTACCGTTTTGCAGCATTGTGGTTATATTTTGGCCCATTCCTTTTCGCAAACTGTCTTGAATTCTCCAAGGTTACAAGGGTGCTCCTGATGGATGTGCAATTGTAAAATACTTCATAAATATTCAAAGGGATTCAAGTCAGTAGATTGGCTAGGCCATATAAGCACCTTCATCTTTTTTAGAAACCAGTCTTGACTTGAAATGTCTAATGTCTGCCTAGATTCAGTTACTTGGTTGGTGAGGTTGAATTCTCCTCCAGTATGTCTTGGTCCATTCATGTGTCCTTCGATAACCTGTTTGTAGCCCCACGTCAAGTTGCTCCCACCTCCGTACTTCACTGTTAGTGTGGTGCTTGTTGAAATCTTCCCAAACAAAGGCAACAATATGCAAGAGAACATTTGTACAGTATTCCAGTCTTTGATCTTATTTTAATTTATATAACTTGTTTTAAATGTCTTTCTTCATGCTTATAAATGCATACTTTTAGTTCATAATTATTAATACACAGTCTTGACTTTAACATCCAAACTGCCCATTCAGTATACAGTATATATAGGTTCAACGTGTTATGCATCCCACACTCTGCACCTAAGCAGATGGTCACCCGAGCTGACGTGATGGTAAGGATATGACACTAGTTTGTGTCATAGCCAACTTGAGCGGCAGGCAGTGTGATACCACCAAGACAGCTGCGAAAATCCACAAGGATATTTTGACATTGACTGACAAATCTCTGAATCCATGTCTTTAATGCTGCACCTCTTCAGTTCCTAAACTTTCATGATGGCTTCTGCAAACATCCCTTGTGGTTGTATGAAGTTATAATCAGAGTTGAGAGGGTTGGAGAGGGGTCAGGAGCACATAACCTCTCAAACTGCTAAAGAATAACTGGGAAGGTCTAGAGAAATGCTTGAAGCAAACTTTTCAGGACTGTTAAGTTTGTAGTAAGCGTTCTTGAAGCCACTGCTCCCAACAGTTGGACCGGCTGTAAATTTCCCAGCTCGTTCAGGCATTACCAAGTGGCTAGCCGCGCACAGTATGTGCTGATGAGCACAAAATGGAAAAAGAGAGCACAATAATTCTGAGGCAAGTTTGCTGCTTGGACCGAGAGGTATTGATTATTTGTGTGTTGCGGGAGATTTGGAAAATTCAATTAAAGGAGTTGAGCAAAGGATTCATAAATCGGCCCTCGCCTCCGCCCACTGTATGCCCCCTACAGAGACATTGTTATGTTCTAAATCAATGTTGCACTTCACAATATATTTTCTTTGGAGCATGAAAATAAATAACATTTAAACAGTTCTGCTTACTGCTGAAACAAGTTTTATCTTCACCAAAGCTCTCTGTCACTGCGAGGGCGGCTGCCTGCGCACGCCACAGAGGTAGTAACGGATTTTTATGGCAAATGTTCCATAAGAAAATCCTATATAATGTGAATTTTGCGATGGAAAAATGAGGAGGAAGGGGACGGATCAGCAGTATAAAAATTGATCAGGCCGTAGATGGGGTCGAGTCAGGGGAGATTTGTAAGACAGCCTTAATAGACTGTATTAAAGAAAGATTCCTTAAAAATGTAATAAAACAAATAGGTTTTCAGCAGTTGGCTGGGGAAAGGGTCACAGACCCTGCTCTCTCCACATCAATCTGGCACTGCTGATGGATAAATGGGGTCTGTTTGGGGTGAATTTTATGCTTTTTTATGCTTTTTCTTTGGAAAACAGAGACACAATTAAAGGTATGCTGTATATTAGAAGGCTTTTGGGAGGACAGGTGACTGGCTTTTTTCACAAGGCTTTGATACAGACTCCGTCACATGCTTTTATGTCCACATACATCTGAGGTGGAAATTTAATACGTCACCATGATTTGAGCAGTGTTTCAGTTCTCTTATTTGAATACAGATTACTGATGTGGCTTAGACATTCTGAAGCACTACTATTGTATTTCTCCCTACATACTAGAGCTTTCATAAACCTGACTGCATGTGTTGTGTCAAAGATGATAATTTGAAGTCTGTAATCCATTTGTGTGGATCTCACAGGTACGATGCAGACTGGCAGCTCATATGAGTTTCTGAAGAGAATCCTACGGTAAGTCTTTTTCTTCATGCAAATGGAATAGCTCTGCTTGTCTTGGGAGAGGCTGCAGTGTGTGGATGCAGCACTGGACTGCCTGTCAAGCTGGAGGCAGTGAGACGTCTGGGTAGCTGCCAGTCAATTCTGCACGTGTCAAAAGCAGATGGAGCAGCAGACACTTTCCCATCCGGCCTGAGACACATTTACTCTGAACCTGCTCTCCTCAAGGGCTCCTGCCTTTCCTTTCACCCACAAACTGCCAAAATGTTGATTCTACGATGCACGCTGAGCTGCGCTGCTGCAAAAATGTTTGTACCTCTGGCATGCTGTCGCATTAGAGCTGATTCAAAATGAGATCTATACAAATACAAAAGAATGGAAAAAAAAGATGTACACACATGCAGTTGTTTGTAGAAGCGTGCAAACCTTTTTCATGTTTATCTCTCGTCTCTTTATTTGGCAGTGGCTGAGAGGGCCAATCTGAACAACAGCTGGTGCCTACACAAACCATTTCCTATTTCTGCTCAAGGTGGATCATATAACTCTCACTTTATCACCCCTAAAGGCCATGTGAAGGACAAAAGCGCAAGGTGGCCCATTAACAGAACTTGTGTATTCCCCATATATTTTATTTTCTTTGTTGGAAGAAAAGATCTCGGGATGTGGTTTGAGGAAGCTGGTCCTGAACGTAGCACTATTCGCCATGGCTGTGCACTCAAAGACATTCCTGCACTGTGTCCATGTGTGCTGTGGACCTCCAGCTGTCTACTATCTCTACAACTGACCCATCAGCACTCACTTGATCGGATTTCTTCAACTCCTGTTCAGATGACTACGGCCAACTTAAACTAACATCCAGACCTACAGTTAGCCAAGGTAAAGGTTCCTAAGGAAACAATACCAAATGCTTCCTATAATTTTGTTCTTTGTCCCATGTGTGCCCCTTTCTGTCCTTCATTTCTCAATGTTGTTTTGCATTTATTGTATCTGGACCAACAGTCCATTGTCCTCCTATGTGTGTATATGTGGCTGCAGGGCTTGTGCGAGCTGTAACACTATAGCCCCTTTGTGACCTGATAACATTTACAGTCGTAATAGATTTTTTTAATGTCAGTCATTAAGTCCTGTGACGGAAGTGGGGGTGTTGTGTGCACCTTTGTTCCTCTGGTATTTCAACTTTATGACATTGTGTTCGGATATGTCCCTTCCCATCATTTTTGTTTAATGGCCCATGAAGTCGATATATTTAATTTTAAACATGTAGCCTTTGTGTGGGCAAAGTATTTAGTCATTGTGGGGATTTTTTTTGTTGTTCAATTAAACAGTAGGTTCATTGATTTTTCAAAATTTCTGCACATTTCAATCTCTGAGATGTAAACTTAAAAAAAAGATTAAAATTTTGCCTTATTTTAGGCAAAAAACAATTCACAGACATAACACATCTCTCTTCTTCTGATGTAACATCTTTCTGTAATGCAGCTTTTAGAGACATTAAAAGCTTCATAGGTGGGGTTCCTATCACCAACACTGAACAATTCTGACTGTAAATTTCTCTTAAATGATTATTAAGCAGATTGTTTCAGTTCATGGAACTCCCATATAAAGTGTAAAATGCTAAATTATTTTTGCATTAAACTACACTTATTTTTTCTAATGTTCCAGCTGCATGTTCAGAGCAAGAGGCTGAAACATAAAAGTATTTTGTACAAAAGCATTTTATTCATGTGTAGAAAATCTGGTAATAAATGATGTCAGCAAGAGGTCCTTGTTGTTTGGTCATTTCCAAGATTCAGTTTCATATTTGCAGTTCATGATGAGGAGCCTTTGTATTTCTCCATAATAATATTTATATCGTTTAGCAAAATGTTCTCTCTATTCTTAATTCTTTACCATTTTAAACTGTGCTGAAGGGACTTCCCCAAAACATCTATTCAGAGGAAATTAAATTTCCTAAATTGGGCCCATTCCATTTTAACTGAAGGGATTCTCCTTTCCTTTTGTCATCTTTCTCCATGATTATCCCCTTTTTATAAGGCCCTTACTGAAGACTGACTGATGATTCGTGTCTGGAGACCCTCTCTCAGTTTGTTTTCTTTTGGCCTTTTCTGCTGGGCGACTCGGCCAGTTGGACGAGGTTGAAATATAGTAGCAGGGCCAGGAAATGGAGGAAAGAGAAAACGGAGACCAGCACTGGAAACAAATCAGGCAGACTTGCCGGAGGCTCCAGCACCACGCTCGTAAAGCTCAACCCAGCCATAGCCACCAACGAGACTCCGAACTGTAAAAAGACAAGATGAAGAGCACCTTTTCTGTTACCACTGAGAAAGACATCATAAAGACTTAGAGAACTGATGCCTTTCAGGAAAGTGAGACACCACCACAGACTCCATCTGCTATAGTAAAGGCCCTCATAGACTCATAAGTATCTGTTTATTTTTGCCCGAGTGAAAGAAGAAGAGTGCACTTCTAGGAGGTATAAGCATTAACATGTCTATTTAGGATGCTGGAGTGAGGGATCAGTAAGCAGGATTGGTAACAGGAACCTTAGCCCCATCACAAGGCCCCATTATTTATGTTGCTTCTGTAAATAAGTGTCCAGGCCTGTGTTAATGTCACACACTATATAAAGTGTCTCAGACATTCAGATTTGTCTGAAATCTATAAATTGTTTTATGGTTAAAGGCAATTTATATATCTGAAAACATGAATTATAGAAAAATCATCTACCCTATGGCATCTTTTAATGTTTTATTTGCATGCATTAAGCAGACTGAGGTGGAAGGACACTGGACACTTGAGCAGTGCTATATACTTTGAGGTAATACCATGATGTTATACTTACCATGAACTTGACCAGCAGGCTGAGGTTGTGTTTGGACAAGCAGTGTTGGGTGAGTTTGTGACAAGAGCCCAGTCCAAGCTCATCCGCTGAGCTTCTGTCTAAAGCGGAGAGAAGGTACACACCAAAGTAGAGGAAAGCCAGTGAAGTGACCATGTAAGGCAGAAGCAGACCATCCTTCAGTATCAGAGGGAGCATGCTACAGGATAAACAGCAGAAAATAAAGAGACATGGGACACAAGCCAAGCAAAATATTCACCAATTGAAAACTGATCAACAGTACCAAATTTTTAGGCTATGGTCATTTTTGGGGCATAGGATTAATATTACACACTACTATGCTAAAGTAGCCATGGTTTTAGGTTGGTCATCTTCAGGATAGCTGAAGAACAACAGTTTGTCGGTAAACTGACTGCCAACAGAACATCTATTTGTTAAGTTTTGCAGAAATAAGAAAGCACTGACCATTTGAAACAATACAAAAGGTCAATTTTAACAGCACAACATTCTACAGCAATTTGTAAATAATTATTACATTTAAATGCATGTGTGTTTGGAGCATTAAAATGTGCGAGAGTTGGTTGTCCCTGTGTATCTCCTAAGGGTGTCCGCTCCAATAGCTCCTTCATGGAAGCAAACCTAATTATACGCTATAACAAAAAGAAGTATGTATTTAACAAAGGACAACAACTCTGCTATTGCTAATGAAACTATATTTGAGGAAGCTGTCTGTATGAATCCACAGCACAGTGTTTGTACAAAAGGCTCTTAGTGAAACGGCATGTGAACTATGTCGTGATATCCATATACCAAACCATGCGCACAATAATTAGTTGATCGTGAAGAGCTGAACAGTGCTGTGAGTGACTTTATCTATTCTTATCAGTAGGGATAATCTGGATTTTTTTTATGGTTGATTCTGAGCCAGTTTCTGTACAGCTTATTTTTTGGCTAAGTTTATGTTTTTTTTATTTATTTTTTATTTAACCTTAAGCTGTGTGTGCTACATTAATACAAGTAACAAACCAGAATATATTGGCCAAAGCAATGATTAAATATTATTAGTTATTTAACGATCCAAATGAATAACATGAGCCATATAATATGCTACAAATAAGAGTTAACTGACTTTTTGAGTTCTGCATAATATTGCTACAATATGTTGGTACAGATGAAACATGCAGCATTTACAACACAGAAATAAAGAATCAACTGGCCAATTACAAAAAGAAATTGGCCAAGAGCAAATTTTGTCTGATTCTGATCATACATTCCTATTTTGTTTTGTTGTCATTTGAGAGATATAATCAAAGTCATCATTTGCAAAAATATTGGTTGAAATGTATCCTGCAACTGCTTGTCATTTAACTTAGCCTTTATGAAATGCTGGATGAAGTTCTATCCTTCACTGGTGATCATTAATGTAATAATTCAATTTTAATAACACTGAATGGCAAAAGATTCACATCAAAACAAACTTTGTGGAAGAAATGAATTTAAACCATCTACTTGTTTTATACTACAGTGCAAAACCGAATATACGGTCACTGCCAAAATAAAATATTACAATATTTAAAACCACTAACAGCCCTTTATTTGTCTGACAATTTTGTAATTAACACTGAGGTAACCCTGGCTTGTTGGGTCGGTCCATGTCAACCCACTTTCTTCTGCAATCCAACCCAAATTCTTACCTAAAAGTGGAAGCCAGAAGAAACCAGATGGCCATCAGAGGAAGTTCATTCAACAGAAGGCACACAGGCCTATAAACATATGAAGAAATTAAATGCATCATACAGTGTAGTGAGCCAGTGACTCACTATTTTGTTGCATTTTTTTAAAGGAGGGAAAGTATTTAGAGCCCCCTTCCATTTGTCAGTGAGCTGATTAGTGATGTTTTGGCCTGATCCCGCACAACACTCTCAGTCGAAAAACTCACTACTTAGATAAGCTCACAAAATGTAACTTTCATAAATGACAAACAACTGTTTATTAACATAAATAGAGATGCAAAACCAATTAGAACCAATTCACACAGCGTGTGTGAAACCTTACACGAAAACACATTCACCTGACGTCAAAGCTATTGTTATCTAGAGGGGGGCTTGTAGGTATGACCTCCCCGAGCCCTCCTCTGTAAGCCAATAATTACAGGACCTACTTTTCTGATCCTGTTATACTCATTCCATTGGCCTCAGAGCTGATCCTACACACACACACACACATGCACATATGCACGCACGCACGCACGCACGCACGCACACACACACACTACTGTGGTCCCGAATTGTCTCCTAATCCAGTGACATGCATTACTGATTGATTTGAACAACAGGTGCAAGGTATAACTCAGCAGTTAATAAAGCAATAATCTGGATAATCTAGCTTAATAGATCAAGGAAATCTGTAACCAAATCCACACAGGTGGCACAGCGTACTTTTATATACACATATGGAGACAATTTACTGAACTTATCAGAATTAGTCACATTAGAAATTGGTTCATTTTTAACACTGAAGGAACATCACATCAATTAGTCATTGTTATGAATTACAATTAAAAAATTGTACTCATCAGAAACCACAACACACTTTTCTAAACCAGTTTTTCATGCTGATTTCAGATCTGCTTTCAGTCACATCAACTTTTTGAATTATGAGGAATATTAGATTTGCAATAGACTTGCATGAGGTTTTTATTAAACCACAGGCACCAATCAAGAAACTGTTTCAATATTTCCAGTGCGAAGTCAGATAGCCCCCACTGTGGCATAGATATAATGATCAGTGTCAGTCAGCTACCACTGTTTCTTCAAAAACACTTAGCATATGATCATTATATGCTAATTATACCAACTATCATGCAATACATAACAAGCTTCATCATAAAAACTGTACGTGCAGGAAAAACTAAACACAGATTTGAAATCAGCATGAAAAACACTGCAAACCCCACATTAACTTATCTCTGGTGATTTTGACCTGTTGACCTGTGTTATTTGACTGTTCTTTTTACCTCCTAGTCAGAAAATCTGCAGAAAAGACCGACTTATTTTCATAGCAAGACTGAACTTGTTTAAGGTGATCACATCAGACATTTTTTTCATTAAGATTGCTCACCTGTACCTCCTGACATTGCCAGACATAAAAAAAAATTATAAAATTCTGATGCCATCACCGACCCAGAAGATTCATATCAGTGCATCCCATATTATTTTGCATAGTTTTCACAGCAACAGACAGTCAGTGGATGAATGCAGACTTACTGTGGGTAACTCAATCTTTATCAAATGTTTCAAATGCTTGGGGACACTTCATCATTAAGGTGGAAGCTCCAGGCTATAAAAGGCCCATGGCTCTCTTGATACAATGTTATAGACATATTAAGAGGTCACACACACTATTGAGTGCTGTACTGTGATACAATAAAAATTAATAGAATGGCCAGACTTACAAGGCTGGCAGCAGGATGGACTTCTCATGGACTTGAAAGGAGAAAAGGAAAAAGGTCAGCGACGAGTTCACCTGTCGTACAAGGCCAGTTAGATGAGAAAGAGTCAAAAATTCCAACCACTGAGCAGATTCTAACAATTATAAACACTTGGGCACCACTTACCAAAGCTAGCTTGAACTGCCACAATGTGGGTTTGGTCAACAATTTAACTGATGAAGGCAAGATGAATAGGACAGTGAGAACAAAACTGAAAATAAAGAGGGAAAAACAAAATCATATACTTGATATGGCTGAATTTTTGTAAACATAAACAGAGTTAGAAGAATACGATCAGTTGCCTCTGATGCCACCTCTAGTAATCAAAGCCATGTTGTGTAATGGCATGACGTGACTTCTTTTTATAAATGCTCATGGCGAATGTATAACATATGCATGCTAAAAATGCATTAAAACTGACACAATCTACCAAAAACCCAAAATGATTGCTCTTGCTCTTGTATAAGCTTAAAATGTGTTTAACATATGAAATCCATGTGCAAGCCATCTGACCACCATACTTATTCGAGCACAATGTCTACATACAGTGTGTGCTGGAAATAAACATAATGACTGATGGATACATTAGGTCAGTGTTCTCTATCGCTGTCCTGAAAGACACCTTCACTGAACATTATAGGGGTTTCTCTGCTTTGAACACTTACCAGCTAATTGGCAATCCCTTCGTTTAAAATAGGCGCAATAGAGAAAACACACTAAAATGTCTATTGTTGAGCATCAGAATTGTTCATGAGGTGTAAACTGAGCTAACACTCTCTCATACAGTCTTATCCAAATAGGGTCAGTTTTAGTCTGGACCTTACAAGACCTTATGGAAGAGCGCACAGCAAAAAAACACAAGTAATGCCAAGCAATCCCAGGAATTACCAGTTTTAAAGAAACACACACGCTGAAAACATATAGGGTATTCACTATAGGCCCTGCTCACACTAACAACGGGAGTGTGCACAAAATCCCTCAGCGAGGCTATTTTTGAGCTCAGAGATAAAGTAATAAAGGCTCTTTGTTTAGCAAGAAATCTCGGCCAAACCCATCTGCAGATTACTGACCAGATATCATTTGTTTACCAAAGCTCACAGATATCCTTAAGGTTTGATAATCTTCAGTGCACTCAGTCGTAATGAGTACTCCATAAGGTGTGCTGAAGGCCGGGTGGTAAACGGATGGAGTGTGATAGTAAATGGATGGACGCAGGATTACCTGAGGAGCAGCTGAGTGTCTCTGGACAGCAGGGTCTTGATCTTTATCAGCACGTTCAAGCTGCACCATGTGTTAGCCACTTTATCCTGCCAACCCACAAACATACAAAGACATGACATAGATGATATAACTCTCAAATAAATAAATAAACACAAATAATTTTCATCAATACTGCAGAGGCTTTATTTCTCTTCATATTCGCTCAGAAATAAAGCTAACTTGTAGGTTAAACATATGTGATGTTAATAGTACTAGCATGTTAAATGTCAAGCATAATGGAACTGGCTACCAGAATGGCTTTTTTCATTTCGTGGAAAGAAGGAAATGGAAATGGAAACTTTATAGATCAGGAAAATCTTAAGTAATAACTTGTGTATGTAGTCTATGTAATCTGATTTTATTTCAGGTAAATCTGGACCAAATATTGAGAGTAGCTGAGGTTTCTAACTGAGGTGGAAAAAATATAATAGTAATAAAACAACAAGCTACAAAACTTATGTTAATGAACTGTGTAATAAGTTCGATGAGGTTGCATGTCTTTCATTTGTATGTACTATGCTGAAACAACTGAATTCCATAGTAAAACTGCATTAGAGATATGACACACTAGTTGTTGATGGCTGGAACTGAGAGTACCAAGCTACAAAATTAGACCTCACAAATATGGTGGCCTTCTTTAAATACCTTGCAGCTTCTGAAGAGAAAGCAAATAAGTGGCATTACTCTACGTAATCATTTCCCAACTGAAAGTGTAATAAACATTCCAGGGAGTTTTTGTGACATCTGTGGATGGGGCAAAGGTGAAGAACCACTCCTGTCATGAATCTCCATTTCAAAGATCTGGGATGTCAAAAAAAAGCTATGCACTTATTTGTAAACTTAGAGACGTGGGGGTTAAATGTGTACGAGTCAGCGTGCGACTCGTCTTTCTGCATACCAAGCACATTCTCACCAATCTGCACCTAGCAAAGCCTGCAAGTTTTGCCACCCTGGAGCAGCCAGAGTCACACCCTTTAGAAAGCATGTCCAGTGTCCACTAGTTTAGTCTGTATTTGTATTTACGTTTACCTCTCTACTGGGGCACGGTCATGGGATTCCTCAGAGACTTCAGGCCTTTAGCAGTTGTGCAACAGTCTGATTAGAAACGGACACGCTGCTTCTACGCTACACTCAATATTGTCCACTCTTCACAAACACAGCTGCTGAAACACATAGCTTTGTGTGTGTGTGTGTGTGTGTGTGTGTGTGTGTGTGTGTGTGTGTGTATATGTGTGTGTGCACATATACCAGCTTTAGTACAGTCTGAGGACTCTCCAATGTCCTTTCAACTATAAAAAACCCACTCTAATAATGTAACTTCTGTCCTACTGGTCTAAGTCTCACAGGATGGCCTCTTGTTCTACTGGTAAAATGGATGAGTCGGCGCAGGCCAGTCCAGAGAACCCGTCACTGTCACTGACCGCAGCATTTGTTGCCTTTTTTGTGTGAGCAACTTGAGATGGCTTAACGCAAAGCTGGAGTGAAAATTAACGCCCACAGTTAGTTGCTGGCTGCTTTGCTTACATGTACTTTTTCACAATTAGTAAAAGCAGGTGCAGCCCTCCTTCTCTCGCATAACCCTAGCCCTTGTTTGACACAAACTGATACACACATTTTTTTAAGACCTTGCGATATTTGGTCATTTTCTTCACCAGTTCATAAAATATGAAAATTCTACAAACTCTACAAACATACAAACTCTACAAATATTCTCAACTTAAAAAAAAATACTTAACAACGATAATATTAATAATAATAATAATGTTGCTTGACATACAGTTTCAAGCCAAATGGTAATAATCTAGTGATCACAAAAAAAAACAAAAAAAAAAAAAACAACTTCACACAGCCTGCTATTCAAGGACTACACAAGCCACTAGATCCTGAAAGTTTTCTTCAACATCGTCCTGTGCAACTCTGTCTTTAAGCATGATAATGCTGCTACTGAGAGAGAGAAAGAGTTGACAACATATCTAATCAATACGGTCTGTAATAATTTTACCCTGTGGGTGATGGTTTCCATATTTAATGCTTGCTAACCGTAGGCTACTGTGTTAGCGGTAAGCTAACTGTAGGCTACGGTGTTAGCGGCAAGCTGACTATAAGCTAGTAAAGAGGCGTGTCATGCGTGTTTCACAGCAGCAACATGGGGCTGCCCATAAATGCGCATGTCTATTAATCGGTCTTCATATGGGCTGACATCAATTGCCGATTATGTAAAAATGGCCAAATATTGGCCCAATTAATCGGCCAGGCCGATAATCAGTCGACCTCTACTTTATATGTAACGTATATAGTACGTATACATGAAGTATTACGTTTGTACAAAAACAAGTACTCTTATACACACTTCAGTTTATCAGCTAGGACTTGGCAAACACGCCCTCTTTCTCCTGGTTAGAGTTGCTCACACCCTGTGTATTATGATAGCATCATGTCACAAGCAAATGTGAGATGTATACTAACTCCTGAGCCCTCTTTAGAATTTTCAATTACTTCTCACATCACATCACCTCCTGTGGCACCTCCGTGGAGGCCTAAGGGTATATTTCAAAAGCAAGCCGCGAAACTTGGACCGTGGACAGGATTCTGACACTGGAGCCACCAAAAGTAACTTTTGACAATGCACAGAATGGAATCTAGATTTCAAACAAGGCTTGCCAAACTGATCCTTTGTTCTGTGAAGGTGAAAGGAGGAACTGACTCACAATGTCATTGCACCCACAATGTCATTACACATTGTGATACACATTGTATAAATTGTATACTCAAAGCTGCAACTTACATGTCATGATTATGAAAACTGGTTCGAGTTAAACACTGGTATTTAAAGTCCTATTTATAGCAAACTGTCTCTATTGTACGTGTGTATGATACATGGGGGAAACAGTAACACTATGTATATTTATGCAAGCTAACACACACACATGCATAGATTCATAGATGTATACAATGCATTTGGATTAGGATCTCAAGGGCATTTCCATGCCAACCCTTCATTTGAAAGTTATCCGACAGGCATGGTGAGGAGTTAGCAAAGCAAAGCCTCAGGCCAGACCGATGCACTGCAAATTCACTTTCTCCTGTGGTTAATACAGTGTAAATTGTACACTGTATAGGCAAACCTAAAACTTGATGATGTGTACACAACACCATGACCTTTGGCATTATATTATTCCATTTGCTTTCATCCTAGCACCAATCTTTTTTTTTCAGTTGGGTCAGCAACAGCAGAATGCTGTCAGCATGTTTTCAGTTGTCGCTGTATGAAAGGGAGGTTGTAAAAGTGGCAAAGACATTGGAATCAAAATCACTCTTGAACAGAATGAAGGACAGAAAGAAGAACTACAGAAAGACTAAAATTTGCAACACACAAATTCTGACTAGATAAATGGTTTTCTCTGGTCAAACCTAACCGAGCCACAGTCAAGTCTAAATCTCTATAAGTTTGAGGGCTTACTTCAAACAAGCCACGGTCAACAGGGAACAAGCGGTGCAGAACCTGCAGGATCTGCTGCGGGTCTGACAGGAAAGGCCACCAGCAGAGGGCAAAGGTAGCCAGCACAGTCAGTGAGATCTTTACCAGCAGAAGCAGCCTGCAGGGAATAAAAACACCAAAAAAAACACTTCAGCAAAGACACATGTAGTTTCTCAGTTGTACTCGTCCTTTTTTTTATATACCTATTAACTATACTATTAACATTGCTAAATGATTCTCTTTTTTTATGTAGGCGTTACATTTAAATTTAAACTATACTAATAACAGAGCTAAATGATTCTTCTTAAAATGTACACATTCATTTTAAATTCAAAGTGTAGTTAGTTGCTTCCATCATTTAAACACAACTGTTCTTTGGCAATGTCAGCAATGCCTTGTGTCTTTAAAATGTTTGTGTTTCCTCCAAGTGTGACTGTTCAAGTTGCTGATCCAACTCAGCTGTAGTGGGAAAGTTGCACACACAGACATAGCAGAGAGGGTCAGGCATGGTCAAAGAGTCATCTGGACATATTTTCCCAGGCAATCTAATCCAACAATGCAATTGCTACCAAATGCCCTTGGCGCACTGTTATTATATTAACAGATGTAAGGTAGCAAGAGCAAGATGTGTACCAGCAACAGTACCCTTAAACCCCAATGCCTTCTTCCCTTTCCATATATTTATAGGAGGCTTGATAAGACTTTTAGATTTATGATACCGAGATCAAAACCTGATGCGATACCACTAGATATTCCCTCTTTAAAAAACGCTCAGCTTAAAATGAACTAATGTAACACAAGTACTTTTAGGTTAGAATCTAAAAGCAGGTTGTAATGCTTAAAGTGCTCAAACACCCTACTGTGCCAGAGTAACACATACACAGCATACAAAGCAAATAAAACAGCAGGATTTTAAAAGACCATGGACATTGAACAGTACATGTTACAGGTGTACTGACACTTTACTAACAAGCCTTTTTACATAATTTCTGTGACTCTTTATACGCTTTGCTTCATTATTGCTGTACCCAATACGCTACTATACCCAGCTGTCTGGTATTATGTCAGCCTTTATTGGTCTCATTAACAGAGGAGATATTTATAATCATTAAGTATGAAAAGAACAGCACTACAGATAATGCCATACAAACACATGCAGGCTTCTGTGTATGAGTTGCTAAGATTTACATGTTGGGAAGGGATGAGGTTTTAATGCATGTTACAAACTACTCAGACTTACCCTCTACCCATAAGGCCTTGTTTGATACACTTGCCCAGAAGATAGCAGAAGAAAGGCAACGAGTGGTACAGCTCCATCTGCTTATAATTTAGAGCCAAGGTGAAAGCCAGAGACCCAAGCAGGTCCCAGCCCAAACCAAGACCCACGACACCCCACAGTGCCAAACCCAGGCTTACGCTGTTATATCTGACAAATAGTTGAGGCCTAGTGCAGAGTGGTGAAGTCACGACTATCCAAAACCAGACAGCACAACACAGAATGACCAGAGTAAAGGATACTGAAAATGGCCATAGTCGATTAAGATGAGTCCCGGATAAAGTAGGATGCAAAGGATGGTGGCAACCTTTGGGCATGAATAGAAGCAAAACATTATTTCACTGCACTATAATGATTATAGCGAATACACATAATAATTCCAATTACCTTTTTTTTGGAGGACCCATCAGTGAGGTAGAAGCAGTAAAAAATGACTGCTGGAATATAGATCAATATATCTGCAAAAAGAACTAATGGGGGAGGGGAAACATTATCGATCAGATTACATAGATTACACTGGAAATACAAAACATTACAATGTTACTGTCAATTATTTACTAACAACATTTCTTAAACAAAGTTATAAGCTTATATGTAAACAATATGTATAAGTAAGATATGACTACACTTACAAATTGCCATAATTTTTACTTAAAAATAGAGTTACACTGTCCCATATTTACCTGTGGCACGCATGAACAACTTATGTGATGCGCTTTCATAACCTCTAGATTGATGCAACTCCACCCAGGCAGGTTTAATCAATTTTGCACTACACACACACACAAGCAAAATCATTTTATGATCAATAATCATCAATAATTTGATTATAAAATAAAATTAGAGCTACTTGGTCATCATAAAGATTTAACACATACACATGAGCACATGCAAGACTGTGGTAGGCTGTGAGAGGGGGAT
Source organism: Brachyalestes nurse (assembly GCA_037974405.1). Lineage (NCBI taxonomy): Eukaryota > Metazoa > Chordata > Actinopteri > Characiformes > Alestidae > Brachyalestes > Brachyalestes nurse. Next base: position 13,120,136 of record JBBPCY010000109.1, read on the forward strand.
AATCCAGACCCCAGTAGCCCAAATCATTGTCTGTGGTGTTGAAGTACCTTAGCACAAAAAAAAGATATTATTGCAGCAGCATGGCAGGTGCTCACTTTGATGCAGTGGTCATTATATGAGAGAGAGAAAGAGAGAGAGAGAGAGGGAGAGAAAGAAGAGACAGAGAGAGAGAGACAGAGAGAAAGAGACAGAGAGAGATAGCGAGACAGATGGAGAGAGACATACAGAGAAAAAGAGACAGAGAGAGACAGTCAG
>JBBPCY010000109.1:13134339-13196069 GCA_037974405.1 Brachyalestes nurse
GGGGGGGGGGGGTGAATTGAATTAATTTGTTTTTCCATTTTTCACAATTTTAAATCCACAAATATAGAAATTCTTTACCGACAATGTTAAGCGCCCCTTTAAAACCCGGGTTGTTTTCTTTGTGAATCAGTGTGAAAGTGTTTCAAACGTTCATATTAAGCACACTAATCTAATTCTGCATTATTGTGCCTGTTTTTGTTGTCGGTAATTCGCTGCTCCAGCTCCAGTCGTCCGCTAAACTCAAACATTTTAAGGCAACTAGATTAACACAACACATGTTTTGCTTTTGCTTTTTTTAGTGTGCTGGAATTAACCCAGTTTAAACACAAAGCTGGCCTTGAAATGTAAACCACGTTATTTCTTATTATTCAGTGTTTTGAGTGAGGTTGTAGAGGACGTGAGGTGTACCCAGCGGCTAAAGTTTCAGATTTTGTATTAATTTATTAATTTATCATAAGTTTGTAGTTTGCATAAAATAAGCCCTGAAATTACACGATTTACATACTTTAAAATGAACAATGCTTGTTACACCAACACAGAATCTACAAAAAGTAAACAGAGAGAGCCGTTATGTTGATGTTTTATTTGTGCGCAGACTCTTGGCGGATTTTAATCATGATATATTGACAGTCCTGCCTGCTCGGTGGCTGATTATCTGCTGGTTGGGTGGATGGCAGAGTCTTATAGTAAATGTGTTTAAAAAATACAGACTTGATTTGGTTTGACTTTGGGGACATTTTTCGTTAGGTTAGATGTAGTTGGTTAGATTTAGTATGAATGTAATTAGGTCTGTATTGGTTTGGTTTAATGTTTGGTCAGGTTAGGCTGAATCCGATACTTGGTTTGATTTTTTACTGCGCTGGTCTGGTGTAGTTGGGTTTGGTGGATTTGTTTGACTCAGTTTTCTGGAGTCATTTGGTTTGGTTTAATTTGATCTCAGTTTCTGAAGCTCTTTGGTTTGTTTTGGTCTCAGTGTGGTGGATTTGTCTGGTTTGGTTTCATTTGGTCTCAGTTTTTGTTTGGTTTGATTTTTGGTTTAGTTTGGTCTCTGTTTGTCAAAGTTTTTTGTTTACTTGACCGTTTATTTAGTCATTTGGTTTTGTTTTGTTTGGTTTTGGTCTCAGTTTGGTGGATTTGTTTGGTTTGGAATAATTTGGTCTCCGTTTTTGGAGTCTTTTGGTTTGGTCTCAGTTTATAGAGTTTGGTTTAATTTCTGTCTGATGCAGTTCTTTGCTTTAGTTTGGTTTTGCTCCTGTGTTGGGTTCAGGTTTGTGCTTTAATTAATAATGAGAGCGCGGGGGTGAGCTTTACAGAAGCGCGTGAAAAAATGAATGGCACTGTTAGCGCGCTTTTAATTACCCTTATTATGGCAATTATTTTACACCAACTTGGAGTGATCAGCACGTCACATTTAATAAACCCGAGTCATTCTCAGAAAAAAACGCTCCCCTGGTTCTGAAAATGAAATATCGTAAAAAGCCATTTCATTTAGACGCAGGGGTTAAATGGATTGTGCTCGTGGACACCGTGATGCCCAGGGCTGGAGCCCCCCCAGAGCAGGAGTCAGGGTCCTTTCCTTCTCAATGCTCCGTTTTCACCCCCCTGAAGAATCCACTCTGTCAACCTGCAACTTTCTGTCAAACACTATGATGTGGCTCATTTTTATCCCTCCCTCTATCACTTCCATCTGCAGTCACAGCAAACCCCGAGAACCAACCGCTTCCAGACCAGCAGCGCCTTATCGACACCACACAACGTCCAATCGAGAACATGACAGAGTGCAAACAGAACAGGAAATATCGGACACTGATGAAAACAGCTGTCCCTGGAACAGCACCCGATATCCTGCATGCTTATGGAGCTCAAAGTGTCTGGGATGAGTTTTACACACTATAATAGAGGTGATGTCTCTGGGATGATGTGGGAGTGAATAAGTCTGAATTTTCTTCTCGAATTTCACGGTTGAATTAGAAATTAGTGGGCTGCAATAACGAACGTGGAAAAAAGGCGACCACAAACGATGGGTTTGGGAAAAGAAGTACATACATTTATTTATACATGCACACACACACACACACACACACACACAAACAAACAAACACGTGTATTACGATGTTAAAATAAATATACAATTAGCCTAACAATAATTTCCGAACTTCTCAGAAATTGCCCAAATAAATAAATGGGTACCATCAACTGGTTATGCCCTGTATCTGCAGAGTCTTTAAAGGGGTTTTGTAAGTGGGAGTGTTTGTTTCTGATGGAAGACCACCAGAAGCTCTTTCTTCATCCTGGTTCCAGCGCGACCCTCCCGAATGTGAAGCAGCCCCTGTTAGGAGCGCGTGAGGTGTCTGTCCTGGTAGTGACGGATCAGGTTGGACAGGGGAGAGGACCTGTCGAGCCTGGCTAAACACATTACCATCCCAGTGTCCCTGTTAAAGACGTGTGATGTTGCCCGGTTTGTAGTCTCATTGTCATTGAGAGCAGCGCTGAATGAGCACATTAGCGCGCTGAGAGAGTGTTAGTTTTTTCTCTTCAACCCCTTTTTCTCCTCCCTTAGCCTGGAAATGGTAGGATTTAACCGGGAAATAATGCACGGAGCGTTTTGCAATTTAATAACAACCCTTCACATTTACATTTGCGTGACGGTTTTGGTTCTGAAACGCATTAAATCCAGTTAAATGCGTTTTTGGGAGTGAGCCTTACACATAAAATACACGCAGTGTAATTAAATCGCGTCAGTATTGGAGTTTTTTTTGTTTATTCAGCTCAGTGTTTATCTATATATACATACTAATTTCATACTTTCATACAGTATGAAAGTATGAAATAGTGAACAGTAATATACTTTGTTTATCCACTTTTTAAATCAGTCATGATTTCAAATATGTTTTCATACGTCACAGAAATGCCATTTTGAATAACTCTGTTCCAATTAGCATAATAAACACGTGATCAGTAAAATATTTATTTTCTGACGCAGGTAATGCTGCTACATCACTCATACACCTGTGCGGGAATTAAATATTGATTTGTGAGTAAATCATCTGAAGGCACTGGTGTCATTTATGTTACACTTTGCATCCCTGCTGCGCCCCTCGCTGACCTCTGAGCTCCATCTTTTCGTGCGTACTGGTGCACAGATATCTGTACCATCATTGCAAATTGCACTCCATACCGGAGCTCCTCTCTAATAATCCGCTCCACATTTCCCTTAGTGATGTTGCAGTGGCTTTACCTAACAGGGCTTTAAAGCCCATTACCTTAATGGTGCATGTCCGGAGAGAGCGCCTCTGGTTGGGATGCGCCATCACCCGGGACCTGGAATAATTTAACCGGCCTAAAATAATTTCAAACTCCAGCCAAAATAGATGAACCGGGCTGATGTGCTCTTCTCCAGCCAAGCCTCAATATCAAAGAGGAACAAAATCAATAGGGAGCAAATTGAGAGGTGTCAGTAAAATGTGCGAAAAAGATGATTAGTGTGTGCCGGAGGCTGGAGAAAGCTATTTTTCGACTACATTTTGAAAGGCATTTTTTGAACACATTCGGGATGACAACATAAAGCTATAAACTGTACGATGACTGGTTTGGATTGCCAGTTTCATTTTGTTAAATTGTCTTAATAATCTCTTTATTATGACCAATTTCCTTCAGCAAGTCTGAAAGAATTAGATACAGAAACACTGATCTGGTCACACAGTGTTTTATTTCTGTAACATATTAAAAAGGTACAAAATCAATAGTGAGCAAATTGAGAGGTGTCAGTAAAATGTGTGAAATACAGGATTAGTGTGTGTTCAGATTGTATGCTGGAGGCTGCAGAAAACTTAAAAAAACCCATTTTGAAATACATTTTTGAACACATCAAGGGTGAAAATGTAAAGCTATTAGCTGCCTGATGATTGGTTTGGATTGCCAGGTTCATTTGGTAAAACAGTCTTAATAGTCTGCTTATTATGACCAATTTCCTTCAGCAAGTCTGAAAGAATTAGATGTAGAAACACTGATCTGGTTCCACATTGATAGTCACAGTGTTTTATTTTACAACAACTCCACTGAAATGATTTCACACAGTTAGCATCAATATGTCACCCTCACCTTCCCCTTTACATCTCTTTTAAGACGCAATCAATGCCTCCAATTCATTACATGAGTGTCTGCTTTAGGTATGGGCTTTGTCATTAGCCAATAATTTGGCCCTTTTCAGTCCTGCAGAACTTTGACTTGGTACTTCTACAAATGCCTCTGGCTATAACTACTAATGAAATCTCTTTGCTTAATTTGATTTTGCTGGTACACTTGCAGTTCTGGCTTGAACTTTCCCACGAGAGAGGGGGCCTCACTGAAGGCACTAAGCCCTCCGAAAGAAGGAGGAGGGGAACCTTCCAAAGAGCCGAGCACATCATTTCCATAATTACCCAATTGGCAGCCTAATGACCTTGCAGAACAATATAAAGGTCTGTTGTTAATTTCATCTCTGGTTCTGACATTCAGTAGATTCCTGTCTTGCATGTTGAGGGTTCACAAGATAACAAGTGTGGGCCCACTTTTCTTCATTCCTGCACATGAGGGTCTACGCAATTAACCTCTCTATGGAGCTTCAGAGATCTGCTTGTGCTTCCTATCACCATCGTTCTCTCAGAATGGGATAATTCATGGCTTTCGGGATATAAAGACGAGCCATTTTCATGTTTAAAAAAATGGACGGTTAGAAAGTAGAAAGTTGGAAAGTAGAAATTGAGAATGATCAAAAAAGTTCTCTGGTGCTCATAGTCAGACTTTCTGGGTTTTTCTTTTTACCAAAGCTTTTTTCTGGAGTATTCCCTGTCAGAGTAAATGCAATGTACAACTGAAAAGGGAAGGTGAACTACTGCCTGGATCTCTGTGTTTCAGACAATCAAAGACATTTCTACTGTAGGAATGTGTGTCCACTTTCATACGCATTCAGCTGTCTGCCGGTTAACATCTGGAAAATGGTGCCGCTATTGGGCACAAATCTTGCTCAAGCATGTGCTGCACAAGGGTGGTGGACCAGATGACGGAAAAATTACAATTAAAAAAATCTATCTATCTATCTATTCTATTGTTTATAATTATGTATGGCCAATTGAAAAAATGTGTGGGATATCTGAAAATTGTTCCATCACATCCATGTATGATGTATAATGTAATATTATTCTTATTGTCATTATAAATACTGTGTTTTTCTACACCTTTTGAACACAGCACCACACCCACACAGCAGCTTAAATTACACACATACATTTTAATAAAAAGTAAAGAATATTTATACCTTCTGTATTTTTTGTTGAAAATCACATTGGCTGGTGATTTATTATACGTAATTTAAAGGTGCACTGGTATCATATATTATTACATAAGACTAATTACTCGTTACATTTTCAGCTTTCCACTGCACCCAGATCTGCATGGATATCACTGTGCAGTTGTTTTTCTGTATTCTTGTGAAATTATTTTTTTAAACCTGAAAACCAATACTGTCTGATTCCTTATCTGGAGAAATAACAGTGTTAGTCTTTGGTGGCAACAGCACTTTGGAACTGAATCACCATTAGGTGCCATCTGTTGGTCAAAACTGGCAATGAGAGCAGCGTCTGGCAATGTGCATGAACTGATGTTGCTGTTTTTGACATAATACTGTTGTCTAAACCAGAAGCCTTACCATCATTATACACAAATGTCTAAAGAGTCTACAAATACAAAGATGTACAGGCTATATGTATGGCTATATGTACATCATCCATCAACATGTAGACATGCCAAATCCCTGAAAACCTTAAACAATCCATGATAAAGGCACATTATATGAAAAAGAAAAACTTTGAGTGGCTCCTATTGGCCACCTGTCAGGTATTGTTCCCAGTTGAATGGTCTTCCATTAACGCAGGAACTTTTAGGGAATCAGGCTATTTGTATTATTTAAACACATAATAAAATCATCAAAGCGTGATGGCAAATTGTCATTTGGCAGCCAGGAAGCTCGTCCCAGAATCCAGTGACTTTCAGCAGCCCAGCAAAGGACTTGCTAAACGACTAATGGGACCATGTGACTAAACTTGAGAAGAGGCCCAGAACAGCAGATTCAAATATCCTGTTAGAATTCTGCATGAAAACAATCTATACTAGAAATTAGAGCTATTCCTGTCAGATGACTTGCATCTACTGGTAATTCTATTTGGGACAACTGACCCTCTTCTTTGAATGTTATCAAATGTTTACAAAGTGCTTAATGCACTAAATGCAATCAGTGCAGCCTGCAGTAATAGTGTGCCGGCGTCAGCACCCAGGATTCACCGCCTGGCCGCCTTGATCTTCTGTAATGGTCCAGGTGTCAGGTAAAAATATACACAACTAAATAAACCTTCGATTCAAGGAACTGGTTTCAACAGAAGTTGTTGTGCTTTTAAAAATGTTACCTCTGTAGTCTAAAGGTAAGATAATGAAGTAAATACAAAGTATAATGAATTGTACAAATATGTATATATTTACACACTTCACAGTTTATAAATATATAAATAAATATGTATATACAATACACTTCAAAGTATAATGAATTGCATAAACGTGTATGTGTGCGTGTTGTGTGTACTGAATACTAAATACAGACTTAATTTATTTTTGTTTCCTGTGTGATGTGATTTAATGTCCCATATTACTTTTTACATCACTGTCTAATTCTCTTGCTTCTCCTAAAAGAGCTACAGTATGGTACATTGCAGGTGTACTATAAGAATAAACGTCTCTTTCTCTTCTTAACCTAACCCAGTGGGTCTTTAGAAGCTGTTGGGCCGCATCCTGTGATAAGCCTAAACTTTTTAGACTAATTTTTTTCACTCTTCAGGACAAAGGCTTCATTCTTCCTCCTGTGTTGCTCTTCTTTATCACCCGCCTCAGGGCTACTGCACAGTGCCCCCCTGACTTTAGTCTGTGGAAACCACATATTAAATTTGCATGGCATCAGTCACTTCATTGAGTGCTCAGCTGGATTCCTCACTGGGTCATTCATCTATGTGCATCGTCCAGACACATAGCCTGGACAAAGCGAGCTAGTGAAAATATTAAGGAAGTTACATACATTTTTTGGCTGTGGCATGCTGTTTGATTCGTGATGTTTTTGTGGTTTTGTAAGGTTATGAGCAGAATAGATTCCATTTTCTGTCTGAAGGCACATTCTGAATGTAGCCCAGTGATGTACAATCACTTCAAAATTGATTCTGCCTATTCAATGCAAAGAAAAAAGTTCCATGGATTTTTATCAGTGTCCTCATTGTGTATTGTGTAGTAATTCATTATTGTTTCTTTCTGTGTTTTAATGTTATTTTCAAGTCAGGAAGGAAATATCTTTAATGTACAATAACATGAGGCATTATATTAAATTACAAGCCATTTGTACCATATGTATTAGTCTGTTGATGAATGCCCAGACAATAAAACAAATAAAACAAACAAACAAACAGACAAACCTTGTTTTAATATGACTGACAAAAAAACAAGACAAAAGCTTTGTTTTAAATGATTGTGACATTACTAGCGTTATATACATTTCTTTTTGTGTCCTTCAGTGTCTTTCCCTCTCTAAATGTGATTCAATAAAATAAAGAAATCTTTAACAACTTGCAGTGTTTGACTTTTAAGGTGTATCAAAAGCATTTTTCTCTGAACACACAATGAGAAACCTTTTAGTTGAATACTTTATATTACTGTTTCCACCACTGTTAGTAGCTGTAGTTGAACATTTAGGTTGCAGTCTTGCAGAATTTTGACACACTTAATCACACTTTTTTCCTAGCTATGTGAATAAATGATACAAAACATTAACTCTTTTGAAAAGAGTTTGGAAAAGTCCTGAGTCATAAACAATTGGACTCACAATAAGGAAAAGCAATAAACATTAACCTTGAGGCAGCTAACTGATATTATGATGAAACAGTTGCATAGTCTCTAGTCTCATGTTGTAACATGTTTAAAGCATCAGTCAAAGGCAAGATGTATTAACAAACACTGTTGATAGCTGAGATTTCTTCATTTCCTTTTGTTGAACTGCAGTGCAGACAGCTTCTCTTAGAAGAGTGTGAAGTAAATTACTCTTGTCATGTGGCTTGGTTACACTCATAAAAGTTTTCAGAAGAAATCAAAGGTAATATTTCATTTTGATTTATTGATTAGTGTTCAGCAAAAAACTCTGCAAAAAAAAAAAATTCTGGTTGTAAATGTAGGAAAATGGCTGGTCGGATTAAATGAGTTAACTTGTAAAAGTTTCAACACTGAAACACTGATCTTTTCTCAGGGCTTAAAATTCATGACCCATCCTGCCTCTGTTCAGAAGAATAGGGAAACTCAGTACAGCACTCACTAAGACAACAAGCATGGAGAAAGAGTGAGTTTAATTTGCCAGGTTTATAGGAGCACCTTTAGCTCTGTTTGATTTAATATTGGTGAAGCTTTCTGATCTGTGGTTGACGTTTACAGCATTAACCACATTAAGTGCTTTGTAAACATCTGATTAATTTTCAAAGCAAAGATTGGGCTTCACAAATCACATTTCCCTAATCTAAGTCATCTGACAGAATCCCACTAATTCGCTAGATAGACAGTTTTTCAAGTGGAATTCTGATACAATCTGATTACCTTCTAGCCTCCACAGCAATGACCAGATTTCTGAAGGGTTTCTTTTATTGACTTTGAGGGCACTGCTGATGTTTTGTTTGTCCTCATAACTTCATGATAATCTTGTTTGCAGAGTTGTATTGTATAACCTGGCATTTAATAGAGTAGCTGTTAATTACAGAGAAAACCATAATAGCTTTTTTTTCTTACAAAACAGTATTTTTTTGCTGGAAAGTAACTAAAATGTGGGATTTTGTAAATTCACCAGCCAGCTGGCTTAGCCATTTGCTTAAGGACAATTATTCTCAGTACATTAATCTCTCCCTGTCACTCATTTGGGACAGTATAGTCAGCTTTAACCTGGTATGCCCAACAGTGGTAAGTACTCAAGGCGACTGAGTAGAGGGATATGACCTCTTAGTGTCATAGTACAAGCCACCCAGTAAGTAGCTGAATTGGGTTAATATTTGCTTCTTCCCTGACAGAATGTCTCTACCTGATGCTCTTGAGCAGCTACTATCACAGTATCATATATCAACATTGTGTCTCCACAATTATAACTTTGACCGAGATTAATGTACCTTTAAAGCACTTGAAGTATGTAGAGCACAGATAGCATTTTAATTGGGTATGGCAAAAAAAGGTTCTGAGGTCTTCTTATGACAGTGACAATATGTAGTCTAATGTTCTGGTTTGGATAGATTACTGTGTATCAAAAAGGGTGGAAAAAAGAAATGGAGTCTACCCACGCTCTAAGTCACGGCTGCTATATTCCAATGACCCAAAAGTTTTCAGTCCTGTAGTTTTTTGAAGGATAAGAAAGATAAAAATTCATGTAACAGTTTAATGGCTATAAAAAGTTTGAAAAATCTAAACTTTAATCTGCCACAGAATAAGGATCAGTGTTAGACTGCTACAAATGAACGCAACCTTAACAAAGCACACATTTCACAGAACTGCCTTCATGAGATCCAAGGTGAGGCTGAGATGGAAAAATTCTGAAAAGAACAACTGAACAGAAATTCATTTTGGATGAACAACTAAGGGTTGCCTCAGATAAACTAGGAAGCTTTTTTAGTCTAGTTATCAATATAACCCAGCTGTTTCTGCTGGCTCTGTCATGTCCTCAATTCTTAGCAACATACTCATACTCGCATTCTTAGCAACATACTCGCCAATACTATTTGTAGTAGTGGAGTATGGTTGAATGTACTCGCTTATAATTGAGCAAAACCATCCTGTTAAAACATAAAATCCAGGTTTTACTAAACTGCTGGTCAGAATATGTTTTCTGTGTTCAAATGATTAGCCAGTCACTCTATGTTTCCAGGCACATCATTATGTCATTATATTAAAATAGAAATAACAGTTTTCTCGGCTTTCACCATCCTACATTCATACAATCTGACTTCAGGCTTCACTTTTCAGAATTTCAATGAGTTGCTGCAAATTAACTGTAAATCAATCCGCCATAACATTAAAACCAGGGGGAGGTGATGTGAACATTGATTATCACAGTACAATACCCCTTGGGATATATTAGGCAGCAAGTGAACAGTCAGTTTCTAAAGTTGATGTGTTGGAAGCAGCTAAAATGGGCAAGTGTAAGGATCTCAGTGACTTTGACAAGGGCTAAACTGTGATGGATAGATGACTGGGTCAAATCTTCTCCATAACGGCAGGTCTTGTCTATTGTTCCCAGTATCCAGTGGTTGGTACCTACCAAAGATGGTCCAAGGAAGGACAACCCATTAACCTGCAACAGGACCAAAACTCTCTGATACGTGTGGGGAGTGAAGGGTTGCCTGTCTGATCCAAACCCACAGAGGTGCCACGGTAAAACAAATTAATGTTGGCTATGATAGGTGTCAGAACACACAATGCACTGCAGCTTACTGCATAAGGGGCTGCATAGCCACAGACCAAGTGCCCATGCTAAACCCCTCTCTGCTGTCGAACTTATCTAGACATGTGACCTTGACCAGAATTGGACCACGGACCAATGGAAGGTGGATAACATTTTTTATATCATGTGTATTGCCAGGTGCATGTGTGTCTCTTATCTGAGGAGAAATGGCACCTGAGTGCACTATAGGAAGAAGGCAAGATTTTGGAGGCAGTGTGAGACTCTGCTGGGAAGCCTTGGGTCCTGGTGTTCACGTGGATGTTACTCTGACACGTACCACCTTCATAAACACTGTTGCAGACCAAGTACACCCTTTAAGCAACAATATCTACTAATGGCAGTGGCATATTTCAGCAGGATAATGCACCCCGCCACATCGCAGAAAAATGAAAAATGTTTATGACATATATCCTGGAGGTCTGGTGGCCAGCACAGTTTGGTGATTTCCCTGATTAAACACTCCTGGTTTAGCAGAATTGTGCACCATGGCTTTAAATCATTTACCAAGATAAACACAGAAGTAACTACTCATAAATGTTAATCTTCCAATAAAACTGAAAGTTTCTGCTATATTTTGTATAGTGGCACATGTTACCATTGGCATCAGCAGTTTCTGCATCTCTGTTTGTCCCTTCCTGCCCGTCCATCCGGCTACCACACCCTTTGGCTGGATATTTCCAGATCCCTTACTCACTTCTCACATGAGGTCAATATTAAGCTCTGGTTTCACATTAAAATTAGGATGCAATAAGGATGACCAGTCTCAGAGGTCATCCCCATAATCACACGCCAAGACAGAGAGCAAAGCGTGCACCAATACATGAACAAGCTGTGGGCAGATGAGAACTACTTATGTCATAGTGGTCATATCTGTAGTCAATGGGATGAACAATTCCCATATTGTGTAGGCCTAGGAGACATAACTCATTTTCATGTTTCACAAACTCTGCATGTTTCTTCTCTGGCATGACATACAATTTTGTCTCTGAAGTGAAACTGTTAATGAGTATGTTCAAATGAGGACAACTGAGCAAAGCCTTATATATCTTTTAAAGCAACATGTATCATTTACTAAAGACTGTGTATAATCTGTGACTATATGTGTACTTTAGAAATGGCATGTATAAATAGTGTTTGTCATTTCTCCACGCTTGCTTTTTGCAGAGTATCATTTTACTGCTAAACAGTGCACAGATCTAATAATAATGTGAGTATAGCTCTAATCTATTTACTGGTTCACACACATGTTGTGAATGTGTAAAAGGATACTTGCTAGGTTGAATTACCTTGTAAATTTGTCATTGACTTCTCTGGCAGTCATTTATGGGAGAGCTTAGTGTCATGTATAGGTATCGAGGAACAAATGTGTGTTAAAGTTTGCTGATGCTGCCAAACATAAATATAGTGACTTTTTATTTAGACAGCTCACTCAGGGATTTGTGATACTTTTCAAATTTACATCACATTGCGTTTACGAACATATTCTTCTGAACTTATGATTCTTCAGTGGTTCAAAAGTGAGTCTATATATGACTACAAATATATAAGACTTTACACGTAGGTCTTGGTGTCATACATGGTCTACATGGTTGAATAGAAACATTTGAGCACCCCAGGTAAAATGATGCATTTTGTTAACTTTCTAAGTAAAATAAATGAACACCACCTCAACATCAACCTACATATTTCTGCTTGACTGATGCACAATTATTATTTATTTGCTAAATTTAACATACGGAAAAAAACAAACTAGCATTGCATAAATTTGAACACCTTTTCAGATTGTACATATTATGACTTTGTTTTGTTTGACCAACTAACAATTTTTCTTTTTCTGATTTAGGAATTTTCCTTGTGAGTGCTTGTAGTTGAAAAATATTTATATTTCAGGTCATCTCAAGTGCACATCATATTCAGGATCTAACTATAGATTTTAACATCTGGGAAAAGTAAAGGCAATTTAAAAACGGAATCTTTAATTCCTTGAGGTTGTTCAAGAATTATTTTCAACATGGAAACATGAACACTGGGGCATTGTATGCAGTTGTTTTGGTTTACCATGCCTTTATCTATGATAAGATAAGATAAGATTTTTGTCACTGCAGAACATGGACAGCACAAAGGCAAGAGAAAAAACCCCCCAAAAGAATAGAATAAAATACTACAGCAACAGTACAGTAAAAATGTACACTATACAATGTAGAAATATAAAATATGGACATCTGTATTGTAAAATATATACACATATGTATATGTGTAAACTATGTATACTATGTGTAAACTATATGCAGGCATATATATATGTATTCACTGTTGGGCCCTCAAGTCACTCACTAAAACAATGCTCGGAGATCATCAGTAAGTTGATGTTTTTATTCATTTTATCCTATTCTTACTCCAGATGCACCTCAGCCAGGTAAAAGGGCTCTCGAGAGCTGATATGGAGGTCCCTCAGTTACAAAACCCTCTCCCTGAAATCTTTGCTTAAAACATGGACACATGTCTTGGGTTCACCTACTAGATCATCAGGGGTTACATAGTCACATTCAGTGGGAACCAGAAAAAAAACATTAATTCGTCAGGCAACATTAATAATAAAGTAGTTCAATAAGTGTGCTGTATTCTGTTATCAGTGAATGAGGGCACATACTTTGTCCACACTGCAGTGGACCAGCACAGACCTGTGGTAGGGGTGGAACTGTTAGCTGTGAGTTGTTTCCTGTTCCTGGTGGAGTCATTTGTTTCATCTGGTGAAGGTCTCTGTTTCCCGACTGCTGGCAGGGCCAGATTAAGAGGTGCACACGGGATGGATGAATGCTTGCTGAATGAAAGATTGGCGGCCAAGCCGGCTTTTTTCCTTCTTCAGACCTTAGCCTGTCAGAACGATGAACCTCGAGTAGATATTATTTCTTTGCTCAGTGTTTGGGCTTTCCAGATGCATCTTCATCTCAGTGCTTCTTATTAAAAGTCTTTAGAAAAATATTAAAAAGGTTTAAAAATACTTTTTGCAGTGTCCAGTCAGGTACTAAAAGTGAGATACTAAAAGTGAGATACTAAAAGTGGTCAGCAGTGTATTTTATGTAAATACTTGTCTAAAGAGAATGCATATATTTAATTAAAAAGGAAAAATCTGGAAGAGGCAGAAGGCAGGGACAGCACAGTAAAGTAACAGACAATTCAGTAGGTGTCAGTTGCCACCAACATTGTGACAAGTGTGCAACAACTTCTCAGCCTTGTTTATAGCTGGAGAGCAGCATGCCCCTAGGATAGCAAGGGCTATGTTCTGGACAGGTCAGGGGTTGGTTCATGTCAGATGAAATACTTCATACAGCTTGAAATTGCCTGCTTTGACACACACATAGACAGAGGTTAGGTCACTAAATAGATATTGATCCAAGTAGCCACGACCCATGGAGCTGTTGTATGCGACATCTGAGAAAGATAAAAATAAAGGATGGGAAGAGTGATCTTTTTTCCCACCCTGGCTTGACTTGACCCTTGAAGCCAGCCTGAGGCCCACAAGGACTGGGAAAGCATTGAATTAAAAGAGAAACAAAACGGACAACAGTACACTCTAAAAAGTAATATTGATTTTAGGAAAACCCTTTAAGGGAGGTCTTTAAAACACAAATTTTCACATTTTTGCAAAAATGAAGTGGTTGATATGCAAGCAAAGTCATTTAGATTCGTCTGAAATGAAATTTAAATGAAATGAAAAAGTTTATTGTAGAAAGCCTTATTTCTTCATAGGGGTGATATCAAGTTTATGAACAATCCAAAACTACTGGACCCACCAATGTCCTCTGTGTTTTTATGTTTAATGCTGATAATGCAAGTACATAAAATGTTTATATAGGTGCATGAACCCTCTCCATCAATACCTTATCTAAACACTGTTATAAAACAATGTCTGAGGCACTGGACAGCAAATTCATAACCATTTCATAATCATGCTCTGTGAGGGAGTTTTTAAAGACTTTAACTAAAGGCATAGAAGGACAGAGTTGGGATGAAGCATTGAACCACTCACACCATCAGTGAACACAAAGAAAAAAACCCCAAAGATCTTATTCTTTTCTTCCCATGATCTTCAGGAAGCCGAATGAAGCAGCTTTCTGATGGACATGTGTCTTGAGAAATATTTTTTTTATGAGGACAAAAATATTTCATAGTAATGAATGTGTTCAGGTAACAAGGTTGAGTAAATGTTGTGCACTGGCAGAAAACAAGGTACTGTGCAGGTACATTATTGGTCATCATGATACACACAATTTAACTGGACCCTTAAAAGTATATTGTAACACATGAAAACTGCACATTTTTTCATCAACTAAGTGGAAAAATATGTTTTAGTTATTATGCAAACACAGCAATGCAAAAATGATATGAAGTTATGATATGAATAATTGTATTTAAAAATATAATTGATTTTTGCATAAATCAGATTATGTATTAAAATTGGGTGAAGAAGTAAGCAAGATTTCATAAACTAGTTGCATGCATATATCACTGAGCAGAGCCATGGCTAAGCATTGTGAATTTACTGGCTAACTAACATTCGGTATAATGATTTTTTGGTGCACCAACTAAAAATAGTTCTTCACAAGAGCATTCAAGATGAAAGAAAGAAATTAAAAGACCCTCATTACTATACCATCATTCCTGAGAACACTTTTTGGTTCCACTTGGCACCATTATTCTTAAGAGGGTGATGTTAAGGTGAAATGTAGTGTGTAACACTTATATAATTAACTAATGTTGTCCTTTACATTGTGTGAAAGGATTAAAAGTTCCAGATGTACTTAGAATAAAATCTATTTATATTAACTTGCATTAAAAGTACAGCTGTGTCTGCTCCTGTAAAGTTTCTATTTTGGAGATTTAGTTTTTGGACAGCCACTATATGTTTAACTGTATAGTCAAATCTGAAGATGTGTTTGTAGTAAACAAAATTTTTACTAACAGAAGACACATTGATGATGTTTCTTGGAAAACTGGTTTGAATCATTCTGGTAGTCACCTCTTTGTGGTCTTGGGCCAACCACCAGCTTGGTGTAATTTCAGAGGACAGGCTTAGTCAGTCTTAACTCACAGTCACGAGAGCCCTCAACTTATGGAAACAAAGTGTGTGAATGACATCATCTTGATGAGATAATGCAGTGTGCCATAAGCTCAGCTGTGTTTCATGTTTTTGTCCAATTTCTTCTATTATATCTTTTTGATTCAGTGAAATATCGTAGTCCAGCATTAATAGATGAGATACTGAAGAGGCCAATTGGCTTTAGACTTCATTCATCCCATATTAGATTTTTATAGGCGCAATAGAGTGAATTAATAGCCTATGCTCTAATCTGATTTCCAACGTTGTCATATTTTATATTGACCAGATGTAGCAGTAAGACCCTTCAGCCCAGTGGGAGAAGCTTTATTTTATATATGTACCACCAGTACACCTCAACTTTCCTGAGAAGATCTATCAGGTAATGAGAAATTAAATGTGAGCATTTTAGCCAGGATGGCACAAAAAGCGCATTACTGTCTGAATGTTATGGGTCCCCATTTAGGTTATTTATTCTTCGGTCTGGAGTTCTTTAACATTTGGTGGCATTTAGAATCTTAATCACATGTTAAGTGAGGACCATTTGTATGTTAATGGATCAATGGCATGTAGTTAATGTAAGTGTGGGGCTGAGCGCTGTGGTTTGAACTGTCACTCTGGGTCATTGATTGCGGGAGAATCAGTGTGCAAGGCATGAGTGCATATGTATGTGTCTGAGGTGTGTGCTTCCTCACAGTTTCTCACACCTGGGGATCTTTACTAAGTTTGAGGTTAACTTTAGTTCACAGTGATCAGATATCTGAAGGGAATGATCAGATATCTCAGCTGAAATCAATGTCACCATCATTATCACTATTATGATGTACTAATCATAATTATTTAATGGCAGATTCTGATTTCTTTTCAATCAAATCAGCAGACTGCATCTGCCAGTGTGTGTGTGTGTAAGATGAGATCAGATAACCCTTTATTAGAAGAGGACTTTGAAAGAGTGTATCTATGTATGTAGGTATAGATGTAGGATGTATCAATATCAATATTTATCAATGCACTAAAAAAAACCAAAACATCATTCACATACCCAAGCCTGCTCGAATGTGTATTTATTTAAAACAACAGCAACACATATTTTAAGAGTGGGACTAGGTTACAAAATTTAATAACTGAATTAATGCAAAATAACGAGCATTTCTCTGTCATTCAATACCAAGTTTTAATTTCTAAGAAGTCAGTCTTATCAGCATTCCTGAGCCTTTGGGCAAGCTTGTTCCAAAATGTTCACAGCTGACTGGCTTTCTAAATTGCATTCTGTATCCATGTTTTTAACTTTGGCGGTTCTTCATTAGTCTGCAGTCTGTGCAGTCAGTAAATACACCCATGTTCAGTTCAGTTCAGTTCAGTTAACTTTATTGTCTCAAAGGTAAGCTTGACTCGCTGTCAGGTATACATAAATAGAACAAATTACAAACTATCGTACCTATTCTATATTTCTGACAGATGGTTATCAGAATCATTTATATGCAATAAGCAGAATTATGCAAATTGAGTAGGACCTACTAGTTTCCTGTCTAAGTCACACCCGCTTTCAGTTTAGACTTGAAAAAAGTACATTTTGCACCCATTCTTAACTGATAGTAGCAGCAATAAAGTGATCTACGTGCATCCCAAAAATATAAACAATGATCTTCAGGGCAAAATGAATTCCAGGCTTCTCTGTCATTGAACAAGTGTAATGTTTCAGTATAAGATAATGATGTAATATGTTTCAGAAGCAAATCCAACTGCTAATTTGTGATTGGGCTGAAATATGGCTTTCAAACATAATACAAGAGCAAGACTAAAAGTCAAATACTACAACCTTTTTGAAATGAAAAGGTTGAAGTTCTGCATGATCTGTGCAAATGTTTAGCGTATTAGCATACACAACTGTAATTACAGAATAATTAAGGAGACAAATTGGGGAATGTGGCAGTGGGACTTGGAGTTCTAGTCGGTTTATCAGCATCTTTGCATTTAGCTGCAGAACAGTACTTTATGAAACAACCATTGCTGCACACAGCATTAATTGTTATCATTGTCTTGGAAAGCAAACGCGTGCGGTGTGATTGCAGGAGAGGGAGAGGTGAAGAGGGAGCTGAGCTAAATGAGAGGGGGGAAATGAGAGTGGAAATTGAAGGGGGATTAGCGGCCTTGCTAATGAAGCAATTACAGAGTAAAGTGTTCCACTCAGGTGCCTAGCCCTGCTTTCCTCTTGTTGCAGCTGCGATCTGTTGCCACTCTACCGATACAGCCTCAGCTGAGATCTGCAGCGAAACAAACGTGTGTGTATGTGTGCATGCAAGCGTTTATCCCCCGGTGTTTGTTTTGCTCAACATCCTCTTGGATCCCATTTCATTAAAACAGGCATGAAAATGGATGGATGATCTGTTCTTTAGACATCGTCTGGATAATCAGTTAGTTTTTTTGATGCGTGATTGAATAACCATGGTAAAATACATGGGATGGAGATAGAAAGCATGGGATGGGTTGGGATGGGATAGGATGGAGATAGAAAGCCAATGGGGGAAAACGAGGACAAGACACAATGTCTTTGGCATTGACCCGTTGGCAATGGGGTAATGAAGCCCCTCTCAAAGTCAACAGTTCAGAAACTCCTTTGTCCTCCTAAAAGAGTCTTTAATTTTTAACACAAACTTGCACTTAGGTATGCATGAACTTTGCTAAAATCCAGAGACATGTGTATAATAGGGCCGTAATGGATGAAGGCCACGCGCTTCGTCTAATGATGTCAGGTTGTTCCGCTGGGCTGCTGATTGAGGAGGGCCTAATGTAACTTTAATTTGGAGTGATGTATGGAGGGGGGCTGAGGTGGCCCTGTCGTGGTGCTAAAGACGGGTGCATGTGTATCTGTGAGTGGGGGAGTTCGGCTCAATGGACTCTTTGGAGGAGCAGCTGGAAGTTGCCCTCCCCCCTCCGGTACTGTCACTAGAGCCTCCTTAACCAGGATTGATAACGCCGGTCGCCTCGCTAACCCACACGAGCCTGGCTATGGCACATGACGCCCTCACAGAGTGGAGGGCAGGGCCAGTTGCCTTTGGTTACCAATGGGAGGACAACAATTTACTGTTACGAGACAAAGCACACTCTTTTTTTTCTATTCACAGGTCCTCCTTCCCCTCCTACTCATCCCTCCTCCTTTTGAAGTGCCACTGAAGTGAGCGAATGCTAAATCAATGTTTTCAGTACCTCTCATCACCATCTTTATCATCCTCTTTCATTTTATTGTAATAAGGGAGTGTTCTTTGCAAGCAGATGCATTTGACATGACTCCCATTTTTTGTGAAGTCTACTCCCTTTCTGACATGCCATAAACAGTATTTTCAATTTAATTTTACAGCAAAATAATGTACTCATAAATACATACTTTAGCCATTTAGAATCAACAAAATGAATAATATCAAATTGGTACCCTGTACCAGTGGTCCATTCTTTGCACTGAGCCACCAAAACTCAAGAATAGAGCTTAAGGATCTTAAAGCTCAATTTCCATTTTTATTATCATTTGTGTTTAACTAAGCATTGAATGAGCACTGAAGCTAATTCCAAATTCCCTTTGTCATCACCGTTTCCATCTAGAAGTTGGGTAATAGATGCGCTTGTGGAGGCTCGTCGCAGGCCGAAAATGAATAGTGAACGGTATTCATCAGCTCGAAAGGAAAGCGTCCCCAGATCCAATTATATATATTCATTAAGTGATAATGATATCATGGTCTTTTAACTGGGAAGAAAAGAGGGTAATTGAATAATAACAGTTGTACAGTCTCGAGGGAGAGGCCTGCACAGCACCGGGGGGACTGACCCCGCAGGGTGGACGGCTGAAGAGAGCGGATTGATGGAATTCTATTACCCTGCTGATAGATTTATTATGAAGGCCTGAGTGGACTCGCTGCTCCACTTTGTCACTCACACTAATCAGCTGCTAAAGGCTCAGAGAGAGGGGTGTGTGTGTGTGTGTGTGAGTGTGTGAAGGGCCTTTGGCTGCATCATCCCCCCCACCCTGTGTCTACCATCACTGACAAAGACAAGGTTAGGAGAGGATGACAGACATGCTGTCCTCACCCAGTCCCCCTTTCCCCCCTCACAAATGGGCCAGCTGAGCATCGCGACCTCTCGGGCGAGCCCTCATTTGTTTATTAATGGCCGACATGTGAACCAGCATAAGGACGTGGATCGTGCAGAGCAACAGTCAGGTGGCGGTGTGCTGTGGTGGGGGGAAATAATTTGTAAACGCTGGGGAGAAAGAGGATACATGCTCATTTAGGCTTGCTCGCTTCAGCAATATGTGCCGGACACGGGGACAAGGGATTAATGGAGTGTGCACACACACACACACGTTTGCTCTTTCCTCGTCCACATTCATGTGCACAGAAGAAACCCTCTAGCTGTCACAGAACAAGCCCTCTAGCTGTCTTACATATAATAGTTGAAATATATCACATTCTGAGTTTATGATTCATTAATTTGTGTCCACCAAATTAACTGCATGGTTTTAATAGTAAAACATTATCTTTTTTTAGATTTTTGTCTATCTATCTATTTGTCTGTCCATCTGTGTGTATGTATTTGTGTGTGTATGAGTGTGTGTGTGTGCGTGCAGGTTTGTA
Source organism: Brachyalestes nurse (assembly GCA_037974405.1). NCBI lineage: Eukaryota > Metazoa > Chordata > Actinopteri > Characiformes > Alestidae > Brachyalestes > Brachyalestes nurse. The sequence continues at coordinate 13,154,600 of JBBPCY010000109.1, forward strand.
GTATTGTAGTAGTTGTGTGTGTCTGTGTTGTTGTATGTCTGTTAGTTAATATGCTGAGTTTGATCCCTGGTGTTAGTCTTGGATTAATGGCAGAGACTGAAGCACTTCATTATCATGACAGCTGCCTTTGAGGGGCCTACTCTCTATGTATCTTTTGGTTTTGCTTGTTCTCTTGAGAGCATTCAAGACAATATCACAACCCTTGCAAACTATTGAGGCTCATGAAGTAATGACCTACAGCTTTGTAAAAAGGTTTGGTCTTATCAGAGAGAGAGTGAAAGAGAGGGAGAGAGAAAGAGAGTGAGAGAGGATGTGTGACTGTGTGGGGATATACTTAAATTAATCACATGCCCACCCATACACTCAGTATTAAAAACAACATAAACACGTGGGGCCTACTCTCTCAGTCAAGAGCCGGAGGACTTGTCTCTTTCAAATGCTGATGCTTTTAAGTTTCTTAAAATTGGTCTGTATATTTCAGGCTAAAATTTTCTTCCTCTCCTTTGGCTGACCTTTTTCAACTTGCAAACTCTGTTCTCTTCTGTAAGGCATTAGTGTGGGCCTCTCTGTTTGATGTCTTATACAGTAATCACTGATAGCTGTGTACCATAATCTGTATCCCCACCAACACCTCCCAAGGAAATGGGCCTCCATGTTCCAAAACCTCAGTTTAAACATTGTTTCCTTTGGTAAAAAAAATAACTATTTGTTTTCAACTTGGTTTCTGCTACATGAAGATAAATATTTTGAAGCCCTATAAGCATAAATAATTGATTTATGTTAAACAACAAAAGCAGTTGCATTGATTCGCATGGTGTGGCGTGGCTATTTGTTTTAAAACATTGTACAGAGCTGTGATGTACAGAGGAGAATAATGTTTATGCTGCCTGGATTACATTTAAAGTAGGAAACGCACATCATACGTGCGTCGGCTCTTTGCGAGACTGGTTCTGGTTAAAGCTCCATTGTAAAATAGCACTGCTTTGGCTTTTGTTTACATACAGCAGAGCTGAATTGTAAACAGGTCCCTTTGCTCGTACGCACTCAGCGTTTAAATATGATGGCACAAGTCAATCAGAACCCTGACCTCGCTGACTTGATGACAGACATTTTGTGATTTCTGTGATTAGGGCCTGACCTGAAGATCAGATTTCGCCATAAAATACCAAATGCTGAAATTCCTGGTCCATTTCCACTGTTTCATTTCTTTTTTTGATTAGTATGGTGCATTCATTCATAAGTTTTATCTAACTTTGAGTCTAAATTGGTTTGAAACTCCATTACACAACAAGGCAGACACCACAGTGAACCTGCTTTATGCATGTTGTGCTGCTGCTGTGTAGATTATTACAAAATTACTCTTTTTTTTCTCGCTGGCTGCAGCTTGTTTCAAGCACATTTGCCACATCACCTGCAGTGATGTAGCACTGGACCAGTTGAAGTGGATCAATACTAAAGAATGGCTTTGCTTCTTTGGCATGTAATCATCTTGTTGGCTGCTTTGACACTGATCCTCCATTATGAGCCAATGAAGCATGCTGGACAGGCTCTGCGGTGGGGCCTGTTCTCATTGCTGGCGGAAAGAGTGAAAGCAGGCTGCAGCACTACCACAATACACACAATCATTGCTTGAATGTCACTGCTAATTATTTTCAAGCTATAATGGAAACTGGGGTGTCATGATATGCAGGATTAAGGAGACAGACACTGTGTCTTAAAGCAATTAATTAATAGTGATTTCCATTATGATTACATTATGAATTTAGGTAACATTTATTAACAATTATTCAAGTGAAATAGTTCAAATATCTTTAAACTGCCCCGAGCCCACACTAGATGATGTATTAAGCTTCCCAGAGCCCTACTAGATTAGTGCAGAAGAATCTCAGGGGGTAACTGACTTGCCTCTGAACTCACCAGGTTTGTTCTCTTCATTAATTTTCCATGGAGTCTTAGACCTGTGCTGGACCAGCAAAACCCTGAGCCTCTAACCTCACCTGAGGGAAGAAGTGATTAAACAGTAGCCTCAGTGTTCAGATTTCTACCATTATCACCCTCTCTGACCCTTCTCCCACCATGTTGTCCCGACCCCATAAACAGTTCCTCCTCCCAAGCCTCATTAAACTGTGCCCGGCCTTCCCTGTTCCTCTCTATTCACTCGTGTCCTGCTCCAACAGGGCTCCATGCTGAAAACGCCAAAGGGCTGAGGACAGAGCCTTGTGGGACACCGTCTAGTTCTGGCAGAGCAGTGTCACGGCTGTTTGCTGGCTCTCTGTGGGTATGCTGGGACCGGGACGGCAGGGGTAATGAGATTTAAGCACTCTAATGGGAGATCATTGGCGTGGGAGGGTTTGGAGGCTTATGTGAGTCCGGCCTACACGTTACTGAAATTAACGATAACTGTTACCACTCTGACTAAACGTAATCAGTCATCAGTCTCATTAACAAAAAACCCATAATGGTCATATTGTCTGTATGACGCATGGTTCATGGACACTTTTCACTCACATCTATTTTGAGAAAAGAATATAAGATGATGTTGATTGTGTTGTAAAAAAAAATACTGCAAAGCTACTATTTATTAATGCTTTAGTCTTCCAAATGTCACATCTCAGTCCACTTTTTAAAGCATAGGCATTGACATTCATACCTATGGCCATACCCTTTCATTTAGACACCATTTGTCTTCCACAACTGCTCACCCTTCTTTTAACTCCTGCTCAGGCCTGAACCACATTTCACTAGCAGGGTGAGTGACATAGAATTGGCTGGCTATCAGGATAAAGTAATGTATTCTCCAGACTGGTTGAAGCCCCGAGGTAGGACACCCATGCTCTCCTCCTGTGACTAGTGGCTTTGCTCCCTTCAGGTCTCAGCAGTAACTGGCTTTAATGTCATTTAGCTGAGGGGTGGCCGTCTCCTTACTGCTCCATGAATCCATTTCCAAATGCCATAACATTTCCCGAAAAGCCCCCACTTTTGAAATCCAATAATTAGAAATGTCTATTTAAAGTTCACCACTCCTGCACCGGTATCAATTAAAAGCCATTTTGGGGGTGATCAGTATCAATTGTCAACAAATTAAATCCATGCACTTAAGGTGGGTGGATGTGAAGGAACACATTCATCTGTGGCCAATGAGGTTGTGGTATCATTAGAGCTGTCCCTTTGCTCTTTATCCGTTACTAAGTGATTTAAATTTCATTAGTGCTTCACTGCTGGTGTTTTACACCAGGACCAATCATGTGAATGGAGACATTTTAGTTACTTCCCATTAAGCTATGAACACTGTAATTTCAACACTTCTGGTTTTGATGAACAATGGAAAATGCTATCTGTTAAATACATGGATTTAACACACACACACACATAAGATAAAAGATAGCCTGCTATTATACATAAAGCATACATGCATTAAAGTCTGAGTCAGACTTTTCTCTACATAGACAAACATTTTATGTACTTGTGGAATAGAAGAGAATAAATATTTTTTGTACTGAGTGATAAATATTTTCCTACAACTACAGTTACAGTAGAGAACATGTAATGTTTTATAAAGATCTATCAGTGTTAAACAGGAAGCTAATCATTTTGTAAAGGAAGCCGAAGGCTTATTGTTAAGAATCCACCATCTGTTTTTCTATCATCCATCAGATTGAAAACCACAGTGACTTCACTGAGAGTTGATTAGAAGACTGATTGGCAATCAATTATGCATACCTGTGTAAATCATTATATTTTCTCTGCTGACAGGAAGTTTGAATATTACATGCCACATGAATCAGGTTACCATTTGGCAAAAGATGAGTCCTGGAAGCTGCTTCATAATGCCATTTAGAGCATAGAGATGTACCGATTATTTTATTTCCTTGCAAGCCATGTTGAGCTCTTGTTTAGATCAAGTTATGGATGTACTGAATAGTGCTTTGTATGCTTTGTGTGAGAATTAGATTTTTTTCTGAATGTTTTGCTTCAGTGAATTCTTATCAAATCCCTCTCTGAATGCTACAGTGAGAGCAAGGAGGCAGCGGCCTGAGGTGTCACCTCTAATAAAACATTTATATCTATGGAGGCAAGCATGTCCATTGCTGCTGACCAGAGCAAACTGATGATGAAGGGAGAGGGTTCTTTTGATCTGAGTGTTTTGGTGTGGGGGAGTAATGGTGGTCATTGTTTGGGAAGACCCCCCCCCTCTCGTACCTCCTACCTCCCATCCCACTGCATGGGGCAAAGTGTTAAAGTCTCACAGTGGTAGCAGTAACTTCAAAAGCTGCTCCATGAATGGAGCCGTGTGACCCCTGCCCACTACCAGCAGCTAAATTGGTAGATAAAGAATCAGGGTAATTTGTATCAACTCAATAAGTTACTATGTGGCTAAACAGGAAGGTCATGACTTTATGCTGCTACTGTGGCCCCATGGCAACCGGACATCAATGTAACATCAGTTCTCAAAACACCGTTCCCTGTACCCAATCTCAGAATCGGCACTCTGTAAACAAAGACCGATTGTACAGGAGCACAACAGGCCTCACGGTCGCATGGTAAAGTGCAACTGGCAAAAGAGAGGAAGTAACACTTTTCCGTGCGGGCATGAAAAAATCTGCATATGTTTGCCTGCCAGACCAGCTTTCAGAATGAGATCATGGCCGGATGGACCCAGATTGGGATAGACGGGCGGGGGTGGACGGCAGTGGCGGGGACTGTGGTGTAGGGTCAACGGTGACCTTCACGCCCTCATGGGAATGGCTGAAAATGGTATTCCCCCTCCATCCTGCTCAGTTTGCTCAGCTCAACCAAAATTCTCTGCGCAATAAAATCAATGTTGCCATTGTTGGGCCAAACAGTACATTCTAACCATGGCAAATGCAAAGAATGCCAGAGTCCTTGTCCTGATGGCCCATTGGGACATACAGATTTGATTATGAGAATGGTCAAGGTTGTTTTTCACCCCCTCGGAAGAAAGGGCCCTCTTGTTCCCGTCTAGAACAATGGCGCGTCTAAGTGCCATGTGAAACTTGCTGAACTCCGTGCAATAATTCAAGCCTTTGATTTTACAAATGTTTTTTTGACGTCCTCCACATCTTCAAATACCTCCGCATTTCCCCCTCTGCCTTGCAGAACACTATTCGGCTCCTCAAAGCCGTGCCCACCCCTCCGCTCCACTGACTGATTTGTATGTTATCTACAAGGCTAGAGACAGACAGATGGGCCAGAAAGACATGGAAGAGCAAAATGACAGAGTGGGAAAGGAAAGAAAGGATGTGGGGGAAAAAAGGGCATGGAAGAAAAAGTTGGGCACGTACATAAGTTTTGCTATTTGGCTTTGTTGTTTGAATTAAAACAAAGGTTTCCTTCTTGGCTGTCACAATCTATTAGCGGATGGGAAAAGCTGCTTTCAGAGTGCTGGCTGGCTCGTCTGGAGCTGGGAGTGAAGCTGACGGTGTGTGGAAACTAACACGAGCACTGCGCTGTGACCGCGTCACCTGCAATCAGCACCAGTGCCCGGCCAGATTAATCATGACAGTAGGCAATATTTCCAACATTATTAGAAGAGAAACCTAATATTTTGGGACATCAGGGATCCGAGTTCTGGTGTCCATCAAAGTGAGAGCCTTCATTTTGTGCTCCGTGGATGGGTAACCTCAGCACTTAACCCCTTTTAGATATTCCATCTCTCTCCCCTCCTGTCTCCTCTCACCACCCAGCTCGGCTCCTTGGCGGAAAATAAGAGATGTCTGGCTCTTCTAATGCATTAATCCCACCCACTATATCTGTAGCTATTATGCCATGTTTTCCAAAGGCAAAACAAGTGATTGTATGGCTGTATCTGAGAATAACATGTCTACACTGAGCATTGCTGCTGAATATTGGAACAAAGGGCTTGGAATATTGAAAACAAAATAGCCACAAAAAAGGGTGTTTTATGTACTGTATTCTGTTTTCCGCTCTCCAAATTTGACCCTATTGAGATAAGAAGTTTCTTTCTGCTGTGACAGAAATAACATGCACTTTGATGAACATATTTTAATTACCAGGTACTAGATGAACAGGTACTATGCCACTTATAACATGTGTGTTGCATTCCAAGCTATTTTGTGTACTAGACAGAGGATTAGTAATAGTGAATTTTTTAAATGATATACAGTTAATATAAAGGAAATACGGCCAGTTCTACTTAAACAAGACCATGTTTGTTTTTTTGCATTCTGAATATAAGAATACGACAACTTGTTTAACATTCAGTTTAATATTCCAACAAAATCAAAATGTTTACTTCTCCCTAACTCTTTAACTTAGGTTTTGTAGTTCTCGCATAGATTTCTTCATCTCTGACATTTTGTTTTAATTGTTCTTGAACTTGTATCTGGTTTATTTTACTCTCAGGTTCTTTGATTTGTAGTCAACCTATAGGAAGCAATCCGTTCATTGATCTCTCTCTCTTGCTCTCTCTCCCTCTCTCTCTCTTTCTCTGTGTTCTCTGGCTATTTTCTAGTCAACTCATGTTTGACTTGTCTGGCACAGGATGCAGTGCACTAATGTGTGACTGTTCATTAAGGGGACTTAGTGTGTTTAATACACCATAGCGTTTTCCCATTTATTTAATTTGTAAGGCTCTGACATCAATTGTTGAGCTTCGTTTGCCCAGTCGTGGCATCAGATGTCACCGTTAATAAGGTGGAAGAGCTGAGCGTGTACAAGTATGTGTGGTGTGGTGTGTGTGTGTGTGTGTGTGTTTGTGTGTGTGTGCTGTATGAACAGACACAATGTTGTGCTGTATAGGTTAAAAATTTCAACACTGAAATATTGAGGGCTCAATTTATATACATACATACATACATACAATATGTCTGCAGGTAAAATAGCAGATTAGCTACTGATGCCATTCCACAGCCAGTAGACTATTAAACCTTCTGTGTTTTCATTTGAATGTAAATATTTTCTAGCTGGAACATTTGAGTACAAAAAATTGAAACTATCACTACTGACTTAAATGTAAGTAAAGCCTAGCGTCAGGGGGTCATTTAGTGAGGTTATACGCCACCATCCATTCATGATACCCCACTAAACCCACTATTTGTTAAGTGCTTCTATAGTGGCAAGTGGCAAAAAAGTCTTGATCCAATGATATCTAAGGTAATAGCAGGGTTTGGTATACTTGTACAGCACTCAGCTAGGACCACTCTTGCTTGGGACTCCTATTATTTAAAAACTGTGTCCAATATACAAACTTACCACTTCACAAAAGACTCAATGTATTTACTGCTTAAATGAAATTTAGCTTTGAATAGCAGATAGTAGTTTAAGATTACTACATTTTACCTCAGTTATCAATTATTTTTTTCTGTTCTTTGCTGCCAGTCAAAATTAGGCCTAAATTTAATCTAATTCCTGCTTGCCTTCTGCCATAGCCTGGCCATGTCAACCTGTCTGGCTAACCCACTCTGTGCTCAGTCACCTGAAGCATGAAAGAATTAGTCTAGAATTTTTTATGAAGCATAGTGATATGATGGAGCAGGGTGGTCCAAGAAAGTGATTGGCTGTTTTGACTAAAGTGGTGGCCCACCTAGGGAGTGGAAAAGTAATTAACAATAAACACATTTGTTGCAGCTTCAAACTTGCCATTTGAAAAATGCATTGCATGTGAGATAATCACCATTGGCTCATGCAAGCTCTAAACATCTGCTTGACTTTTGTTTCTTGGGCTACTTCCACATTCTTCTCTGTGGTATTCTGAAGCAAGACATTTACAATGGCATGTGTGTCCCCATTACTGGTCATGTAGACGGTCCTCTAAAACTCTGTTGGCCTTTCGGATGAAATAGGCCCACTTTTTAAAACGAAGGCCCATTTGAATAATGGGGTACAAAAGGATGCGTGTGTTGGCTCAACTCAGACAGCAGTCCTTTATGCACTGGAAAACATGACTTCACAACATGGCCAGTGCTGGGGCTTGCTCATTCATCATTCCAGCAGCCCCTAACCATAAGCTAGCTGCTGGGTTTGATTAAAATGAACAAATACAATGGCCAAAGGTCTTGGTGCACAGTGAACGGCATGACTCAAGTCTCAAATGTGCCCCCATCACAGTTAAGAAGCTCTTTGTCACAGCCAGAAAAACATGCATCATGGTGTTGTCCTCCAAGAACGAAATCCACCCACTCACAGGTCCAAGCATAATTAATGTATCAATGACAGCCGTTCTTCTCTACTTAAGGCAGCTCAGGCCCGGATGTGCCCCAAATAAGACCACAAGAGCTCACCAGAGTGTATATTTTAAATAAAAGTGAAGGGGGGTAGGGAGAGTTGAAAATGAATAGAAAGAAAATTCTGTTGTTGAGGGCTAATATATTCGTACCCACTCATTTTGAGTCATGTCACAAAAGCTTCAGTGTTGTCTATTCTCAGCAGCTGCTCCAGGACGACGAAACTTGGAATCCTTTGTAGGCTGCAGAAGAAAACTTGTTCTTTGTGGAGCTTTATGGAATATGTTTTAATGAACGCCTTTGCACTGCTTGTGAAACATTTGCAGTTGCAACAGGCTAAAGAAAGTTTGCATAAATTAGCAGAGTTATTGCAAATTTGCAGCCCTCTTAGACTTTCACGAGTAGGCTTGAAATACTGACATTGTCCTAGAGGACTAATGCAATATGATGTGAATGTGGATTTAAGGAGAAGCTGTTTACACAGTTAAACCTCTCATCTGGGCAAGGACGAAACCTTGCCTTTCCAGTTTTCCTCCTTTTGCTGCAGGTTCATTATACTGCTTTGATGTAATTACACTTTATTTCTTTTGTGTGTGGCATATCAAATTTTCTCAGCACATCAACATACTTATTGATTGAATGGAAGTCATTCTGTAGTGGGAGTTACAGTGTTTGATATAAATGTTACCTTAAGTCAAGTCAAAGATCAAAGATCAGATATTTGAGTTTGCAGAGTTGTAGATGTACAGAATTTACCACTTGCATTAGAATGAATGCAAGAGGTTATGATAAGTAGAGAGCAGTTCAGTAAAAAACAAGAAGGGGTGATTAGGAGAAACAACGAGAATAGCTCCGACAAATTGGACTGCTAATACATCTCCATAATAGATGTGTTTTCCCAAGACATTCTGTAACAATTTTTCTCTAATTCTATTAGCTTAATCAAATATTACTTCCAACACCTAACATTTTTCATTGTCTCCCCACCACCTTATCTCTGCAGAGAGAGGGAGAAAAGAGATGACTAAGTCAATTTAGACTCCTATGCACATTGTATTGCCATTACCAGATTATATGTCATACCACTCAAAATGGAGCTTTTGTTCACGGCACTGAATTTCTACCATGCTGTAAGTGTAGTTAGTCAAGTTTTTGATTAATAATGTGGTGCAGCCAATACATTTGTGTGTGCCTCATACAAGTTGGTAATTTGTTAGCCTAAAGAGGGTGTAAGTAAGTTATTTATCCCCTCATTTCATTTCTAACAGGCTGTGTTTCTGTCTGACCTGCGGCTAGTTGAGCCTTTATTAAACCCCATCTGAAAGGCATCAGACGTGCACTTTCTTGGCAAAAACAAACGTGCATCACTCAGGCTTGTTTATCAGTTGAAATGTGATGATTGCAATGTAATAAGAGAGAGTGCAATGCCAGTAGCTCTCCAATTCAATTTAGCTAAAACTTTGGCATAGAGGTGTGAAGCCTCTATCGCTCTATATCGAGATGTCAAAGAAGACATGGTTGCTTCAGTTTTGTCTACCAATTATGCATGCAGCAGTGCATGTATTGCCAGCTCAATGAAACATCAGAGCTAGTGTATAAGGTAAACGGCTTTCTGAGAGTTAAACTGCAATTAAAAATCAAGAAACTACACATGAAGCGTGGCCACTCTAGTGCACAGACTCTTGTTTTATGTGACATAAAGTGCAGTTTTTGTACATCCAGACTGAAAACAATCTACATTGTATTTTGGCCTACTGTAGCTGATACAAGTGACTGTTATAACTTTAGGTCAGTCTAGTTCAAGTGGAGATGTTCAGGGTGTTCCTTTCCAGGCATTGCCCTGAGAATCCAATGTTGTAGCGCGAGTCCCCGTACATTCATTCCAGAACTTAAGCCTTAATTGTCTCCATAATGAAAGAAAAATGTGAAAGCCACTTGAGCAAAATGTTTGTCTTCCTATGCTCTGATTTTATTGTTCGTCCTCGCCTCCTACAATAAATCAAGTCTTATGTGCTTTCTGTGCAATAAAAATTCTTCTGAATTCAATGTTGTGTTCTCCTCTCTGTGTGGCCCAAACAACAACGCATTTATATCCACCCTGAGCCAGACTTGGAGAGGCGACCAGCAACAATGCTTGTTTGATTTTATTATGTTTAAGACGGAATGCATTTCATTTTCCTGGAATGTGCTGGAAAATCTTTCTTTATCAAAGCAGCATGCTCTCGATTACTTCCTCAATTATTTCCCATGCCTGTCTAATTGACCTGTCACATTTAGCCACATTAGTAAAGCTGTGGGCACAGGATTACCTGTTATAATTATAATGCTTTTAGATGCATTTATATGGACCTCCTAAGGTCTTATGTCCTATATTATATATATAAATGTATACACAGTTGCACACAGCCATGATTATTTTTTTTTAACCTTCTGTGTTATTGAGGTTTGGGATTTTTGGGGGAAATAACATTGATTAGTACAAGCAGTTAAAAAGATTAGAGTTCATAGACTAATTGAAATGTATTTGATGATGACTGGTGAAGTTCTTGCAATTACCAACTTTATGTGCTTCTAAAGGACGAGGAAAAAACTTTTCTTGGAAGATCTTTTCACAGGAATGTCCTTAAAAACATGACTGATGTACGTCTATCCTGTCTGAACACTAGACATTTCCTCTTCATACCAATGGGTAATTCATTCACAATTAAATGATTTTGTCCCTTCTGGCCATGTGTTTTTGAGACTGGAGCCAAGATGAAAACTCCTAATAACATAAAGCATCCTTTATCTTTCATCAGCAGCAAGACACGACCTCTGGACAAGCTGCTCATTCACCAGCATAGACATCTGAGGAGTTTGGGCTCCACAGGCATAGATTGATCATTTAACGTGTTGATGGGGTCAACCTGTGACACCAAAAGCAGGAGTAAGCATACCGTCTTTGATTGTTTCCTTGCAAAATCTCAAGGGACAGCTTTTTTTTATGTAGCCTTTTTTTGATATTGTAATATGTGTTCAGACCTTTGATCCCAGATACAAGAAACCTGATTTCATTTTAGGGTTGGTTTTAAGCATCTTTTCCAAATTATAGAATCACTAGGACACATTGCATTTTCAATCTGAGGAGTGGTTTGGTAGCTGTGATAATAGTGGAATTAAGAGTTACTGTGCTCTAAAGCAGAGGTCCTCAACCACCAGGCCATGGACCGGTATCGGTCCTTGAGTCATTTGGTACCAGGCCGCACAGAAAGGGAAAAAAAAAATTTGATTGATTATCTGAAAGAGTCTGAAAAATCTTCTATTTTGGAAAAAAACACTTGTCTCATTCACGTGATATGGTACATTAAAAATTTTGCCCACAAGCTAGCAATGAGTTAAAGCTCTTTCTTTTTAGTTGTATCTATACCGGTCCGTGAAAATATTGTTTTACATGAAACTGGTCCATGGCGCAAAAAAAGTTTGGGGGCTGCTGCTCTATAGTACCTATGAGTATTTAAGGAATTAAATACTGCCCTCCTGCGCAGGGGGATTCCCTGCCTCACGCTCGTTGGCCCTGGGATAGATTCCAGGTACCTGCGACCCTAGTAAGGATTAAGCGGTTACAGAAAATGAATGAATGTATAAAAGAGGTTGCATACATCATAGGAAAAGGACTGAAAATTAAGGAAAGATTTGTATTCTCTTTAGGTGTGCAGACACACACTCACACACACATATGTGCTGAGTGGTTTTCCAACTACTCTGCATTCAGCATCACCAGTATAGTACACACCAGACTGATCATCTGTAATCATCTGCACCTGTTTCGTTACTGGTTCAGACCTTAAGTTAGATATGCTTTGTCAAGGTTGAATGATTCATATGTAAGTCACGGTGTGATTTGACAAACAAAAAACATTTCTTTAAAACTAGGCAGGTAAAGGATCAGGACTGAAAATAAGGCAACTTTGAAAGTCCCTCAGAAAGCCTGGAGAACACTTCCTTAAGACTACATTTTAAAAATACAAGAAAATCTGTTCGGAAGCAAATTGTGAATAAATGAGTGATTGTTGTTGCATGGTGTCATCCAGAATGAGATTCAAACCCCAGTCTGCTGTGTGAAGGACATTGGTATTACCAACTATATTACACCAACCAAAGCTGTTTTTTCTGCAACATGAATAAATGTAAATGGTAAAGGTTAAGTGTTCCTACTATACTCTTTTGAACTCCTTCATGGTAATGAATTGAGGTGTACCCAAAATTCACAAAATTCTATATGTTACAGTGGTATCTCAGTTAGATATTTTTTCAATACCTCAAAAATGATAATATCAAATTTCTTTTGTCCAAAAATGTGCACTTTAGTCAGAAACTAATATTAACCATAAGCTCATAAACCAGCTACAAGCTAACACACTAGTCACAATCCAACAATATGTTACAGTTCGGTACAATGTGATGTGATGCAATTCAATGCAATAGTGGGAGTTGTATTGTTGCATCCCTAGGGATTAGATCATAATTGTCTTAAATGTATACATTTACAATAAATCCATAACTGGTCTTCATGACCCTGGCTGCCTGTAGTAAGGCCCTGACAATTTCTGCCTGTATCTATAGCCCCACCACCCCTGGACCACTCCAGGCCTTCTCAAACCCTTAAGGATCTTGTTTTCTAGTTAAAAAACAGACGGACAAACAATGAAGGCTCTGTGGTGGCCTTAATGATCCACCACTACTGCCACCATGTCTTCATCAAAGAGCAGCGGAAAGAGGGAGGGAGAACAAGAGGAAGGGAAGGCAAGCCTCTCTCTCTCTCCGACACAAACAGTTGATACAACATGATGAGGGATTTTTTAAAAAAGCTGGCTTTGTTTAGCTCCTTGAGTGCTGTAGAATCTTTTAATGATAGGAAGTTTTAGTGCCATCAGAGGACACCAGCACTGTAGGCTCATCCTGTGTATTTGTTTTCGGAGTGTGTGAGAGAAGTGATTATGTTTTAATGAGCAGGGCCTGTGCCTCAGCAATGCTCTGGTGAAAAGTTTATTTTTATTACCTTGCGGGTAGATGTTTGCTCATCTTTTCCTTTCTCTCCCTCCCTTTTCGCCCCGCTGAAGTAGTGTAATGTGGTTGTAATGGGGATATTCACATAAGGAAGAGCTTTGCTCTGAGAGCTGCTATAGCCATCTTCAGTTTACCTGAGTGGCAACATTTCAAGTAAATCTGACCTAAAGATGCATTTTAGTCCCTTTTTGCTAATAATTATTCATTTTAGACGTTTTCCGTCAGCAACAGCATACGCTTTTAATAGTATAGTGAAACTGCAGCAATAACTCTCAGCTTCTAGGGGTTAATATTTCTTAAATGGGAGAGTCTGACTTTATTTAATCTCTGCTTTTATATATTTCTACCATTTTGCCAGTCGTCCCAGAGCGCCGGGACATTTATTTCCCACCTATCTTCTTTTCCGCTATGCACTTTATTTAGGCCAACTTGGCCTGAGTTGTATAAAGCTGTCCAGTCGTTAGAGAGAGCAGAATTACATTCCTGCTTTACTAATGTTTAATTACATTAATGTGCAATATCAGTCGTTAACGGGCATTAATTATAAATGAAGATGTAATGACGGCCATTAATATTTAATTAAAGGGCAATCAAGTGTTATTTGGCAGTGTTACAAAACTAGTCACTAATAAAAGAATATTCTGTTCAGTCTGTAATGGGAGAGGAGAAGACAAAGGCACTCAGTACTTGTATTATCATATGGGTGCATAGGTTATGGCTACATTTACCTTCTGAGTGGATTAAGATATAAATGCATGAAAGCATTGACTGAATTGACTTCAAACGTGTATATTTCCACAGGAATAAAAAATGGCATATCAACACTTCAAGCGCCAAAAGCAAATAAACAAAATAATTTAGCTAGAAATTAATTCATGTAGAAATTATGTTTTCTGTTAAACAAAGCAAAACGATTTAGTTAAGTAAAATCAATATATCCCATTTTCACTGCTCCAAAATGTACATACTTGTGTTATTCCATATGCTACGTCTTCTTTTGTTTTGCATGATTTTCACATAAATAAATTGCATTCAACTTGTTCTGGTAGCCAAAGGTTGTAGAAAGAACACTGAGCAGAACCCACAAACTTCCACACAGTAGCAGTGCTTGAGGTACTGCACTTCAAAAACCATTTCTTGTTGCAGTGTTGGGCCTCGACGATGGCAAGAAATCAAAATGGAGTGGGTTGTTTTTGTACACTGTCGAAGCCTGTTTGGCATCGACTGAGGCTTCACAGTTTGCCTTGTGGCCCGGCCTGTTGTGCCGAGGAACACCCATGCAGCTCTATTGAGATGGTAAGCACGGCTTGTTTACTCAAAGTTTTCCTTTCTTCCCCATTCACAGTCACCAGTTAGCAAAACAAAAGGGCCTATGAGGCAGTCATTTGTCGAGTGGGCTCACGAGCACGCTGGTCAAGCGGAGGAGGCTGGTTTGTGGTCCGGCACATGTTTGTTAAGGTGGGTGTTACCATTGTTTTAACCCAGGACACCCTCCCTCTGTTGCTTGTGATGTCTTTGTGTGTGTCCTCATGACTTTCTGATAGTGCCCTCCTCCAGGCTGGAGGAAAGCTTAAGGGGAAATGTTAGCTGAATGTTTATTGCTGCATCTTCGCTTTGCGGTGCAGAATCCGTCATGCGACTTTCCCATACTGTGATAAAATAATTAAAATGGTGGTGTTAGAGTCAGCAAACTCAGGATGGGTTCCAACTGATGAACCATGTGATTAACCTAGGCTTTATGCTGGCAGACATTTTTTATTAATATGTTTAAAAAAACTGTGCTTTGACTCCACCTGACCCCACATTATGATTTTAAAACACTATGCTGAGAAGAAAGCGTTGTACCCCACTCCTTTCTCCATCCCACTCTCTGGCGAAACAGAGAAGAGGGTTTATTCTTTAGTTTATTCTGTAAATAAATATAAGTGATCTTTTACTAACTGTTTGTAAGCCTTGTATCCTTGTTTGTTAATTTCACCATTACAGACATGGTGTAGTTTACTACAACCATGAAATACACCATTACAGACATGGTTTAGTTCATGGTTGTAGTGAGTTATTTGTTTTTAGAACATGAACATTTTACAGCCTGCAGATTCCTGCACACAAGCACTCATGCTGTCTGCGTGACCAAAGGTGCAGAAAGTTCACTCCTCTGCTTCTCTGTGTTCTGGCTAATATCTCAGAGTGAACTACACCTATAATTGAGGTATTCTCTGCATTGCCTATGTATTTATTCTTGCCATATTGTTAAACTATTGAAAATGTTTTAGGTACACAGTAATTTAAAAATAAAACATTGTTCCCTACTGTATTTGCTTATTCATTATCAATGAAAGCACACTTTTAAATCCTTCACTGTAAAATATTATCTATACATCTGCTGTGTTTGTGATGTGTCGTTACTATGTATTATGACTGTATTGTTAAAAAAAAAACCTCTGCTTCCCAGCAGCAAAGCATATTTCTAATATGAGGGAGACCCTGGGTTTAAAAAAGAAATACATTTTTAGAAAATGTAAGTCAGTAAATCTTAATTGACTCTACAGCAGTGACAGAGGAGTGAGCAGAAAGCTGCCCAAGCCTTGTGAGAGTGAGGAACCAAAATCAATACCCTGTAGGAAAGTGACGACCTACAAGACTTTGCAATGATCTAATAAAGCAGAAACAACTTTGTTTCTTTGGACACTAGTGGTGACATTTCAGTCACAGATATGTCCATGTAAGCCATGTAAAAGTGTTTTATGAAGTTTCTGTGAAATACTTTAGTGCACACTTCCTGAAGGTGCCTCTGCTTGAACAGACTGTAGATGGATGGGCTTTATAGGACAAAACTGGGCTGTCTCTTCACAGAATCAGATGACTCTGCTGCAGAATATTTTAGCATAAGATTATCACTCATCGAATCTGACCCCGAAGGATGGGCTACATTAATGCATACTGTACATATAAATCTTGAATTTATATCCCCCCTGACATTAATGACCAAATGTTACTTCTCATGGATGCCATTATTATGATGTAGATTTCTTCATGAAGATTCTTTGGTCTTTTAAAAATTAATTTCTGTCTTCTTTCCTCCAACTAATATTGTGGATATGGAGATCTGTTGGCGAGGATAAAAGGAACTGAAAAGAAATGTTCTGAGTGCCTAGGTGTCACTTAGACTGATATTGTACTGGATCATTTAATTTTTAAAAAGTTTCAAACAGGGTACAAGGATGTCTTGAGTAGGAAATGAAAATGTTGAGTGCCATACATGCCTATCAATGAATTTTTGAAATGAATTTTTCACCTCCTACTAAATTTAGTGCCATTATTAAGCTCTGCACACGAGATTTGCATGACTACATGCTAGAAAGAGGGTGTGTGTGTGTGTGTGTGCATATGCAGGGGCATATGTTCATGCATATGTGAGTGTAATGTACTATACAGTGTAGTTAAAGGCCAGTGTGTGTCTGTAATAGACTTCTGGCTAAACATGGCTGCCATTCCTCAAGTCTTCAGTATGCAGAGAACACGTTGCCATAATTAAACACAATCCCCAATGTCACGCCATCGCCCATGCTGCACTGACCCCGCAATATTTCATCCAATTTGTGCTGTTTGACGGGCCATCCCTGTGCACAAGCATTTTAGATTGACACTGAAGGCCAAGGGACTTCCACACAGTGGTCAGAGCAGAATTCTGAACCTTCACACGGGGTTTACTGCAAAACTCATTTCCTAAATCCAGACTGGAAAAAGAGTGACCTTTGGCCTTCAATTTATCACATAGTATCAAAAAATGTTTAGGTACAAAATTATATATATATATAATATATATATATGTGTGTGCATTTATGATGAATGTTGTTGGGAATGTGCGCCATACATACAAGAAATATGCAATTATTATTAATACCACATTTATTTGAAAAAAAGTGATTTTTAACTTTCTTTTTTACTTTAGCATAGAATGTTATGTGATACATGATCCTTTTCAAACACATTCAGAACTGGTATGAATGTACACACAGAATTTTGGAATGAATCTCTCAATAGACTAAATAACTTTAAAACCAAATTTGTAGCATCTGTAGCATTTCAGATTTCATCACATATATGTGAACCGTTACGTAAATGTTTGCTTACTGCTTGCTTTAGAAGCTCAGAGCTCACAGCTCATCTGCTGTGTCTGGTTGTGTTGCTCTCTGAGGCTATACTGAGAGTAGTGTGTCTTGTGGAACTGATGGGAGCAGGAGCAAAGTGCTGCTGCCGATGGGCTGGAAACCATAAAGATGTGCATGGAGCTGACGCAACAATTTTAAAATGACTATTAACAGACAGGCCAGTGCAGCAAGCACCCCATCACTCTTACTCTACAATGATCCTAACAGAGACACGAAAATTGTGAAGAATCATTACTGAAATACATTTTTACATACCTATTAGTTACACTCACTGGTGTCCAAAACTATGGCCTTGGGTATCACAGTGGTCTGTTTCTTGTTCACATTAGCAACATGGTTTCCAACAGTCTTCCAGCTGTAGGAGGTGTGTGGGTGGATAGAAAGTGCATACATGTTTTTGTTTTTCTAAAAGCATAGCTAAATGAACCTGACATTAGGTCAGAAGCAGGAACCACTCTATCTCTCCACCGCTGCCACTTACAGAACATTCAAGCACTCCCACACAGTGTGCTTATAGATGACACTAAGGAAGCACAAGTGCTGTGTTCAAAGCTTCGAGTCTGTTTTAGCTACTTGCAACAAACTAGAAACATGGATAGGTTGAAAGCAACATCAATCAGAAAACAAACCTAACTAGCCTACTAAGCTATGTGACAACAAAATGAGAATCACATTCTTTTAAATATAATTTAAATGTATTCATGTGTTTATACTGAAATTAAGTGATGAATGAATTACATCTAAATACTGTTCAAGTAAATCTTATTTTATTATTTTTCTATTTCATTCATTAAGTATGTCATAATATTGGCACTAGCATGCTTCATTTTTTATCATGGTACATTTTTGTACTTACAGACTGAAATAGTGAAAATACTGAATAAAAGTGAGCTGAAAGCTTCAGGACTTAAGGAGTATTTTGATATGGTTATTTCTCATATTGCGTGGGTCTCGGGGAAAATATAACCTTTACATTTAAAAATTACTTTTACTTAGTGTCTAATCACTGTTCTTACAAAAGCTCAAATGCATCACTGAAATTATTTCTTTATAGGAGTAAAAATACATCCTTTAGTGCAATAATACATCCTTTAATGTAAAAGTTGATTCTAAGTAATCAAGGTCTATTTTATTTCTTTGTTATGAAATGTTCACATAGTGTAAAAGAAATAACAATATTAAAAAATAAGTTGATATGACTGATGGTAAATAATTAACCACTGTTTGGCATCTATCTAATCTGTTGTCTATCTATCATCTATCTAATTCATCGTAATGGAAATATTTCTGCCATGTTCTAAATGAAGCATCATGTCTGCATTTCCCTTCTGTTGAACATGTGTTTGCAGTGCATCCTAATCCTCTGCTGCTGAATGAAATTGTATTTATCAAGTGCACTTTGTGGTTGGCCATTTGTACTAAATGATTAAGAGCAACAGTAATATCATTTACACATTCCTACTTTCACAACAAATAATACCATTCCCAGGAGTACACTAAGTCTTTCTGCACTCTACTCCAGGGCAAAGAGGCTTTAGGGGCTTTGGGAGCACTCATGCTGTGGTGACACATTGCTAAGAGCTGATGCGGTGGCCCAGGAAAAGCCTGCTTGTAAAGGGCACAGGGTAGAGGAAGGGTAGAGAGAGAGTTCAGCTCTGGAGGGCTGCGATGGGAAAGGAATGCTAACATAGTGCAACCTGACTCTGCCTTCTCTAAGTGCTACCCAAACAGCACAAGCACGCTTCGTCCTGCATCTCACTCGCAGCAGACGTATACCCTGAAACTCCATCTGTCTGGTGTGAATATTTCCCTAGATCAGTTTCAGATATTGTTAGAAATGCTGCATGTGGTTCTCTTTCTGGTAATAGTATAGTTCTTAACTATAGTTCTATAGTAACTCTACTTCTTACCAATATGTACTATAATATCTCTATAGTCACTGCCAAAAAATTATATGGTTTTATGTTGTAATGTAAGTAATGAACATTTTTGCTGAAGCAATTTTGGACCATTCCTATTAATTCATTCATTCATTTTCTGTAACTGCTTATTCCTTGGGTTGCAGGTACTGGAGCCTGTCCTGGAGTCTACAGGCATGAGGCAGGGACTTACCGCAGGGCACACATACACATGCCATTCACTCACACACACGGCCAATTTAGGATCCCCAGTTCACCTGACGCACATGTCTTTGGGCTGTAGAAGATACTGGAAACCCCAGAGAAACCCAGGCCACCACGAGGGTAACATGTAAACTCCTCACACACACACGAGGCCAGGAGCCAGATTCAAACCTCCAACCCTGGAGGCAACAGAACTACCCACTGTGCCACTGTGGACTCATCAAAATACCATTCATATTTTAGAAAATAACATCATACCAAGTGAAATACATGTAAATGTTTAATGTAGGTTTCAAATAAATTATAAGGAATGCCTTTTGCTAACTTCAAATGTTTGTGGTTAATCGTGTTAATCCAGCATTTAGCAGTAACCTACTAAAGGACACTAGCAGACAATGAGATTTCATTTATATACACAGTGGGATCCACGTGCCTGAGACCATAAGGTGAATCTGTGGTATTTTTTTCTGTGCTATTTCAAGGTCACTATTTAGATATAAATTTGTGACATTGACCATGTTGACACCTTCATGCAAGAAGGTCGTATTTTTTATCCCGAAGCACGTATTCAGACTACTCTCATGTGGATTGAATTTAAGCTTCAAAGGCTTTTGCACAAACTCGTCCATGCCAGTTTAAATACATGCTGTCATTAAGTCAAAACAGAGACACATAATATACCAAGAAACTCCTTAACGAATTTTAATGAAATTAGAAAATAATGTGGTTATACTCAAATACCTGACTAAATCTTCTTGATGAATCTTCTGACTGATCTCTTTTACTTTGAGGGTGAGATAAGGATTTTCTTTTTAATGGAGAATCTTTGAGAATGCCATGTGGTCTGGAACAAGGCTTAATCATTGTCTGGGAAACTGATTCTAGGGGTTTAATGAACATACACATTTATATGAATTTTGATTTAATAGTGCTAACATGGTTTATCTTTTCTCAGCAAAGTAAATTTAGTCTTTGACAGTCTCTGCATGGTTTGTTACTGTTTTTTATTGTTTATCCTTAAAGAAAACTCTGATGACCCAGTTAATGATCAAACTAACTGGTAGTTTACTTAATTATTAAGATGATAAGTACTTTGATCAGTAATGGGGTGGCTTTCTGTGTTTTTGAGGAGGTAACAGTGCTACAACAGTTGTGATTAAAATTTGATTGACATTTAGTGAAAATAAAGAGTTTGAAAAAGGATTTTTTTTTTTGTAATCTAAAGTGCCAGAGTGAAAACCCAGTTCGCCCATTATATAGATTAATGCAATCCATCCAGTGCAATGTAACTCATAGACATAACAAGAGCAGGAGTGATGTTCCCAGAGGTGAGAACTGCCTTTCTTTCCTCCTCCTGACATAAGAACATCCTCACCTTATTACCTGGGTGAGACATGGAAGAGGCGTTAGGAAAAGTGGTGAAAGTCGCAGCCCCATGCGGAGGGCTCTTCACTAGTAGGGAGGTGTGTGAGAGCGTGAGCTGATCACAGGAAATCCCAAGCTCCTTGACACTGTTTGTGGTCCTGGAGTGTTAGTTCTCACCCTGCGCTGCTTTTGGTGCTGTGGCCAACACTGGGGGAAGTTCTTTTAGCACATTCATAAACTACGCCAATTAGCATTGTCACAACAGCATTTAAAGCAGAGCTACTGAAAAGGCAGCCGTGCACTTCAAAGACAAGCGAGACACTTTGTACAAGTGTACACATTAGTTTCAGGTAACTGTGAATTATCTTCCAGGGTACAAGTTATAGTGTTGATTACCACTGTGACAGGAACCATGATTAAAACAGGGAGATGGTAATGGCATAGCATTCATGTATTGGCTGTGTGTGCCTTTCTAAAGGGTGATGTATGACACCATTAGAATAACCTCATGGCCCTTAAAGACACCAATCTTCCTTGTCTTGTCCTTCACACATGCCTGTCTTGACATTTGGGAACTGTGGGATGCGTGGCCATACACAGTACTTGGACTGTATATATGTGTGAGAGAGTGTGAGCTTTTCTGGGATTTGATATGCACCCATTGCCCTGTTATATGTTGTAAATATGGGATTGACGGAAAGAAGGCTAACATGCTAGGTTGACCATGCATATATACTCAGCAGCTAAACTGTAGCTAAACTGCTACTGCTAACTCAATGGCTCAACTGCTAAACTTAATCTCCGAGTTCTTATGGTATATTAGCCAACTCAGCTTGTTGGATCTTGTTTGCAAGGGGTCAGAGTAGCTAGCAGTGGCTGTAAACACACTGTATTATGGCCTTCCCAGCCGGGCCACACTGGACAAATGTTTGTTAGAACACCTCTGTAAACACGTCCACCCCACCAGGGTCAGCCAGAGGGTGGCTGATACTCAAGCTGGCCCGCTGATACCGCAGTCATGTCAACGGAAGTGTAAACATATACCCAGTTTTCCTAACGAGTCAACCTCGTCTGGGGGACAGAGGCATTTGCAGGCAACTGAACACATGTCCACCAATACTGCACCCCGAAAATACACAGCGTATTTTCAGCATGTGCCCCCTTGATTATTCTAGCCAATGAATTTGAGAAGATTAGGTTCTGCTTGCTTAAGTGTAGAGGCCTGGGAGGGTGACTGAGTGGCAGCTCGGAGAAATGTGAAAGATGATGGTTTATGAGGAATGGGTTAGGGTGGGGGAGTTGGGGTAGTCTAATTTTGATCCTGCTTGTAGTTCAAGACAGCAGATCATGTCTCTTCACTCTATCTGTCTGTCTCTGTCAGTCTGTCTGTCCAGCCACTGCTGATTGGGATAGGAGTGTAGCTAGCATAGATGAGAAAAGCAGACGTGGTCTTTAAAGCTTAAGCTCACTTCACGCAATGAATAACATTTGTATGTGAGGTACTTAGTGGAGGGTGCCAAGATCCAGGATTGCAGTGTTGTCTAAGCTGTGGTGCCTGACAACACTTGACGGACTGTAAACACTATTAGAGAAAGCCAGAACTTCTGCTTTAGCTGGCGTGGGAGCCCCTACAGGTAGCTGGAAGCCAGTGCAGGGATTTGGACTTTATTCTGGCAACTGCTCAGACCAGCTCAGACTACTAAAACATCCACACCTCCAAGTTTTGATATGTGGGCAAAATTGATGTAGCCTAGTGTATGACGAGTGTATTTTGACAAACAAATTGCCCTTAAGTGAATGTAAGACACTGCGTAATGTGACATATTTTGTTAAGATTAATGTGGAGGGTGCCTGAAACAGTGCTGTACTTTTTAAGGAGATTTACTGCTGCATGTCATCATTAAATATGTGTGGGCTTATGAATAACACATCCTCAACAAAGAAAAAAGGAAACATAGCATTTATCAACAAATTTTGGTTCACTACAAAAATTTAGTGCAGTTTATATTTATTTGCTAACAAAAACATTTGGGGGAAAAACATACAAATTAGCCGACATTACAGAATTAACAGTAAGCGTTTTCTTCCAGTGATGTTGCATTAGCTGCATTTCACACGAGGAAGCACATGTAAGCCTTCACCCACTCAGTGTTGGTGAAGTCTTGGTGTCCTTGCTTGTGACCAGAGTTGAAGATGACATTAACAAAAACTAGTCCAACCACTTAACTTCAGAAGTCACATAATCGATTGGTTATGGTCCATCCATGTCCAATCAAAGAGCCACATGATCTGTCACATGATAACAATATTAATACACCTGTTCTGAAAGGCCCCTGAGTTTGCAAAACAACTTTGCAAGAAACATGAAGAACAAGGAGCTCTCCATTAATTCTATTAACAAAACAGAAAGTAAATTACACCACTAAAAACCTGGCCAGATTTATTGCAAACACCAAAGATAACACTGCAGGAGCTGCAAAACTCCACAGTACAGATTGGATTATCTGTCCATAGGAACAGAGCTGTACACTCCACAGTGACCCCACATACATGGAAAACCCAACACATCCTATAATCTGAGAACACCATTCCCAAAGTAAGGCATGGTGGTGGCCAATATTGCTAAGTAAGGCATGGTGGTGGTCAAAGCTGGAAGGGCTGGAACATTTTGCTTTGAAGAATGGGCATAGGTCCCAGTGGCTAGATGTGCTAAGCTAAGAGAAATACAAAATATTGGTTTTCGTCTTAATTATTGTTTGTGTCACAAAAAAATCTATTTTAATTCCAGTTTGTAATGCAACAAAACAGAAAATAATACCAAGGCTTAAATTTGTTCACAAAGAACTGTAACTGTTTTTTTTTTCTCTGAAAGGTAGGATCTAGATTCTAGAAGCTTTACCGCACTAGGAAAACCTGAGGGAGACCTATATATCCAGCCTCTGAAAACTCAAAATAGCATTATTACTCTGATTTTGGTTGAGTCCTGTGACAGGTACTTGACATTTTCGGAGCAACTGGTGGGTGTGTTGGTGGTTAAATATAAACAGCGAGTTTGTGGCATTGATTATTTGAGACAATCTTTGGAGTGGAGAAATAAGAGCCTGCCGAAAAGATAAATGATCTCAGGGTCGATTTCATCTCGGCAAAGGCCAAAGCTCCCTTCTACCACCATTTGTGCTTCCAGTAGTATTAAAGTTTAAAAGTAAGTTGTACAAATGACCTGCTGGAGCTCCTGGCTCCCAAATGGCAAGTCTAAAAGGAACAACTCTGATATATCACAGCTTCTGGTTGGAGAGAAACTTGAGTTGCTGGGCTGTTACGCTAGATTTATTAGTCGCTGTATTTTTCTAGTGTCAACTGATGTTCCATGAGCCTGAGCCACCAGGGTTTAGTGTGACCTCTTTCCCAATGGCAGCCGATAGAAGAGTGTTTGGATGCCAGGCTATTCCTGTGAGAGTGTTAAACACAACAGATTAAGACGCTTCACAAAGCTCCCAAGCTAGCATTAGGCCACTTATCATATTAGTTTTGCCGCACTTGTTCATCTGATACCATGACACCTCTGTCCTCACTCCTGTGGCCCTCCTTCAACTTTGGTTGCTTTGGTGACAGTCCTGTAACCCCTGAGGCATCAAAGTGCATGAATGTGGTGGACTGCAGCGTCCTGAATTCCTCAGCTAAACCTGGTTTTGG
The DNA here is from genome assembly GCA_037974405.1 of Brachyalestes nurse. Taxonomy (NCBI): domain Eukaryota; kingdom Metazoa; phylum Chordata; class Actinopteri; order Characiformes; family Alestidae; genus Brachyalestes; species Brachyalestes nurse. The sequence goes on from JBBPCY010000109.1 coordinate 13,179,203, forward strand.
CTCCAACGCTGAGCCAGGCTGGAAGAAACGTAAATCTGCAAGCGCCTTGGCACTTCACACACCAGCAAACTCACACACTTGTTAGGCAGTGTTGGTGGTGGTTGTGTGTGTGAGGAAAACAGGTGCAAGTCTGAGTTCAGAACTATTTCTTGTAGTAAAAGCACCAAAGGAATCAAGTTTTTCAAATGTCCATTCTTTATACAGCTTTAAGCAGCATGAAACATGTCTGGGGTCAGCTTAATGATTGGTTAACTGTTATGTGAGTATGCTTCGGGATGTTACTAAAGATACCAAAGTATCAATATCCACACATGTTTAGTCAGATATTCTGTATCCGCATAGTGGTCATAGTTGTTGGATGACATTGGTCACTGAGCTCTGCGCACTAAATCTGGCTGTCAAGGATTTTATCACACGAAGCATTTATTGATTTACATTTTTGTTTATACTACTGTATGTTTTTGGGAGGGGCTTTCAATAAAATTCCTGACGTCCATCAATAATAACCAATTCTTATTCTATTATTGCAGCTATGATTTTGAATGAACACTTATCATTGCTGTCCAAAAATCTATTGTTCCTACTTTTGTTTTTTTTTCTACAACCTTCCCTTTAATGAAGAATGGATCAAGAGAAATGGCCCAGAATTTGTTAGAATAAAAGTTTTTTACACTGACTTACATTAAAAGTAAAGATTGTTTTGCCTTCTCTTGTAAAGTTACCATTTTAGTGACACGTTTTTTTTTTTTTTACAGTATTAACACATTACTTTGTAGTTGGATATTTCTTGAAGTGATTTGAGTTCACTTCATTAGTATTAACAATTTATTTCATTAATTCAGGCTTAACTGTTGGATAATTTTTGTAGTACATATTAAGAAATGTGGCACCAGTACATTGTGACGGCATGCAGATTGACACATTTGGTCAATCAAGGAGTCCAAGGACTCTCAATTACAGATCAGATGTAGGCTGAATTGTGCTCTTGATATGCTTGTGGCTGTCTGCATGTGTGTGTGTGTGTGTGTGTGGTTTGGTCGAAGAGGTGATTGTGTATGTGTACATTTATAGCACAAGTTAACTGACAGCATGTGTGTATCCACAAGCTCTTGAAGGCATAGCAGAGGCTTAAAATGAGGAGAAACTTCATGCCAGGTCCTAATGCATGTTTTTGCAAGTGCTGGTATAGAATATACCACACCTCTCACCTCTCGGAGCTGACACACAAGCCTCAGGAAAGCGCTTTAGCTGGCTTAGAGCTTTTCCTGTTGTGCTGAGGCCAGGGTCAGGGTTGGACACACCTCTTGTCTCTTGTTCACACACATACACACACATACACACATGCACACACAGCTGAAGATTTTGGCAGGTCAGCTACTTTCTCCCTGTCTCTAACACACACACACACACACACACACACACGCGCACACACACATATTGATGGTCGTAAAAGTAGCCGTGCCAGCAGATGCCAGACTCTTTCTTCCATATAAGAGCAGTGAGGAGCTTCTTCAGCTGTTGCACTAAGATCAGCTGTAATTAACCCACGTCCATTTCACTTCTGCTGCCCTTTCTCTACTCTTCCTCTATAGCAACTTAATCTGAGGGTGGCATGTGAGTGAGTGAGTGGCAGAGTGAATATAGATGAGTGAGTGATGACAGATGCATATTTATACGACTGTACGTGAACATAAAATGTTATTTGGAAACAAACTCTCTATTTGAAACGGTTTGCATACCAAACACAATTTATTTGCCAAGCAGCCTGAGAGGCACGGACATGAAGTGAGATAATTTCATTTGCCTGACTTTCTCACTTGGGCCATTTTCATGAATGTGTTTGTTTGTAAAGCCCCTGTAATATGCTTCAGAAAGATCTCGCTTTCTGAGAGATGCTTTTATTTCTGAAATTCGTGCCTAGGCCCCGAGATTACCCATTGTAATAGGACAGCTGAAGCCCAAGGACCATTTCTCCTCCTAGGCACAGGGGGAAAGGGGGGGGGGGTAGGGAGAAAATCTGATGGAGAAAGAAAAATCAGTCAGCTTTGCTCTCCTGCCCAAATGAAAAAAGTTTGTGGTGAAGATTGAACTCCATGAGACAAGATGTACCATCAAATCGATCTAAGCGGCATCTTTCCGTGACATTAAGGAAAGCATTGGTGTTAGCCCCCCCATCCTCTCTCTCTCTCCCTCTCTCTCTCTCTCTCTGTGGAGAGGATGAAACCTCATTGTTGCTGTGAACTGTTCTCTATCCTCCTGTGTGTGTCGCATGTGCCTGAGGGATTTCTCTGAGATTGAACAAAGTGGTTAACATGTCATGGTACACCATCATTCATAAAGTATTTGGATGAAGATTGTTGCCAAAGCAGTTTGGCAAACACGAAACTGACAAAAAAAGAAAACATATTACTGTAATAGTGTACATTTACTAATGCTTTAATTTTCAAATTCATCATTATTTACACATAAATACAGTGTAAAGAAAGAGATGCAGAAAGGCATGGCTTTGTATACCTACATTTAGAAGATTAAAATCACAGCAAGTATGCAGTTGCAATTTGCATTGCCCTTATTGCTCATTATCTGCATGAAGAATGAAACAGATATTTTAGTTTATCATCACATATTTTAGTTTAAAATCATGCATTATTAGCATTATTATACTACTGCTGCTCTTCATTGTTTCACATTAATCTGACAGTGTTAGTGCTAAACAGCAGTGGTCTAGTGATGTTTGCAAAATCTCACTTTCTACTGATTACACAAACGTATCCTAAATTGTTAAAAAGGCCCAAAAACACACTTTATCACACTTTCCAAAGTGCTACGATAGAAACATTACCTAAATGGCTGGCAAGCTGTGGCTGTTAGCCGAATGCTAATAGGTGTCAGAAAAGGGGGCTAGAATTTATGACACACCATCTGTTCTCCAGCATGCAGCTCAATGTGTACTTCCAATGTTAGCTCTGGTAAAGACTTCCCCATTCAAACTCACTAATCACTTCTTCTAACAAGAATTAGCTTTCGGTTCACTCCGCCCAATAATGTTTTCAGCTCCTCTCCTCAATGGAATTAAAGTGTCATTAATTCTCGTTCGGATGGCTGTGAATAATCTGCTCTCACACACGACATTATTTTGCAATTAAAATACAAGCATCATTATCATATTTTGATCATTAAAGAAATGATTGTTATTATTTTGGGTTTTCTTAACATTATAGATCAGTGTTGTTTATAGCATGGTATTATTTTGTATACAAAGTATGCTAATGTTTGTTAGAGAGGGCAGAACTGAAGAATTCAATTGTAAAAGCAATTGTATTATCTCGAAATGCTGCTTGTGGAATGGGATATGATGTGCAAATGCACATCAGTTCATGTTATTCATATAACAACAAATAAATATATATATGCATAGAAAGAATAATGTTAGTGTGAAATTACTGTAGATACATTATGATATTGCAAATACATTATACTATTTATTAACTGGTGAAAGAAAATCCACAGCATTAAAGTTTTTCCTAATAATTCGTGGGCTGAATCTGTGTAAAGCGTTTGAAGAAGCAGAGAAGTTTGGCAGAGAACTCCAGCCAATCCATCTGTCCAAACAAGTTTATCCTCGCATTTGTCTTTTCTAGATTCCCCTAGGTCTAATGATGTCTAATACTGTCTGATGAAGCTCTAAAGATTTCCCATATCCTAAAACAGTAAAAAGCTAATTGTCGAGCCTTGGCCTGATTTACTGTTCCCTGCTTTATATGGCCGGCATCTGTAGCCTTTTACCCGGGTCTCTGAAGAGGCATACGTTACGATCCCACTGTCAGTGAAATCAATCCTTATCAATTTTAAAGTTGAAATTTTGATTTCACGACTTTCAGGGGACCAGCTAAGAGTGAAAATGACTATTTCACTCGCTGTTTCTATTCTCCATCTGCTTGCGTATTGATTGTCTTTCTCTGTCTGGCTGAACCCTTTAGAGAGAGAGCGAGAGAGAGTGAGAGAGGATAAAGAGGGCCTGAATAACTGAAGATTTAGTCACGTTAAGTAATGGCATTTACAGACATGCGGTAGTCTGTGGCTACTTGAGAAAGAGATCGCCATTTTCTATGTTCTTCTGGAGAGTTAGGATTTTTAGGGTTTTTTTTAATGGAAATTTGTTTTAACAAGACACATTTAGTGCCACTTTCTGGACGTGGATGAGGCTTAATCTTATTTAATTGTGTTAATGGAGAACAGAATATTATTTTCTGTTTAAACTCAGAACCTTGAAGCTATAGCAAATTCCATTGCAGAAAAATATAAAAAAAGTTTACTGTGCAAAAGGAACAACACATAAATAAAACTTTAAGAAATTGTTGACACATAGATATATTACTACTGGCCAATGACCAACTTTTTTTTCATTGCCTTTTTAGTGTACCAGCTAAGCTAGTACATTTTTCTTGGCAACTTAGAGTGGGACAAACATTGCAGTGTTGGCTGCAGGTCTGAGGAATATATGGGGCCAACGATAAACCAATACTCTGGCGCTAACTGGCCACTAAGTGGGTGGGACAAGGATGCCATGACCCCACTGGCCTTCCCACCAGTCCCTGCTAACAGCTTTGGCCCAGAGGTCAGCCCAATTTCCCCAGTGCTGAGTGCTCATTACACACACGCCCCGTGATAAATGCCCACGGCTGCACGTGGCTGCGTTGTCACGGCGCCCATCGCCAGGGAGGCTGCTGGAGACGGATAGGCTCTGGGTCTGCATGTCTGTGCTGGAGTGGTTACCTAGCAACTCGTACCTGAGTCTCTTTTTCTGTCTTATATTGTCTTTTCTTTTATCCCATCCTGTGTTTCTTTCACACCCTTTCTGTTTTTGTCTCTTAGCTTCCAGTGCTAACTGAGATGAATATGTATGGTACAAAGAAGATAATGAGATTAGGTTTGGTGTAATAAAGCCCATCCAACCCTCAGTAGCTTCACACTTCCTTATGAGCCAAAAAATAAGAAATTCTACAAAATTTTAGTCTGTAATAAATCAAACAAAAATGATTGGGTAACATGATTAATAATAATGAAAAATATTTGGCCATTCATGGTCATTGACTTTAATTTATTCTTAACAACATTATCTTAAGTAATCTGTATCATCATATTGTGTTTTTAAAGGGATTGTGCTAACATTACCATTCATATATGCACACACCAAAAACGTTTTTCTTAATGCAATGTTTTTGTAAATGAGATTGTGAGTGTGAGGAACCTTTTTAAAATTAAAAGAATCTTCACATGTAAAGATTGTTCACACTCACACATCTCATTTACAAATTGGTTCTTTTGAAACAAGTGGGCCTTCAATGGCATTGCTCCAAGAACAATTTGTGGCACTTGAGTGATAGGGCAGCTGGTGGTCTAGTGGTTTGGGCGTTGCCCCTGTGATCAGAAGGTTGTGGGTTTGAATCCCAGGACTGCTAAGCACCTCTGAGGTACCCTTGAGCAAGGTACCGTTCCCACACACTGCTCCCCGGGTGCTGTGTTCCTTCTCTTGGTAAATGGGTTAAATGCAAAGGAAGAATTTTGTGCTATTCACACTGTGTGCTGTGGTGTGTTCACAAATGACAGAATGGTCACTTTACTTTACTTATAAATTTCTCTACAAAATGTATTAAATGGAATTTCCTTTCTTTTTTGTTGTATACATTGTCGGAAGTGGACTTCCAAACACATCCAGAAAGGTCAATGCTACATTATAATTAATGCCACCTTTATTCAAGAAATAGAATGTGTGCACATTTTAAACCCATTTATGTCCAAAATTAATAGAAATAACAACATTTTGGAATAAAGTTCTTTAAATATAGACTACAGTGACTGAAATCACAGATTTTATAGTGGGGCTGCAACCCTCCAGACTGTTTACTCTGTCCTATAGTTCTTTGCACCAACTTGACGACAGGCAGTATTCTTAAAATACGCAAGCAATAAACACGTTGTAAAACAATTTGCTTGTTCCACTCTAGAGTTAAATGCGGGGTAAACTAATTTGAATGGATTTCTCTTTCTAACATTGTGTTGAATAAAAGTGATTGCATTTGTATGCTCTGGTTTAAATGCCATCTGGTATTGTACAATAGAGCATGTAACAAAATTAGAATGAGCTAAATTAGAGTGTGGGGCACTGTGGGAAGACAGGGTGGGGAGCTAACCTTAAGTCACTTCTGAGAGCCTGGGCTTGTTTGTATGTGTATCCATTGTGTGTACACACTGGGGTTAAAGGTTTTGTTCACACAGCAAGACAAATTAGATTTGTATGTTAAATTCAACGTAGAGACTAAAGTGAAAAAATCTGATTTGTCTTCCCAGACTGAAGTTGGTTTTGTTTGAATATCCAAAGTATTGCGTAGTAATGACGCAGACGTGCATACTCTGTCTAGGACAGGGTGGGCCCAAGTGTAAATAACTGGTCCAAATAATGTCTTGCCCTCTGAGTTTCACCTGAGCATTTGAATGTGTTATAAGGCATATTGTAATTACAGTAAATATAACAAAGTAATTACAATATGGTATTTTATACCTATCATACTCCTGTGGTAAGTACTATTAGAAAACAGTTGTGATAAACCAGAATACTGAATGCATATTTTCCATCACTACAGTGATCATTTGTTCCATTTTGGCTCCCTACTGAATTTTAAACATTGTAACAATTATTGTAAAAACTAAAATATGGCATTGCCCCAGTATTTTCAGCCCTGGCCACCACCAGTGCCACGTCACAGTGCGAAGCAGCAGGGGGCAATCTCCTGCCTGCCTGCTACCTGGTGCCAGGCTCTAAGACCTGCTACGCCAAGCCCTTTGCAAATTAATCAGAAATGTTAAAATATCCAGTGAACATTCCTGTGAAGATCAAGAGCATGCTCACTGTATTGTACATATTACTGTTAGTAATTACTGATGTGCTATTTCTTCTAATTGATTCAAATTGCTTTCACAGACTTTTAAGTTCTACCGAACATGCTTGTTTGCACACATCACACATAGAGACCATTCATATCATAGTTACAGAAATAAAGCTATGGAATGTAAGTGTGGCGAAAAAAGCTCTGTGTAGTTGTTGTGTGTGAGTGTGTATAAGAGATCAAGGGCGGTTTGGCAGGAAGATGTGCTACAACACTCCTTCACAGGCCTCCATTCATCACAGAAGAAACAAACACTTCTTGCATGAGTACTGAAGATGCCAGTGTGGATCTTCAAAGACCAAAGCTCTTTGAAAGTGTGTGAGTCTGGCTGTGTGAATGGGTCTTTGCATCTGTGGGTCAATATTTGCACCTTGTGCATCAACATCATTAAAACTTTGAAGTGTTTAAAGTCCCACTGGAATTAAATAAAAAAAATCTAAAATGTTGGTAGGATCCTAAACTTGAGGGTTGTATTAAACATTTGTCAGTTTTTGAACTGAAAAGGAACAAAAGAAAACAGAAAGACACTGAAACCCAAATGAATTACCGAGCTGAGAATGATGTGGGTGTGGTCTAATAGGTTGTGGCTACACAAACCTATATATATACAAACCTATGAATGCTAATTTTTACAAGGATACAGAAGTTATTCCGCCAGAATTATTCCAGAATGCTTTGGCTTGAACTTTATCTTGCTGGTTTAATTTCCAGCTTTCTTGTGAGTGAAACTTTTTAAATCCAGGCACATTGTTATGATGATGATTATATTAGAGGGCATCAAATGAGGGTAAGCTTAAACATGTTTTAACCAAAATTGGGACTTCCCAATTTACATCAAAAGAGGAGACATTCTGGTGAATGTACATGTCAACATTGGAAAGTTATTCATAGGACCCACTTTGTACATTCACTTTGTGAGGCCACAAGACCAAAATCGCTCATGGATTTTGGTTTCCTAAACAAAGTAAGGCCCCTAAGTGGCGCAGACATCTAGACATTAACCCCATTTCCAACAATGCCGCCGCCATCCGTGGCTGGGATCCCCAACATCATAGTTAACTCACTCTCTCAGGGTGGGTAGGATGGCATGGGTGTTGATTAGTAGATGTAACAGAATCGTCAGTAAACATTCTTCTCCAGGTATGGAGCTGTGCAGTTATGTGTTTAGAATTGAGCACATGCAAGCCTTTATCATCCCACCGTCTGACAGGGGTAACCAAGCTGGTTGTTGGAACTGGACATGCCTAAATTGGGGAGAAAACTGAAAGAAAAAAATATGAAAGACAGGGCAAGATTCAAAGAAATGTTTTCACTGTCATTGAATTTTTCATGTATAAATTGTAGAGCATGAGCATGCGTTGATATGCCGTACCTCCGGCATCATAATGAACATTCTAAGTATTCTCTCGTACACAACGACAAAGCCACAGAAGTATGGAGAAACAGATTGCTGCTAAAGCAATTCAGAGACTGCCATGCCACCCATGATGTATTGGGAATCACTCTGACACTAATTACCTTAGATTAACAGTAGAGTTTGGTGTGACAGTTCACGTAACTGTTTTTTTTTTATCAGTTTCAGATGAATGGGTTGGGGGAGTTTCTTGAAGGATACTGTTGACAATCGGATTCCCAACAAGTGTGCTGTAATCAATTTTTCCCCTCTTCTCCTCCTCCCCTCTCTTCCCCTTTCCTCTCATCTACCCCTCTCTCCATCTGTGATGTGAAGGGAGCAAGGAGAAACCTGAGTTAATTGAGATGTTCTGGAATTTTGTATGCGACCACAGATATTCTTTGTATATATTTATTGTCACTTGAGTGCACAAAAGACTGCACTTGAAAACATGAAGAGGGTCAAGACATTATGCTTTTTAGGTTTTAGGCTATTAAGGCTCATTCAGTAACTAGGGGATAACAGTAGTCAGCTGAGGTCATGCTATGGTTTTTGTTTCAGTGCTTCCAATTAACAACAACATTAGTTATGCACTGATTAGACCATAGCAACCCCCTTCCTAACATTCCCATTGATAGTGCTTGCTAAGTTATAAAGTTCATTTTAGGGCAGGAGATATCCAGTATTTTTCTGTTGGTGTATGTGTGTGGTGTGGAAATTGGAAATTGACTACATAATTATCACCTAAACTCTGGAGTTCATTAAACACATAATATAATATATTCTTAGTTACTATACCTAGTGACAACAGCTGCCATTAAATAAATGATAAAATAAAAAGATACAGTAACTATTAGGTATTCAGAATTAAGTTTACATTCTGCTTAAATTCATTTTACTAGAAATACCATCCTCTCTGCATTTTACTCATGAAACACTCTTTTCTAGTTTAGAAATGATGTTCGAACCTAACCGAGTCTATGGAAAATGTGTTTCATCAGATTCTGAGAAATGTTTCAACCTCTAGGTGCTTTTACTCTGGCTATTTACTGATGATTACTTAACAAGTAGCTCTGTTCTAACACAGTGACTCACTTAGGTCCTCTCATTCAGTCTGCTCAGCCTTGGGAATAGACTGTGTGTTTCTACCCTTATAAAAAGAGCTTAGGGAGGATTTGTGGCTTAGTAGAAAGGACCAAGAAAAATGTTTTCTGATCAATTATTCACCATCCCACAATCCCAAGATGCAAGGGTGTTGCATCTGTAGCCCATGACCACATAATACCTCTCTCTCTCTCTCTCTCTCTCTCTCTTTCTCATTCAGCTACTGCAGGCTGTTCTGTCCTGTCACCAGAGAGCAGCCCAGCTCCCAGCCAAGCTGCTGTGGATAATGGTGGCAATTAATAATGTGTCATAATCCACCACCAGGCTAACAGGGGGAGGGGTGTGAGTGTGTGTGTGTGTGTGTGTGTACATATGCATGCCCAAGCTTTATATATGCGTTTGAAGGGACATGGGGGCTGCCAGGCCTGTACTAGCACTTTTTTGATGAGATGCAGGTGCCGTTCACTTCAGAGCATTTCGGTGCGTATCAGGGGCCGGCGGGTTGTGGGCCAAGCCGCAGTTCAGCTCACACCACACTGGGACATAGCTGAGAGCAGGGCAGAAGCTGTTCCAGGTGCACCGGCGCCCTGACACAGCCGTCCTATTGTGCCACACTCAGGCTGGAGTGCAAACCACGTCACACAGGTGTGAGGCAGCAGGAACCTATGCTCACTCAGAGCATGGCCATTACAAAACACTGTCATTAGTCGCTCCAACAAGATGGACTAGAGGAGTGTGTGGGGGGTGGGTCTGTCCTAAGACAAGCAATAACATGTTTATTTTCTTTAACAGGTTTGTGTCACATGAGAAGGTGGTCAGAAGAGGGCATTTCAGCCATTGTACAGCTGAAAGGATGACTTTTGACTAATTAAAAGTAATATTTAATAACTAAATAGTTTAATAATAATATTAATAAATAAAATAAATAAAATATAAAATATTTAATAATATGTTTTTTTTTTACTTTTTTACATTTTTTTCCCTATGACAACAACCATATCATGAAACACTCCAGTAATGTGGCGCAGTAAGATGTATCAAATCCAGATCATGATCTGATAATGAAGACATTCACGGATTAACTTAGCACTTGAACATACAGCAATATAAGTTTAATTTCAGAAGTAATTTTGGTGTTCCATTTTCATTTTATTTCTTAAACAACAGAAGGTTTTCAGTCCAAAACACTCCAAAGGCACAACTCAGCATCTAAGAATTTCACTTAACTATCTTAATACACTTTCATTATATTTGAATTGGTGTCTATCTATCTATCTATTTATCTATCTATCTATCTATCTATCTATCTATCTATCTATCTATCTATCTATCTATCTATCTATCTATCTATCTATCAGCATCAGGTAAGAGAGAGTGCAGATACAGCCCTATTCACAGATAAGGCACTCCTTGCGCTTCCTTGTTAAAAGTCTGGATTCTCAGTGACAGTGCAAAACAGTTAAGTCCCCTCTGTTCCTCCCCCTTATTCCACAACGGCTCCACTTCACTGCTGAAGCTCACAAGCAGCATCCACTCGGTCAGTGTGGACTCCCAGCCTGATGTCCGTGTGCGTCGGCACATGTTGATTTAGTCAGCGCTTGCAGTGCCAGACACCCCTGGCCTGGAGAAGCAGGTAAAGTTTACAAACCTCTCGCCATTTGTACACTCCTATTACCCACGATAGCCGCCGCATTAGTAATTGTCAGTAGGCCCGGCCCTTGCACGCTGCTCTCATTTGACCCAATTCATTTCAGTGGGTGTGTCTGGCTGGCATTGATATATGCCCCCGTGGTATTTTCCTGATGTATAATCCCTCAGATCTTCTGCTGCTAGGGCTCTCTTGGCTTCAGTTACGGCCAAGGAAACAATGGAGAGCCACGAGATACAAGTTTAGTTAAGCTTAAGAGGCAGGAAAGGGGGATATTTTTAGATGTTGCTACGCTAATATGTACCCAAGATCCGAGCAAAAACACACACACAGGAGCACATGATTATTCTGTTTAAAAAAATGGCTAAATCATATGCTTTGTTCTGAATTACCTTGGAATTCCCTTTTCTGTTCTCGCAGATAGAGAGGGTTCTTAAGTTCAACTTACCCTTGTTTTGGTTAGAGATAAAAAAGGTACATTTTGTCATTTTGTCACGGTCATGACCTTAAAAACAAATACTTGAACGAATGGTTCATAATCTTAATTCACTGGAATACTTTATCTCTAAATTAATCAGCTTCTGATATGAAGCATAACTTGGGAAAGAATGATGACCTTGAAACAAGGACAAGGGACTCTTTTTGGCACAGAAGGATTTGGGCTCTTCCTGCGACTGCTTTTAAAGGAATTCGGCTTTCTGAGAAATCAATTTTTGCTATTAATGTGTTTTCAATAACTGATTACACTAATTTGATACATTTGAGTATTTTGCAGTATTTCATTACGAATGACGTTATTTTCATAACTCCTGACCAACAGCACTGCTGTCCTTGCTCACTAAAAGTGACGTTCAGCACGCAAGCAAGCCGCCTTAAAAATGTAAAAATACAACAAGGACAAAATAAATTAGATTTTCTTTTATCTTTTACATTGACGGTGCAATCAGATAAGTTGTTGATCGGAAATGAAGCAGAATAACCACCAATCGTCATCAGATGACCTCAAAGTAATGATCATTTATCTCAAATGATGAAGCTGCTCATTGTGTAATGAAATATCAGCAGTCAGACACTTAGGTAACCGCTCTATTTATGTTTTCTCCTGTTTGTTTTAACCTGTAAACCTACAGAACTGAAAGCAATGAGATGTGAACTGAAATGTGCTCTTACAGTGCAACAGGGGGTCCAGGATAAACTACTGGGTTAGAACTTAATGGCGGCCATTAAATGTGAGATACAACAAGAAAATAAGTGTGAATTAACCAAACACTGATATTAAGTAAAGGAAGGAAGATAGATCTGTTTTGATAGCCTTTGATGATGCAAAGGGTTTTTTTTACAGATTATTGATGGAACTTTATGATGGACCATAGGCTTTTCATAAATAAAGATTTACAAAGAACTGTTTCTGAATGACCAGTGCTTAGGGGGAGGACAAGAACACAAAGCGGAATGGGGCCTGAGGCAGAGAGCAGATGGAGAGAATGTGAAAGAGCAGGTGCAGATATGAAAAGAGCACAATAAAAGGAATAAAAAGGAGGTGAGATGGAGAAAATCGAGCTTGTTGTGGTATGGGTTCTGCTCTCAAGGTGATTGCCTCCTACTGGAATTGTTCCTCACCTTCAGTGTTCTCCAGCCCAAGGAAATTTCACCATGCATTCCAGCTCTTCCAGCACCCCTGTTTCCTCTCTCTGAAATGTTTTTTATCCTATCTGCCTGCCCTTTGTTATTCTTCTGGCATGGTGGAAAGCAGTGGCAGAAATGCATGAGATTCTTCTCCCATGTTCTTTCATTCTTATCCCTTCAACCTCGTTCACTTTGGAATGGCACCTTATGGCCGGTTCCCCTCTCTCTATATTGCTCTGCATAGCTTGGCATAAATCACTTGGGCTTGCCCCAACCGGAAAGTCCTCTTTTTCTCCATTGGACTCGCAGATTTAGTGGCATTTCAAATAGATAAACACAAGCAACATCTATCAGCACAACAAAAGGGGGGGCTTAATCAAAGGGTCCTGGTCCCTGGTCTGCAGTGTCTCCATTTACCTTGAGATAAATCCATTGGGGTGACCAGCGCTGCAGCGGGGGGCTGACAAATCACCACCGTCAGGCTGCTCTGTGCTGCGGCTTATTGGCCTTTCTCTAAGTGGTCTTACCCTTCACCGAAAAGGATGGGGCTTGTCAGACAAGGCCAGATTAAAGTTAGACAAAAAGAAATGATTTGTTATTAGAGAACACCCATTGTGAATCTCTAAAAGGGAAACAAATATGTATGAGGGCTGGATATTCTCTAGACGGCAGTAGGTTGTGCGTGTGCGGTGGTGGGGGAACGGAACGCAGGCAGAGAAGGAGTGTTGGAGGCGAGGTGGAGGAGTGTGAGGCTGGAGGAATTCGATTAAGGAATGGGAAATGAGCATGTGTGGGGGGTATTACACACAAGCAGACATCATCATTTAGGGGCTGGAGAATGTTAAATGCAGAATCAAATAGAAAAGATGAGTGTCAGGTGAAGAGGATCTTCATGCGCTCTGAATGAGGCTGTGCTGACTGATAATGTTAAAAGTGAGCAGCCGGTGGAGGTCAAAGCAGTGGAAAAACAACTCTGAGGTGGTACACAGTAAGTTAACAAGCCCTTTTGAGAAGAACTGAGTCTAAAACCAGGCAAGAAATGCTTTTAATGAATTAACAGTGTTTTGAAGGGATGTTGTGATGTTAGGTGGCTATAATATGATGCACATGATTAGTTACAGTAATTTACTGACACTGTTTAAATATGACTGGTTTTGTTTAAACCCAAACAACCCTCCTGAGGGAAGTCATTCATTTATTTTCTGTAAGTGCTTAATCCTAACTAGGGTTGCGGGTACCCGGAGCCTATCCCGGGGTCTACGGGCGTGAGGCGGGGACTCACCTTGGGTTAGGTGCCAGCCCTCCGCAGGGTGGGCATACACATGGCATTCACTCATATACTCACTCCTACGGTCAACCTGGCGCGCGTGTCTTTGGGCTGTGGGAGAAACCGGAGACCCCAGAGAAAAACCCACGTCACCACGAGGAAAACATACTCCACACACACAAGATCAGGACCCAAATTCAAACCTCCAACACTGGAGGTGTGAGGTAACAGTGCTACCCACTGCACCACCGTGGGGCCCTGAGGGAAGTCATTGTGCAGTTTCGCTGAATGCAAGTAATGGAGTCAGTATACTTAATTGACCAATGGATGCACCGAGCACTAATATGATCTTTCATAGCAAGTGTTGCAAGGTTGGGCAACAGAATGTTGATAAGGATCACATCCAAACTAATGAGAAAGTGTAAGATGCCTTGTTTAGAGTTGTTACACGATGTTCACTTATCTCTTATCTTACACTATGGAGCTAAGCTATGTTGTTGAAGCTGTTTGGGAACCAGACAGACTACAAATGAATCCAGCAAAATTGTCATCAAACTACAATCACTCCATCCAAACACTGACATGGTAAAAAATCCGTCTCAGTTCAGGTATTTTGAAACAAACTGCCCTGTGCACTGTATGTTCTGTAAACCCGTGTTCTGTAAAGCTTGTCCAAATTCTCTCTCTCTCTCTAAATATAGCATTCTTATCTGTTTCTGCATTTGAAATCCCTGAATCTCTGCTAAAGTGCACAACTATATGCCCATTTCTCATGGGCTCATGTCCTGACATTCAAAGAACTGACTGCTTTCAGCAGCTCAGCCCTGATGATGAAGAATGTCACATCCAGATGACCTGCTCCTGAGCCCTGCACTTTGACTGGGGTAATATTAGTACAGTGTACTCTCAGCTGCTGGAGAGGTGTGTGTGAGGGGCCTTCCGGACGGGGGGTGGGGGGGTATGTTGAATGAAGGTGGACGAGAGAAAGTGAGATGGGGAAGAAGTGAGGGAAAGAGGGAAAAAGAGGACGACAGGTTGGGGCAAAGAGACGGAGAGAGAGAGAGAGGGAGGGAGGGAGCGAATAAGAAAAAGCCAGAGAAAGAGAGAGAGCCTGTCAGGGTAATGGCCCCTAGAGATTGGCTGTCTCTCTCTTTTTTTCCAAAAGTAATCTCCACCAGCTCTAAGCAGGTGTACCAGGGCCCGCCACACCATAAATAAATGGGATTGGCAACAGAATGGGGAATCGCATATAAAGCAATAAAGCAATTTTCAATCACAGCCTGCAGGCTGGGCCTCACTCTCTGCCAGGTAGACTTCACTCAGTCCCAAGGTTATGGAAACAGTTAGTGAGACATGGGCTGTTCACACCTCTTTCACACAAACAGACCCCCCCAACACACATTCTGTAGTCACACCCAGTACACCTTACACTAAGCTCTTGCTGGTCACCACTTGATACTGTCCACCGCCTGCAACTCTTCTGTCTGGACAAACACTGTAGGGTACTGGTTCCCAAACCATTCATACTCTCAGGCATATACTCTCAATATGTTGAGGATGCATAAATTCAATTCATTCAAATGTTAAAATTACATAAATTAGCTTGCAGTTCTGTAGAATCGTAGTTATTCATTTGCTACAATGACAAAAACAACAACATTTCTGGATTGCGTTGTGTTCACATGCATGAATGATGATTGAGTGCAATATTTATAATATCAAGCACATGGCAGCTCTCTAATACTGATATATTATTATATTTTTCATTATTTTTTATCAAAGGGCGCTCTGGAGAAGAAGTTGTTCAGGAAGAACTGGTGTCAGTAGAGTCCATTAATTAGATCATCACATGCTGCTGTGTTTGTGAATTAAACTGTTGTTAAGGTGTCAAGTTCCTTGATAGTTGTGTACTCGAGTTTCACTTTCACGGATGGGTCTTACTTCACGGTTGTAGTGAGTGATTCGTTTGTGTGTCGTCTATGTTGTTTGTTTGTGAACTTTTTGTTATTATTCATACGTGCATGTAAGTGATCATATTGGCCACTGCCTGTGCTACTGCCTTGACCAGCGCTAAAGGGTGAACCACACCTATAATACAGGCCTTATGAGCATCTCTAACATTATGAATTTATTCAGTAATAATCTGTTGTGTGATAGCATTATAAACATGTTTCATATTTAAAAAGTGACTGATTTTGCAAGTGCCTTACATACACATCATGACAGTATCCACAGTTGTGTGTGTGAGTGTGTGTGTGTGTGGAGTGTGAGTAGGTACACAGCAGGAGGTTTAATGTTTGAGGGCATATGG
Source organism: Brachyalestes nurse (assembly GCA_037974405.1). Taxonomy (NCBI): domain Eukaryota; kingdom Metazoa; phylum Chordata; class Actinopteri; order Characiformes; family Alestidae; genus Brachyalestes; species Brachyalestes nurse. The sequence continues at coordinate 13,195,499 of JBBPCY010000109.1, forward strand.
GACTTTAAAAACGACTGCCATTGAAGAGTCACATTTGATTCCCTCATGAGCATTTGAATAGGTGATTCTTCCCAGGAATACTCCAATCAACAGGTAAGGAAAAGGATCCTATTTATTGTCCATAATTAGTGACACTGTCAATAGAAGCTGGAGCATTCCTCCAAGGTGCCCCCAAGGAGTCATTAAAATGTTCTTTAGAAAGGCAAAGGTGATTCTCCTGTTACCTCACTCCAGAGAACCATTTTTGACAACATTATTTTAAAGAATATAATACAAATTCATTCAGAATGCACACATTTATTTACCAACTGATGAGTTCATCATTTTCAGAAACGTTTTTATGCATTGCAAGTGACCTTAAACCCACTCTCAGCCTTAGTAAGCCACTAAAAGACAAACAGTGTTGAGCAAGTTACTTTAAAACTGTAATGCGTTATTTAGTACTTGCTACTGTCATTTCAACGTAATTTGTTACATTCCAATATTACTGTTTCTAAAATGTAAGGCATTACACTACTATTGCATTACTTTTAAGTTATTCTCACCAAAATAACTGGAAATATGGATTTGG
>JBBPCY010000109.1:13196169-13230833 GCA_037974405.1 Brachyalestes nurse
TTAGATCAGTTGCAGGTTCACTCACCTCTCTGTTCTGTCTGACTACAAGAAGTGAAACATTTTGCGTGGACGTTTCTTCTTTGTTGATCTCGTGGTGATTTTGTTGAATTTGTATGAAGAAAAAAAACGAGAAAAAAAAAATCCACTTCATTCCGGGTTGAAAATGCATTGTAACACTGTAACTGACATTTGTACTGAGTAAAATATTACCAATATTTTTTCTGTAATGCCTTACATTACCGAGTTACAGCAAAAAGCAATACATTACAGTAATTTGTTACTTTTGTAATGCGTTACTCCCAACACTGAAGACAAATACCCAAAAGATGGTGTTTTACAAGTGGTTCAGACCTCTTTGACGGCAGTGCGATTGTGTTAATGCTGTATGTAACGTGTGAGTACTCATAAGACTAGCCCTGGTCGAGGTGAATGAGGCCTATGTGAGGTGTTTGGACTAGGCCTGTGTATTAGGTGTGAGTGTACACAGTGTAGGGGCTGTGAGCGCAGCTGTGTTGAAACTGTGAGTGGAGGTATGTGTGTTGTACTCAGAGGGCAGACAGTGATAAAAGGCCATGCTCCTGAGACCCCCGACTAGCCCAGCTGTGACAAATAGTTTCCCTCGCGCCCCTCTCATCATCACCCTCAAGCCCTGGTGTGAATTTTTTTTGCAAACAGCTCGATTGGATAGACAAATGTTTGAGCAGCTTCGAAAGAATATTTAGAACGAATGGGTCTAAGCAAATGTTAGCATAGTTGTATCGACTGTCTGATTTAGTTCTTCTCTTCTTCTGTCCATTTCTCACCCGACAGAGCAAAGCGGTGCAGAACATTTCAGAGAGACGTACCACAGTTGGCAGACTGACCTATGCGTGCCCTGCCCAAAAATGAACTCTTTCATAACAGCCGCTGCAACCCTGGAAAAGCCTGAAGAGACATTGTAAAGATCTTTGTTTAGATTAGTTGCATACGTTTACATTTGAAAATGCTAGACAAGACTATGCAGGCTGGAAATTACAATGACAATTTTTTCACCATAGCAAATCACAATGTGTAAAACTGTGTCAGTATATACTACAAAAATTGTTTGTCAGTTCAACCTCAAAAACCTTCTTCTTGGGGTAACAAGCAATTACACTGATTCTAGTCAAAAATAGTTCATATAAAACGGCGTAGAGCAAAATTTGGTTATATCAGCAACAGCAATAGCTAAAGCAATATTTTACGTCGATTCCTAAGTTCAAAACCATATCCAAGCCACTTCTGCCCTGGTCCTCTTTTTACACACTTGATGTTTCACGATATATCCAGGGTATTTTTTGGGTCCCCCCTCTGACCGCGACCCCATTTCAGACTCAGATGGATGGACGTTTCACATGCATACAAAATCAATACTATTTCATATTACTGTTGAACTCCAAGTTTGGGATTTTTAAAAAAGTTGTGCACAACTGATGTATGTCGCTCTGGATAAGAGCGTCTGCCAAATGATGTAATTGTAATTGTAACAGCTCCTTATTTTGAATAGCCTTCAGTAAAGCGTATCTAACATTTGCAGTTGTAGAACATTTTAATGGTTTCTTGTTTAATTTTCCACATTTAGGATTTCTTTTAATCTTAAGACCTGTCCTCACTCTCAGTAACAGAACACAGATGGCTAGAACACTCTCTGAACAACCACTTTAATGCTAGATTAATGGTAGATTACATTACAGATACAAACATGTTTCACGAGTGCTCTGAGCACTAAATGGAAAAAAGAAAGTTTTTTAAAATAAAATTTGAAATACAACCTCCCTGCCCCCCAAACACACCCACCCACCCACACACACACACACACACAAACATCTGCAAAGCGAAGCATTTCACATATCTTCCAATGGCAAGGTTGTTTGTGCACCAACCTTCAAATAATTTACAGCTAGCAAATCGTGCACTGTTAGCCACAGAAGTGTCTTTAAATCTTTGCCTTCAAAGTCAAACGTCAGATAAAGCACAGAGAAATAATGTTTATTTTCCACTCTGTGTCCATCCTCAGCCAGAGTGCAAGTCAGTAGGATGATGGAAACTCTTTAGTTTAGGCGAGACTGCACTGTTTTAAAGCTTTAAAAATAAAGTGCCTTTATTTAACTCTCAGTGTTTGTTAAAGGTGAGGGCATCATTATGTAAAGCAACTACATCACTATACTGATCATGTAGTGTGAAGTATGCAGATATTCTGTTAATGTTAGGGCTCTCACAATTATTACATAATCATCGTATTGCAATTATTTTAGATCACAGTTGTTTTCCACAGTAATATTTAAATGTAGATTTTAATATTATATTATATTTGTATTTTAGTTGTATTAAATAAAAACATGCAGTTGCAATTATTTATATAAGAGCTAATCATCAGCTAAATTTTCAGGGTTGCGACGGGCCTGTGTTCCAGTGCTGTTTTTCATTCCTAATCTTAGGCCGTTCTGTGTGTAGAATGGATTTCTGTCATTTTGTGATGTTGAACAGAAAGAAGATGCCCAGTTGCCCTTATCTTGATAAAATGACACACGACAATACATGACTGTGACTCGTGGATAATGCAGTATAAAACAGAGAACAAAGGATGTATTACATTCTACAATTTGGCCAGTGAAGAGAGCCAGGGGTTGCTGTGAGGTCATTTGGTTTGCTTTTGTCTCTTCTGAAGTGAACAGAAAGCACAGGAGCAGAAATCCATCCCACTTATTAGCCTATAAAATCATCATCTTTTGGCCCTCTGTGTTTGTTTGATTGCGTTTTCATCTGTGTCACTGAAAATATGTGAGATGTTATGTTACACCCTATTGATTACCGGTGTTAATTAAAATTTTAATTAAAGTTTTTTATGGTGTGCATTTGCGCTTGTGATAATAGTATGAAAAAAGAGCACGGGGCCAATAAATTGCAGCTTTATTTGCGAGCAGCAGCCATCAACAAATACAACAGTGTACATAAAATTTTACTAACATTGATTTTGAAAATATGAATGTTACTTTAACATCTGAGATGTATTATTCAATTTAAAACTACAAAGCATAAAATCCAGGACCTATAAGTCAGTTAATGAAGAGGAAAAGTCCATTACAAACCTATCAAAATCTGGATCATCTGATTCACATAAGTGCCTTGGATTATAACCAGAATCATTTACCTCGGCTGCTAGAGGCTTCTTAGAGTAATACACAGTCAGCGGAGAGCCGCGCAGGTTATGGGATGGATGGCTAGTTAGCCTGATGGATGGAAGAGTGCAGTCTGTGATGAAAGGGATCGTCTTTTCATATCCCTTCTCTGTATATTTCTAGGCATAATATGCTATTCTACTTTAAAAAAAGAAATAAAGGAAGAGAGGGAGAAAGAAAAGGGAAATCTGTCAGGGTATTTCATAAAGGGTGAGAGATGAGAGTGAGGCTGCAAGTTTGAAGCAAGAAAGAACATCTAGAGTTCAATAGCTTTTCAGTTTTTTATATTATATAACTATAATAACTATATATTAAATGCTATTTGGCATGCAATCCTTTACAACCCTTTTTCCAGTTGTATAGATTTGCCACAATGTAGTTTTAGTTTAAGCTAAAAATGTTTTGAATTAGGAAAAGAAAGAGAGAGAGAGAGAGAGAGAGGGAGAGAGAGGGAGAGAGAGAGAGGGAGAGAGGTGAAAGAAAGTGAAGAGAAAATTCAGAATACCTTCATGGGTACCACTTCACTACTCTGCCAAGTAGGATCTTATGAGTGGTTTAAAGTTTATTAAGGCATATTCATTAGGCCCAAAACTCCTTATAAGATAATAAGCAGTTATAACACATGAATAAAAAGGTCTACAGTGAACCCTGATGAGTATAAATGAGATGAAGCTTACTAACTAATGAACAAAACAAATTTAGAGCAACCAACAAATCTGAGCTTTAGCTGTACAAGTGAACATGGTTTTGCGGTTTATCGTGTTAATTGCGTGTTTATTACCTACTTAATAACGGTTAACGAACACATTTTTAGTGATTTATAAACCCTATGTAAAGAAAGTCCTATTAAAAAGTACCCCCTTACCCTCTCATGATAAGACTCAGGAATTTAGCTTGGGAAGGGTTAAGACAGTTTTAATGAAAGTAGATAGATGTGGGCCAATGTGCTGGAGGCTCTGCAGCTTCTGCTCCTCCTCCTCAGTCCCCTACCAGCCTCACTCTGAATCCACTACAGAAAAGAACAGTTGGAACAAATGTGCCTTCAATAGGCCAACACCGTGGGGAGATCATTCTGCTGCACTGGCCAGCCAGCCCACTGGGGATTCAGTAATGTGAGTGGCATTGTTGGGCTGAGGATGATGGCGCTGCATGTTGTTTTAAGGGCTTAAACCTCCCCAATAAGCCCATTGTATGAGGATCTCACCCTCAGCTGGCTCTTGCCCTGGGGTAATGTTGGACAAGATGGAGTGGTTTAAAGCCCTGGGCTCTACAGCAGTTATGGAGCAATAAGTCTATTATCCTCTGACTGAAAGACTTCCCATAGCTGTCAGGATTTTGTATATTCCAAAGTTTTAAATGTACGTTCCCAGTTTAAGGACAATTGATGAGGCCTTATTTTAGTTGTCTTTAGGAATAGATGCTCTCTCTACGATATTTAAAGATTTAGGGCCTGAAAATTAGGGGTGTGATATTTTGATATGATTTGATATGATGCAATGGTGTCTCAAACATATGCATTTTTGATACAACCAAAATAATGACTGACTAAAAAGATTACAGTAAGTATTTTAGTTTTCCCATTTTCTGTTCATTAGAACATTCGACATCATAAAACGGCAATATCTGGAACACAAATTGTGGTTTATAGCACTTTGATCTAATGTTCTTGCCACAACTGAATATGCTAGTCACAGTGCAAAGATACGATGCAATACAGTACACATATGCTACAATGCAGTCAGACACAGTATTATATGTTATATAATTATAATATAATAATCTTAACCTTTATAAGTTACTTTTATTGGTGGCAATAATTAACCATGCCATAATACTTCACTTCATAGCTCATTCAAAAATGACAAGAAATAAGAATTTAACTTCAAAAGACCATTTTTATTATGATTTAAATTAGATGAAAATGTTACTGTTTACCTTTTTGCCATGTTTTTTGTCATTGGTCGATACTGAAACAAAAGAACTGCAATCTAAATTGTGATTTACACAGTAGTAGCCCTCAAATTCAAAGGGACTTCAGTCAGCCATTCATTCTCTTGGGGGTGTTAAAAGTTGGTCACATTGTACAGTCATCTGTAGTTCAAAAGATCATGCTCCTTCACCCCCAGCACCGTGTTTCATGTCTTTTCTAATCGAAGAACCATGTTAGGCATCACTCGAGTTGTGCGTGAAATTTATTGATTTAACTTTTTTCATCATATGCCACGTTCTAATGCTAATAAATGGTCAAATAGCTGAAGAAATGCTTTCCCAAATCATATGTATTTGCCACTGTCCATATGTGGTAACAGTCTTCGGCCAAGCCTTCTTTTGAACCAGGGGTTTTGGAAAGGTGGAGTGCTTTAAACATGGATTTGTTGTCCAAGTGTTGTCAAAGGTCAGCAGCAGAAAGGCCCTCTGATAGCCATTAAAAACCCAAATGCTGAACTCGTTCTTTCTCCTCCACCATGTAATGATTACAAATATCTATTACAAGGCGGGTAGTAGGTGGTCACCAGCACCATTTCAAACCGTGGGTGATTCATAACGGGCTAAAAGGTCATGTCAAGTGGCATGTTAGTATTTCACTTTAAGTTTGATTAAAGATTTGTGGAAAAGATGGGGAATACGACTCAATAACAGGGCTGCCCTCCCTTTTCTCTGGAGCCCCGTTCTATATTTCTTGCAGAAATCGATAAGATGAGAACTGAAGAAGCTATTGCGGCTCATCCATGGATGCTCCTCACAAAGTGTCAGGAATGCTGCACCGAACATACAAATATTACAGCATTTTAATACACATTTCTCTCTTCACATAACAAGAATTCAGTGTCATGCATTTTTTCATATGATTAACATGTTATAGTTATTAGTAATGTATGCACTTAGTTCGCATCAGACATACAACTTATTTATTCTCAGCTGTAATATTAGCCAAGCTGAAGTGGTTACATACCATGTTTAGTGTTTTCTCTTGATTCCTCTTGATTTCCTAGTGTCATCGATATTAGCTTATTATGTAACTTTAACCATTAATATTTACCCATAGGAAATATACAACAGGGAAAAGTCAGGCACTTTGACAAACCTCTGAAAAGATTCTAGTCATGATCAATTCTGAATGAATAAAATGCCTTTGAAACAACAGCTAGACTTTGACACTACATTATACAGACTATATAGACACTATATAGACTGCCCTTTAGCTTTACCATTCAGACTGTTAGTAACTTTGGCAGCTTAGTTTGATATTTTAATGCTAAGTGAACAGAAATAAGAATTGAGGTAAGAATTGAACTGTGAACCTGTCAGTGGGTCTATGAAGGTTAGAGAGTACAAACAGAATCATACACACAAAACACACACACACACACACACACACACACACACACACACACACACACACACACTATGTTCCACTCCTGTAACCATCAGTGACAACAGTGACCTGCATGGTCTGTGGAGACTGTTTCTGACTGCTGAGATGAATATTTACCTTTGCCCAACAGCATGTAGGCCAGTGTGGGAGCTGGCTGGGAGGCAGTAATATGAATGTAACTGTACGCACACTCGGGGGACTCCGGTCACAAGCCGCAATTACTGCAAGCCCGCTGTAATGGGAAACAAATTTGTGGGAATATTGCCGGCCATCCGTCTTTATTTACACGCCTGGTAATGAGGCTCAGTGTTAATCTGGCTCGGAGGAGCTGCAGTGCTGTGAGCAGGGCACTGCCTTAAGCAAGCGGCAGCCTGGGGATAAATCAATCCCTCACTCCTCTCCTCTTCCTCATATTGATCAGCTCTTCAGCTAGATGGATGCTTTTTACAACTCGCTCTCCTAATACTTTCGAAAACTCAATTACCAACAGAAGGAGAAGAGCCTTTTTGCGTGTCCTGCCTCCAAAGATTAAAGAAAAAGCACAAAGGAAAACAACCCAAAAGCACAAGTAGATGCGATGTCGCGTTTAGGCTCTGGCGCCCTTTGGTCCATTGCTGTGAGCAGAGAAAGCTGCAGATTGGCCTGCTCTGTGTTATGATGTATGTGGACATAAATTGAATAGTCGTGCATTTTTCTGTCAGAATATTGCCTTTCCCCACTCTCATGCTAGAAAAAAAGTGCAATGAGTCATACAGCATGATGAGGAGGATATGGATATTATTATGTGCATTATAATATAAGCATTATTTTATGTGGATGCAAGCCATTCCTTATACATGTTAAAAGTCCATAAAACACCTTGGATAGAGGTTCACGCACAGTCGGTATGGAGACTTTTGAAAGCGGATTTGTCAGGTGTTGGATTTTTTTGTCCAAGATCTTAAATGACCAGTGGGCCTAGTTAGAGCCTTATTGATGAATCTATAAATCTATTTGCTACATTGACTACGTTGGAATATTCTACACCGACAGATTAGCAAATTAGTATTGAAACAGTCTGTGCTGTTCATCTGGACAAGTGTGGTTTCCCCCTTTCATCTGGCTGTGTCTTGTTGTGAAGACGTACCTTATCTGTATGTCGTACCTTATCTGGCTTGTTTAGGCAGTAATCCAGATAGTGTGGAAGGATGTAGGTGCAGTATAGCGCATGTCTTACACATGACTAAATGAGATGTCTACTGGGTAAAAGCGTTGTATTGCATACCTCCTTTCATGCCAATTACACAGGGAGTAGTCACACCACTGTAGTCATCACTGCCTCCACAACACCCTCTATGATAATATTTCCATTCATAACCTGAGAGTGAGCAGCTTGTGGTGCATTATCTGAAGCACACAAGATCTTGCTTATTTTTATATGGTCAAAAACTTAAACATTAAACAGCATGAATCTTCAAGGGCTTCAATAGATTTTTAAAAAATTAGTCATTGACCATCATAGAGATATTTGTATATTTAGTATCTCACACATTTAGGCCTAAAGTATTTTAGGAATATATATTATATATGTTCTGCCCTATGTCTTCTGCTGTTTCAGAAAAAAAGGGTTAAACAGTAAAATGCTTAATAAAATAAGCGTAATAAACATATTACTGTAACTTTGGTTGGGCCATATCAATAAATATCTATTCAATTATTTGCTGAAACACTTATTTGATTATCATAAAAAGCAGATTACATTGTGTAATATCCAGTTAGTCATCTGTTAACTGATAAACAACATATTTTAAAAATATGCTCATGTATCTCGCTAGCGCCACTCACTGGCACACTCAGTATTTCAGCAGGCAGAAAAGAGAGCAGTTGCCCTGGAAAACAAAAGGTAATTACTGTTAATCTCCTTAATAAGGCGTGACATCACTATGCATTCCTCTTCCACAGCAAGAGAGAGAGGGACCCAAACTGGATTAGTGATTAACTGAGTTTGTGGCCTTTTTGTGTCCAGTGGCAGGAACAGCACAAAGATGCAGTGTCCTAGAGGCCTGCGCTTCCTACTGCATAGAAGCCCTTGGAGCGAGGGACTGGAGGGGGTAACGGGGTGATAGAGACGGAGAGAAACAGAGGGGCGGGAGGGGGTGTCCCTGTACTGGCTCCCAGGAGGGAAGTAGCAGTGTCCCGTCTGGATTCCCCACTGAGCTGCAAAATGAGCGAGGCTCCATGCACCTGAGCTGGCCAGGGAGCAGCCTTGGGCAGTCTTTCTTTTACCCTTTTCTCTAGTCTAGGAATTGCCTGATCCTATGTTGTGGTGAATTAACACATAGCATATTGAAACATACAGAGAAATTCTGTTATAAGTACTGATTCTAAACTAATCATCAATATCACTTTTATTAAAGAAGGAGATATTTCATTGTTCTTTGAATTTGACTAAAGGTTCTTGTATGAAAAGTCTTGCTTTGTGGATAGGGATTATCCCCAAAGCAAGACATTACTTCTTGTTATTATTTAACACTAAAAGGAAATCAACAGAGAAGAGTAAGAAGTGAAGACTTTAACCTGGGCATTCATGTAAAATGTAAATGTAACTCGTTATGTAACTACCTGTGTAATTCTGAAACGACCCTCAACTAATGATGAACAACAAAGTGACAACAATAAAACAAGGTATAAGGGGTTGAACTTCATGGACTCATATGTTGTCCTGACATCCATTCTCCCAACTACATAGTGTACATGTTTGTTTCACAGTAGTTACCAATAAACTGGCAGTATTTACTGGACAGTAATCCTTGATATTGACCACAGAGTTTAGCCCTTCTTCTTTATGAGCAACCACAGCCCCCTCATCTATAATAAACCACTTTAAATTCTTTAGTTCTTTCTTTAACTATCTTCTTTGCAGCTCTTGCCCCCTTCCCCCATCTCCCTATCCATACAAGCTGCACTGCAGTATAAACCTGCCTGTCACCAGAGCTTTTGTGATGTGGAAAACTTGCCATTGTAACAGACAGTTTGACAAATGCTGAGGGTGGCAGAGCAACGTGGTCCGCCAGCCAGACTCTTCCCTGAGCCCGGCGGCCACAGAGAGGCTGGGGTTGGGGGTGGGGGCGGGGGGCATGCAGTGACTTTCTCAAGGATAATGAGCCACTGAACGATGGCTGAAATGTTGCCGTCAACCTGCCCTTCTGCTACCGGCTAATTAGATAATTAGCAAGGTCCTAATTACAGGATCAAGGTGCAGGGAAACAATTAACAACGAAGTATCGCCACATAAAACAGAAATGTACGTTCTGCCAGAGCATATTTAATTCCCCCCTTTCATCTGAGTGCAAGTCACCCTCTAAATAAGTACATCCCCTCACAAAAGTCTATTTAACAAGCCCTGTATTTGGTGTATGGATGATGCCATTTATAAAAGGTTAATGTTGCCAGCAGATAACTCGGTTTAGGCCGGAGAAATATAAACCGCAAGGACAAATAATGTCTGTGTTATAATTCTGTATGTAAATGTGTTGCTAAGTAGCCTCATCATCTCTGTAAATAATCATTACATGGTGCTGCATCCTCCTCTCTCTTTTTCTCTCCAGCTTATGAGGCTCCATTATCACATGAAGGGGATAGAAAAGGGATAAAAAAAAAAACAGCAAAGCGGCAAAAAAAAAAAAATGAAAAGAAAAAACCAGGAGAAGACAAAATGAACACCAGCACATATCCGCATGCTCCCATAAACAGAGAACGTGCGTGGGAGAGAAAGAGAGAGCGAGTGAGGGTGAGAAAATTGAGCCTAACAGCCTGATTCTTAACTATTATTTATCCATTATGGGGAGCGAATGGAGCCCGGGTGCTGCTCGGCGGCAGAGAATTAGAAAAGATTTGTGGGCTTTACGAGGCCCTGTCCTCCCATCCACAGCCTGCGGAGCTCCCAGGGGCTGCCTCAGCACCGCTGCCTCAGCTTGTCTGATCATTTATCCATAATTAGAAAATTAATATTTTAGATGGCGCTATGATGAACCCATTATGGTGATGGGCCCCGATATCAATTATAACTTCAATTTCAATTTCACTTACAGCCCTGGCAAATGGGGCCTGCTGGTTGAGGGAGCGCTGATGGGGGCCGCGGCTCGCCGAGCGTGACGAATACAGATCGCTGCACATTAGGATGAGCAATTATTTGAACATGTATAAAAACTATTTACAAGCAATGTAATTGACCGGGGTCAGAAGGAGATGCTGGGCAAAGAAAGGGAAGAAAAAAAGAGAGCGAGAGAGACAGAGAGAGAGAGAGAGAGCGAGAGAGAGAGAGAAAAATGGACAGGTTGACAAATTTTGGTTCCATACCAAGCGAAAGGATTTATTAATTTCTGTGTCTGTAATTGAATTTTTGAAAGGCTCTTGTTAAAGCTTGCACAGTTTGGCTCATCATGCCACAATGACAATCTCACTGTCCGAGCTCTCCCTGACCACAGCTAGCCTTTGGCAGGAAGAGTGCAGTACAGAACACCTCTGAGGGAAGAGGAGATAAAGACCAAGAGTGTGATTGCCAGTGGATGATAATAATAATTTAGTTAAGATCATCACATGTTCATCTGATACGTTATGTAAAATGTTATAATTGTCCACTTTATTTGTGTTTATGTATTCCCTTCAAATGAAATACAATTAAATTAAATCAAGTGATGCAATACATTTAAATACTGTCCTATGCAAAACTTTGGCTACCCCTGGACTGGACACTTTTAGTTGATTTTTGAAATCTTTACATTTTTGGTTAGTATTTATTAATATTTGTCCTTTCAGAGCAAGTAATATATAATGCTGTTATCTCTAATTTTACATCTCTTAATATCAAGAATAAATAACTGCATGATGCCAATATCATGTATTGCTATTGAGGATACGTGTTCTTGTAGTATGATTAATACAGTGCAGTTCACACCTGTGTTTAGAGTTTAGATTATTAAACGAAGAAAATACAGCGTACCACAAAAAACCTCCCGTTATTAATTTGTGTTTCAGTATGCTGTGTGATTCACAGCATCTTTAATTTGGCCAATTTCCCACAATGAACTGTGATTAAGCTCCACTTATTATTTACACATATATCAAAACACACTGTTTATTGCTTAAAGGCATGCCATGCTGCCGTGAGACTCATTCATCAACAGGCATTGAGAAGGGGGGAAATGTCCCATGTAAAGGTCTATCGTTTTCCTCTCAGAGGGGGACTGATGTTGCTCTTTAACACACATCCCCTTTCTCTCTGCCCAAATGTCCCCCACCTGGGGCCATGAGGCTCCATACACACACACACACACACAGCACAACCACCACCATATGTACATGCGTGTATACATTCACACTTGCACACACACACACACAAACACACACACACACACACACACATTCAGACCCCCCGAACACACGCAACTTGTTTTTCACATGTCAGTTTAATTGTTCACTGTCAGGGGCAGAACAGCGGATAACAAGCTTAGCAAATGGTGTCTGCTGTTGCTACACATTGATTAATATTTTACATGTTATTATCCTCTGTCCATTACAACAGCAAATTAAACTATAAATCACCCCCTCTGCCAGTGTCACCCAATCATAAATCGTGGCTCTCCCCTCCCTGTGTCCGCTGCTGTGCACTGGCGTGCAAGGTCCCTCTGCTTTTCACGAGACAACAAAGTGGCGAAAAAGTGCCTGTGTTCTTTGGGCTGAGTTATGGACCAGTCACGGGCACCGTACACATCAGACCAGTGAAAAATGGTGAGTTTGTTCTGCTATAAAGCAAAAGAAAAGCAGACAGCCTTATGTAAGAAATTTGCACTGTTCAACAAGATGTGCAAGTTGCTTTCCAAATGTGAGTGCTGACAGAATGCTGAAGGAGGACACCAGAACGGTCCGCAGGTAAAATACACATCAAAGGCATTTGTACCTTTGAATAGAACTGTTTTATACTATATTATACCACAGATAGTTCCAACTGACCCATCTGATTGTTGAAGAAGTGTTCTACCTAAGCGTCTTTGTCACAATAACTGTATCATTCAGCTGACCACCGGTTCCTGAATAACACCTTCTTTACATTGTGACTAATCCCTTCTAACTTTCTACTTTATTGCAAAACAAAACCATAATAAATAAATAAATAAATAATGGGAAAAAAAATTATTATTTTTTTCATAGGCACTGAATAAGCTTTTCAGGTGGCAGTCTTAGGAGGAATAACTAACAAACTGGAATGAGCCAGAAGTTAATAGAATACAGTTTGACAGATGGGTTGCAAAGTGTTTTACAGACTAGCTGGAGCAAAACATCCTTTTTTGCAGAACTGTTGTATAAAAGCAATAGAACAATTGACAGTGGGCTCTGATGAGCTATGGTGTGAAGAAGCTATTTGTTATATTGTTTAAATAACATAAGCCTGACTGTTTATTTCACAGGTGCAGTACATACGTGTGTATGTACAGTATATGTATGTATATGTACTCACAACCAATATGTTGCTTCCTGCAGTGTGTTAAGTACTTCACTATATCATAAATAAATGACAAATCGTGCTGCATGATGTTTTTCAAAGGAATGCAACAACGCAAAGTATTATGTTCATACATTAATATTATTCATTTTGGAAGCATAACTCATTTGAAAAGCCAGATAAATGTTAGACAAGTGCAATTTGAGGCCTGCTGCACACCAAGGCTCTGGTGAAGTAAATGGAAATTCAGAAGGGCTTGTGGATAAATAGTTTTCCCTCCCTGTTTAGGATCCATTTTTCCAGGATATCCTCAGAAATATCAGATGACCTTTCACTGTCATTTCTTTCCTCATTTTCACTCACTGGCCAGCAGATCTGTTGGCCCCTGTCCCTCTGACAGCTAAAAATCAATTTATACAGTCGGCGTGCATGCAGAGAGAGGGAATGGGACGGCCAGGCAGCCATAATGACATGGCCAATTGCATTGTGTTTGGCGACAAAGGGTCAAGAGGGATCTGTGTGCAGCGGATGGGGTGCTTTGTTCACTGTGACGGCATTAAGGGGGAATTACACGGAGGGTCGAGTGACCGCACCGACAGGGGGCTGCATCAGGCCCACCCCATCATCGCTCTGGGAGATGAGAGTGACATAGAGACTGACATTACCAAGAATAGGAGAGGGGGTTCTCAGAGAGCTAAATCCATGGGACCCCCACCACCTCTCCCAAAACGCCCCACAGTTCACCTTCTGATAGTGATAGTGACCTCTCCTAAATCCCATTTTCAGAAGGGCAGGAAGCAGAGCATTTTCATCCACAACAGCTTCTCCATAACTTAGCCTCCTCTCGTGTATGAGACGAGACGCTCTCATTTGTGTATGGATTCACAGCCATCATTTATTTATTTATTTACCAAGCGGATGTCGCTGAAGGTGGCAATACTCACTTGCTCATCCTACTTAAGCCCCATGGATCTCTTGCAGATAAAGTCCCTCTGGGTTTCCCAATGATTTATCAATTTGCAATGTTTATTAAGATGGCTTTGCACCCCTTGAGCAGGTTTGGCTGCCTGGCTCCACCTGTTGCAAAGACCCAGCGCGTTACAAGGGTCAGTCAATGCAAGACTTGAGCAAAGTTCAGGTGAGGTTACGACCTACAGCTTGTCCAGTGGAGTCCATAGATCTGGGGTTAAGTCATCTGCCCTGCTCATGCTCCCCTCCTCACCATAATTACTGCACACAAATTACAACTTTATCAACTTTCCAAGGAGAAGCCAGTGAGGATTCATTCTTAAAGGTTCGTATCATTGCCCTGAGTCTGAAAGTGCATCTGTCTATTTGGTGGAAGCTCACAGTCTCACAGTCTGAGGTTGAAATGAGTCTGAGGTAGAAATTAGTTTTGTATAAAACATTTATATTATGTGGATGTTTATTAACTTTAAAAAAGCCATCCACTGAATGTACAATTTTTTGTCTTGGAGAGTCACGTTTGTGCCTGAACCTTTTCTCTTGGCGAGCTAAAATGTTTGAGGTTGGCCCAGATTCCAAAATGAAACAATTTATAATTTAAAAGAGTTTATAGGTCTGAGTTTGAATGATAACATTATACTTTAAACATGTAAAAAATGTTCCCTCACTGGGTGATAGAGTGAGGTTAGACTCAACTTTGACCCATGGGGCTTATTTTGGACCCTCATGTTCTTCAGTATTGATCAAGAAACACATTTTTGATTTTGGAATTTGGTGTGAGAAAAATGATCTAAATAGCGTTTCTGTCCCCAAACTGATATGTTTCTTTATCATGGCTGTACAGAATCTGTGAGGCTGCTAATTTTGCAAATTCTAAAAAAGGCAGTACATACAAATAAAGCTCTATTCCACTTAAGGATGTGTGGCAAGGCAGAGAAGTTGAGATGTGTCACACTAGACCTTCAGTGAAGTAAGCCAGCAGTGGTGACAGGCTGATGAGTTGGTGTGTTTTGAAACAGTAGACTGTCGGGCCACTGTGTGAGGTGGCTGTCAAAGGACTCATGATTGCACACCTGACCCCTTCATCCCTGCCCACTTGCCTCCACAGACATGTCTGTCACTATGCTTGCCATTTTGCTTTCCAATGTGCCAGCCAGGGCGAGCGCGGCCACATTTTAGTGTTGTTTATTGATTTCTGACCCCACGCTTAATAGTTTTCCCAGGCCTCCCAAATGGCTTTTGTAAGCAATAGGGTTTGTACATCTCGCCGATCAATACCTTTTATATTTACAATAAAATTGAAACGGCTTCTTGCAAGGGGGCTGCTGGCCCGGCATTTGTCATCCTTCTGCAAGGGAAAACTATGTCATTATCTGAATTAAAACATTTATTTCTGATTAAGAGAGTGTCCTATCTCATTAATTTTTCCCCTTCCAATACGAAGGGAATGGAATCCTATTGATTTTTGTACTTTTTACACGTCTCCACTACTAGGAAGATAATTGAGAAGTTAGCCAGAATAAATGAAGTTTCTAGTCTAGCAGAAGCAGCCAATACCTTGGAAATGCGAGGTGTTTTTGTGGAGCAAGGTTTTTAATTTTGCGGTGGGCGAAGACAAGAGGACTGAACAAATTGGATTAAGGTTTGGGACATGGGGCTGGGGAATAGGGCCTGATCCCACCAGGTGACAGCAGTAATAAGACAAGCTTCAGCTTGTCCCTTGCTCCAAAAACCACTGCCACCAGAGGAAGTCTAGATTAAAGAGCCAAAAGCCTATTAATGCTAAGTTGCCCTAAATCCATTCCTCCCACAAAGCTTATTGTTGAGGCAGAATCGAGAGATGGTAATCAATGGCTGAACTAGACCTTTCGACATCACGTGGCTATTGATTAAGCTTTACTAAATGAATGAGATTAGATTAAAGTGCTCTTAGTCTTCATTTTAGGTGAGTGAGTTATATCCATGTTACGATTCTACTCAGGGAGAGGTTTCATATGGGTTTAAGACAGAGTTGGCCATTACAATCAATGTGCTTGCTTGACTCACTAAATAGCATGTAAACTCCTCCTGCCTTACTCGTGCCGTACACAGCAAATGTTTTAACGATTGTTTAATGAACAATGTTTTACTGATATTTTCCTCAGAGCCACAGAACCTTGGGTCTCGGGAACCATTCAATTTAAAAATAACTTAATTGTACGTTAATGTAACAAGATTGTAATACTATTGCACCTTTGATTTTGGTATCATTTCAGAAATGAAACAATGTAAATGGTAGCTGGCCATTTCAAATGATGTATAAAAAAAGATAAAGCCAATGCTGAACAAAAGGATCTTTTGATATGGCAGTTTATCTGAATCCTGCCTGCTGGGATAAATTAATGTCGATTCACTTTTTGTTAAAGTTAACTAACTGTAAGGTCACCATAAACTCACAGGACCTCACAGAAGCATGAAGAAGCCAGACCAGACTGGTTAAAGCATATAGCTGGCCATGGCTTTGAGACTGAGAGAAAATGTTGTCTGACTTTGAATGAGCATCGTCCATCTTGACTTCTCCCAGGCTGTCAGTGAACAGACGAGCACATGGATCAGTAGAAACCCCTTCACATCCCCCACCCCCCACCCTTTCTCTCCTATTTTCCCCTTTCCTGTCCACTGACCAGCTCACTGGCTAGCTGACCAGACACCTCTGCTCCAGGCGAGTAGAGTAGTTGATCGGCCAAGTAGCAGGGAAGCTGCCAGCCACAGTAGCTGCCTCTGAAACAAGCCTGACAGCACATTAATTCAACCTGCGGAAATCACTGCAAATAGGCAGGAGACACTGTGTCCACTGAGAGCGAGAGAAATGAAGAGAGAGGGGGAAAGAGAGAGAGAGAGAGAGAGAGGGAGGGAAGGAGAGAGAGAGAGGGAGGGAGAGAGAGAGTAAGGGGAGGGAGAGATAGAGGGAGAGTGTGAGAGGAGCCTTTTAATGAGCTGCTATAAGTTACTCTGTCTGACTTGACCATTAGAAGACTGTAATGCGCAATTGGTTGAGAAAATGTGTTGCAACTGTGATAGGCACCCATGCCAGAAGTAGTTTAAATCACAGGGGGCATGCTGAGTGTTTCACAGAGGTGAATTACACTCACAGGATGTTTTATTGCCATATTTGAAGTTCTGGTGAGAGTTAGACTGATTGATTTGGTACTTTAAAAGTGGATTTGCATCCCTGTATTGGTACCATAAAAATATCAAATATCAATCTGATAAAACATGTCTTGGTGAGTGATCTGGAGTTGCATGAAACTGGAAAGTTATGCATTCACTAACCACACTGTCAAGTGTCCCAATGAGGCAGTACATATTGAAATAAGGACCTACAGATGCATATGACGGCTAATACAAGGCTTTACAATATACACCTATTGTAATAAATTAAGCACTTTAAATAATACAGTAGCCTAAGATGTTTAAGCTGCTACTGATATTATTAAAAAAACGTGTTCTGTCTAAAAAATGCTACTTTTGTGATACGGCATGATTTTTCTAAACTAGATATTTAGTAATAAACTCTTAATAAAATGGGCCTTTTACATAAGCTGTAAGATTAAATATCTGTTCATTTGTAGAAAAACAGAGCAGGAAAGGAGTGAGTAAGAACAGCTTCATTTGCAGCTGCATTTCCATGCACAGGGCAGCGTGAGGTGAGATCTACGAAAGACTGGGAACATTCATCACAAACAAACCCCAGCATCCATGAAAAATTACAGAATTACCAATGACCTTCCAACCAATCAGCCTCTGTAATTACGCTCGTTTATTACGGCCGGCCAAGACAGAGCAATCCAGAGATGACCCTAAAGCAAACCAAAATGTTTATAAATAGTCGACCAAGAGAGAAATGCTAATACAAAAGTCATTTTAGCAAGCAGCAGTGACTAGACGCATATTTTAAGTACATTATAAAAGGTGCACGTGGCTAATAAACATGCTGTTGCAGTTTGAATAGACAGGTTTATAGCTTGAAAACATATGTGGTTTTATTTCTTTCTTTGGAATACATTTTTCCTGTGGTGAGAAGATAACTTCATCTGAATTCCGTATCCCTGCTATGATATTGAGCCTCTTGCATGGTAACCCCTGGAATAAGATCAGGTTTGGCCCCAAACAATGTTGCTTTCTGCGTGTGTGTATTTGTATTTGCAGTGTAAATGAGTTTCTCTCCATCGCATTGCTCAGCTTTGGAGAGAGAACACACATCAGTTTCATTCCCACAGGCAGCCCAAAGCTCCTGACATCTCGGCGGTCAGTAAATGGCTTTTCTGCAAGGGGGAGATCAGGCTGTTGCAGCCACAGTGTGTGTGCGGGTGTGTGCTTGTGTCTACTACAACCACCACCCCACCACACGCACCTCCCACCTCCCCCACCACACTACCTGCTCACCATCAGCTGTCATTATTCCATGTTCATTGACAGAGAAGTTATAGTTGGCAAGAAACCTATCAGGTGGGCTGGACAGCAGATAATTGAGGTGATGATCGGAGCTGTTCAAAGACAATTGATAGTGATGGAGTCAACCTGGGAGGCTTTGCGAGCATCCCATCCAGCCCAGCCCCTCCTCGGCCTAGAGAGCAGCCGACAGAATGTGGAATAACATATACAGCACTAACATGTGACTACCAGGAGATCTAACATGGCTCAGCCAGCCTAAGTCCTCTATCAAGCACAAGGCTTATTACAAGCCACATATTACATGCTGAACAGAGACAGCGGCAGAGAAATGACCCTGACTCCATATCTCTGTTTGATCCATCTGTTTGACAAGTTGCCAAACTTACCAAATCCCCCTAAGCCGGTAGGGCAAAGCAAGTTCAGGAGTGATATTTCATAAATGCGGGCTAAGGTGAGGTAAGAAATGGTGGAGGTTATTACTTTTTTTCCCCCTTGAGAAGCCTTTGCCTGGATGGAATGTGTCAAAATTAGATGTCTTGATATCTCCTGTACACAACTCTGTTTCTCTTGTTTCATCCTTCATATGCATTTTACAATTCTTTTGTTATCCACACTAGTAGTAATGAAATACACTATATCCTTTACACACATGCCTGTATTTATAAAGCATCTTTTATCTTTTCTTTTTTTATTGGTCAGTATACATGCACAGTAGTGTGAATTCTCTACTGAAATCCATGAAGCTCTTCGAAGCGCTCACAATTACTATATCAATAACTCAATACTCAGCGACAAAGCTGCCATGCCCGTGTTGTCTGACAGAACAACGCTGGCATCATGGGAGAGGAGCTGGGGGACGGGAGGGGCCACACCTGATGGCTCATCAGATCCTTCCATACCTCAGCATCTTGTCATTGCGTAGACAGCGGCAGGTGAAAGGCCTGGGTGGCTGACCTGGAGGGGCCTAAGTTGGCACAGTCAGCAAAGTCCCAAGCTCATTGTCATCCCACAACAGACCAACTCCTTCAGCAAAAAAAACTGCCAACGTCTTAAGAACAAACCTTAATCCTCAGTGTTCTGCGTCCAAGCCCTTCAGTGAGGCCCCCTGAGCCCTGCCTGGCTCCCCTTCTGGCCCCTGATATTGACCTAAACTGTCATCCCAGCCTGCTGATGACCTCAGCGCTCGGGCCGATCTATGGTGGATCATGAGTTCAAATGATTTTCTTCCCCTCTCCCGCCCCTGTTTTCCTAGTGAGCTGATTGCTAATGACAACATTAGAAAGAGCATAATGGGGATTCCACAAACAATTTGCACCTTGATTTTGCAAACCTAATATCTGCAACTTGCATTGTTCTAACATATAATGTGATGCTTGATGAAGGAAAATAATACAAATCTAGGGATCAATACTGAATCTTAAAATTAGCATTAGCTTAAACTACATTATTTTATTGTAGTTAAGAAAGTGAAAATATGAATGACTGTTCAAACAGCTGGATCGTATGATTGCAAATTCAAAGAAGTTCAAATGTGATTTTTTTTCTCTGAGGTACACGTATCATGTATCCAAAAATAAATTTTTGCACAGTCATTTTCCAATTTCTCTTTCTCTTTCATATTTAAACTACTGTTCATGGTACTGTGCCTTTAAGTCTGATAAATGCACTCAGTTCTGAAAAGTTGCCCTGTACTGTATCTCATTCAAAAAGTAGTCTGGGCTGAAACACTCCTTTTAACTTTAGAGTGAATAGATGGGGCTAAACTGCTGTAACCTGAATAGGTGGATATATTTGACATAACAAAAACTATGAATTCAAAATGGACAGTTTTTACAGCAGATCCAGACTTGGGAGTGAATGTCGCTTGTTGTTTTAACACAGCTACACACCTCTTGTCTCAAACAGTGAAAATTAGTTTTTCCATGATATGGGTCCTATTTGTATTTTCAAAATCATACTTTAGCCCCAGCAAACTGTGTTCTGTTCTGTTCTGCAGAGTATAATGACTATGGTCTTTCCGTACAAAATTCAACACACTTTCTACATCTCACTGCTCTTCATTTGGCTGCTTAAATTCCTTCTTTATTGAGATGTAACAGTATATTTTTGTATGGAAGCACAAAATGGACCAGCTGAAGCAGATTTATCAATCAGCAGCATGGCTACGAGGCACTACTGATGATCATGGTGATGATAATGAAGATGGGAGGCACTTGGTTATTCGTTCAAGCTGATATCCGCTACAAGCGGAATTTAGAAATTGGTTCTGCTCCGAGCATACGTCTCGTGATCTGGGTTCCATGGCCCATTCTCCTCCTGCATTTAAATGGAAATTTGGGGGATAACCCCCAAGTCTGCCGCTCGCCTGCCTCATTCTCAATTTAGCCCACGGCAAATCTTCCATTAATCAAAAGTTACAAACAGACTTTGCACTGTCATAACTCTTTGCCATGGCTTTCCTGTTGATTGATTCCTATACACACATACTGTCTGATTACCATAATGTGTTCTTGTGGCGAAAATTCCAGTCGGAGGTTTGGTGGGGGGTGGATGGGGTTGTAAGGCAATATGCCGGGGGAAGTAAATAACAAATGGTGGTGGCTCCTCCTCATTGGGAGTGATTTCAATCTAATGTTCCATCATGGCAAACGGGTGAAGAGAGTCTTTGTGGTTTGGGCTATCAATTATGAGTCTATGTGAGAAGGCAGACACAATCATTTCACTGATTGTCACCAGGATCAAGCAGTGACACTACCAAGTGATCTATCAGTCCATGTCCTGTGACACAGGGAGAAAGATGATGAGGGGCCTGCCGACTCATGCCAAGAACACCCCCCCCAGCACACACCTACACACAGACACACACACACACACATATCCTTTGTGACTCTTTTACATGCTCCAGGGAACACATTTTAATTCAGACTCTTAACCTTTCCTGTTCTACCATTTTTCTCCACATCTATTGATTTATTCATCCTGACTGCTCCTAAACAGGTGCTTGTGTTATTGATTAAACTTACTTTGTCCAAGAAGTGTTTGCCACCTCTATTTGTTTTTGGGCTGTGCAAGGAGAGACACTCTTTGCGGATGCAATCTGATGCTATTAGTGTATTGCACGATAGTGTTAACAGACATAAATTCAATGAATGCAATGCAGAAAATCCTAGACTTGTTCAAATTTTAGACTACTAGTAGTCCATACATAAAGACAGGATTTGTTACAAGATCTCAATCCAAACATATAAATGTTTCTGAAGACAGGTGGTTCCTGTTGGTTGCCACCACAGTATGTTTCAAATGGTAATTGACAGATAGAGGAAAATAATCCACATTGTAAGCCCACAAAAACGCAGTCTCACAATATGCAATAATCTTTTTGTTTTGGCACAAGGCAATCCTCAAGACCTTTAAGGCCTTCAGAGAAACAGGTTGGGATCAGTATGGTTAAAATATTAAAACCCCAAACATAAAATGATCTATTTTTTCTTCTTCATGTTTTTAGTGAAAAAAAACATAACGTAAGTGAAAGCAGAATCAACCTCTTGGTGACAGGAAAAATAGGCTAATATAAGGATCTAAGTGACTTTAACAAGGACAAACTGTTGACAGGCACATGGGCACCCAAGGATCATTGATGTGCATGGGAAACAAAGCCTAGCCCATCTGATCCTTTCCCTCAGAAGGCTACTGTAGCACAGATTGCTAAAAAAGTTAATGCTGACAATGATAGAATAGTATTAGAACACACAGTGGATATATGGGGCTTCGTAGCCGCAGACTGGTCGATGTTGTGTCCATGTTGACCCTTGTCCACTGCCAAAAGCACCTAAAATTGGCATGTGAGCATCAGAACTGAACCACTGAGTAATGGAAGATTATCATGTTTTATATTATGTGGATGGCTGGCTTCATGTGCGTCACCTGTTGAAGAAATGGTACCAAGAAGCACTATGGGAAGAAAGTAAGCTGACAAAGGAAACCTTGTGTCCTGGCATTCATATGCATGTTACTCTGACATGTACCACCTACCTAAACATTGATGCCAGATAAAACAGCACACCTTCAGAGGTCTTGTGTAGTCCAATCCTTGATGGGTCAGAGATGTTTTGGTGGCACAAGGGAGACCTGCACAATATTAAACAGGTGGTTTTAATGCTTGAGTTAATCATTGTAGTTTGTTTCTAATTGTTTACTGAACAAAACCCCCACAAAACAGTATTAATTGCATAGTGTAAAGAGTTAAGACTTATAATTTTATTAGAAACACCTACAGATTAGGCACACTTGTGGATGACTTGTGGGTGAATTGTCCTTCAATTCTAGCCCTGGAGGGCCACAGTCCAGTACAGTTTGTTGTATTTCCATGCTTAAACCCACCATGTTCAACTCATCTGTAAAATGAGTTGAAAAACCATCATAGGACTGCTGCTTGATTTATTTATTTTTATTATTATTTTATTAATGGAGTTGTCAGGGAAATACCCACTAATAACTCATATTAAGAAAACAGTTCTGCAAAATTTCACCTGTTGTCTCTGGCCATATGTTAAGGTCCAACCTAAAATCAAAATGGAGCCTTTTTCCTTTGTTAGTGCATGTCCCTAGTTATATAAAGCACTATTCATCATATCACCATTTAAAAGACAAAATTCTTGTTGTACAGTAATCTATCAAAAAGTAATGACTTTTGCCCGCCTCTAAAATGTCTTCTGATTTTTGATTAAGTCACCGTGCACCATCGAGCGGGAAAAAATAATATTAAAAAAAAAATCAGGCTTCACCTCCCACTCCCACCACCCCCACCATTTATCAAGTGAAAACACTCCACTAGCTCGGAGACCCTCCCTAAAACCATGTTTCCCTTGGAAATATGTCATGTAGGGGAAAGGAAATGTGTTGTGATTTTTCACAATGACTTTAAAGAGCACCCTGAAATAAAGCACAAGTTAACATTATCACAAAACATACTTAATCAAGTGACAGTCAAAAAGAATTGCTCAAAAAGAACAGTACTGATTTGCTAGTTTATTAGATACACCTGTCTTGTACAGTATCTAAATGAGATTCACTTACATTATAGGTTCAATAGGTGTATAATAACTGTTAGCTGTTCTACCCCAGTCATTCTTGGTCAGTTTCTGATTACAGAATCAGATATTAATCAGATATTATTTGGGCTGGCCCAATCATATTGCCATTTGTTATTCATTGTCAGAATCAGAATCAGAAAACTTTATTGATCCCAGAGGAAATTGCTAATGTAATGACTGCCACAATACACAGAGACACACATCTATTGACAGAAACAATATAATATAAAGTCTCAATAACAATCTAAATAAAAAGGGCCGTTCTTCATTAAGTGTCTTTTAGGTCTTAGCTGAATACTGTTGGGTGGTAGACTACTCTCAGGAAAGCAACGACACTGATGTGTAAAACCCCCGAAGCATTGCTAAACTTGATATGCTCATACAAGCGCCTCACACTCTAATATGCCACAACCATGTCAGTGTCACTGCAGGGCTGAGAATGGTCCACCACCCAGGAATAATAATAATATCTGGTCGATGGACATCCTTTTCTACTGATGCATCCAACCACTGTTAACAGCAGTGAGGAATGCATGCGAAGTGTCAATATGTTACATCTTTTTAAATTTCTTTTTTCCTAAGTGGGAAAATTTGGTAACATTTATGACATTTGTGTGGTTTTCTTTACCAAAAATAGTTTTACATCATTTTGCAGCCTATCATTTAGAATCACGCAGGCTGTTCACTCTTTATTTTAGACTGACATGAGCAGTGTTCTGATTGGCCGCTCTGTATAGCCATTCACAAAGCAGCTTTGTCACTTTATGGTGTTACGTATAAAACAGACAAAAGTAACGTCATGAAAACACAAATAATCACTCTTAGTTGCAGTTGCTGCAGTTCACAACAGTAAAAATGTACTGAACTGTACATGGACAAACATACATAACAAAGGCAACATACAGCTGTTACAAGCTTAGTAAATGTATTACAGTGTATACAAGATACAGTTGTTAAATGGGTGGTGGGCCACTCTGAGCACAGCAGTCGAACAGATATGGTAGGTGGAATGCCAGTGTGTGTGTGGCTCAGGTACAAGTGTGTCAGACACAGTTCTATTGTTTTGAAATGCTGCGCGCTGTATTGTGTCAGTGGAAAAAAGCAATGCACTCACAGTTCCACAACCTACAAGCACCACTATCAGTCTGGGGCTGGCCTAATCGGACAGCATGGGCAGTATAATCTATCTGACTGGCCGAGGGTTCATTACCATGATCGGTGCTGTAGCTTTCCCTAATATTATCCCACCTCATCTGTAAACAGCGCCATCCATCATACACATGCCCCCTGCTTATCCAAACAGATACAGAGTGTGTTCTAATAATTTGCTCATCTCAAAGAAAGGATGTGATGAAGATAATCTCGCTTTGATGTACAATGCCCCCCCAAACAACACCCCCCTCCACACTCTACTCTCAGAGGAGACAGTCATAATGATCTTGGTGTTAGTTTATTAATGAAACAGGCTGACATGACACCAGGCAGCAGGGTTATGGATTATAATGTGATCAGCTCATTCATCTGTTGAGTTACAATAAAGTAGGCAGCACAAATATTGTAATTCAGATCAGTGGTAAGAAACATGATGCTGCCTTACATTCAGACCGCTGTAATCTAAAGCCTACTATTATGCAGATTGAAAAAAGCTCGAAAGGGATGATGAGCCTCCTGCCTTCATTGGGAGGAGTGTGTGCGTGAGGGGGTGTGCATGTGTGAGTATTTGTATGTGTGTAGGTGTGTGTGTCCCTTTGTGTCTGTGTATGTTTGTATTAATGGTTAGCTTTAAAAAGCCTCCATATACAGCACAGACCTCACAACCATTACAGTCTGTTTGTGAATGTAGTGTTTATATTTATTTCCAATGATGAGGCTTTAAAAACACTTCAAAACAACTATGACCGATATTTCAACGAAACCTCTATCCCCCGCACCTTGCAAATATCATTTTAATGTGTGGTGGTCTTATCCTTTTCCCAGTTCCCACAGCTTTACTGTCTATAATGAAAATAGTACTAACTACCTCTTTACATTGTAGAGCTATAACATACCTCTGCTACACAGAATTATTTATTCTGTGCTGTCACTTAAATTTCAATTGATGTCTACTTTATTTCTTCATGTCTTTATTCATTTTCGGAAAATACATTAATAACTTTTATTTTTAATGAAAGTAAAGCTCATTTAGGGCTCCCAAGTGGCCCCAACTTCCTAAACATTCAGCAAAACCATAGCCATTAATGGATGAGATGGCCCTAATGAAAGTGCAATATTAGCTAACTGTAAGTTAGTGGTCTCCTCCAAGCACCCTGATGTTCAGTGATGATGCATTAGAACAGTTTTAAAAGATGCTGTTGTTGGCTTTGTGTGTCTCAAAGGAAGCATGTCTTTACTATATCAGTCTTAGTAGCATTGTGTGATAGGGTGAAGCTAGATATTGGGTGGAAATTGGCAATGACTAATGGGGTTTTTAACTGACTGGTACCAGCTCCGTTCAGTTTGGTTTCGGACCTACAGTTTTCCACTGTAACTGGTTGCTATAGTGACCAAACATAACGTTCTAGCACGAGCGGAGCGCTGCTGAGGTAAACAACCCATCTAGCTCCCTAGCTTCGACCAAGGCACAGCCTTCCGTTCTGCCATAATTAATAAGTCTCCTGATGCTAACACCAGATATGTTCACAAGTCATTTTTACCAAGTCCAAGTCAAGCCACAGGTCTTTGTTTGTCTGACTTAAGTGCGACTCGAGTCCGAGTCTGAGACTTGAGTCCCCATCTCTGGCTAACACTCACTGTCAAAAAGCTGAGGCAGAGAAAGTAGTTTCCTGAGCTACTTTAAAAATGTTGGGCCGTTTGTCTGGGTTCAATCAGCAAAACTGACGTAACAATCAATAGCTACCACCAATCAGTAACCTCCAATATGTACACGTCATCATTTAGTATTGGTTCAGCATACTTGGAACCTCGGCCAAGGTGGTACCAAGAATGGTACCAGGTACCATGTACCAGATTTTAGTTATGGAAAAGCAAAAAAAGCGAGTAAAGGTGAACCGAACCCGAGCTGGTACCAGTCAGTGGAAAACCCCCATAAATGACTGAAGTCAAGCCCATCTAATACTTTCTAATGATTGATTTAAATGTCCAGTCTGTATTTGAAGTGACTTTGACACCTAATTTGTAAGAAAGCTAAACAGATGTTGGCCAACTCCCATTAAACTAATGTCCAATGTGTAAAAACCATCAGTAACATTAAAAATGTGTTCTAGTTTTATTTGCAGTGATTTGCTGATTCTTATAGAAATAAATCCTAAGTAGATAGGTTTATGCTGAGAAGAGACAGATACTGTGGTTAATTAAAAATATGGATGTCAACAAAACCTACAGCATGGCATTAATGTTCCTTCTGTATCACTTATCAGAACTAAAATGCTATTTAATGAGTATCAGGCACTGTCACCACATAGGTGTAATATTCACATGGTATAACATCATATGAGGAATTGAAATTCTTGTAAGTGTTGGTCAGAGGTCTTTGTTTAGAGATCCAAAATCTACATTTCAGGAGGAAATCTATTTGACACAACATAAATCAACATTAGTCTTAGGTGTTGTCTTTAGAAAGAAATTGATGTGATCTTTGTCTTCACAGTTCTCCACCTGGCTTCTCTGAATGGCACACAGTCACATTTGCAATGTAAATGACCACTCTCTGGGTATTGAATTGTTTCAATTTCAGTCAAGAAGTAAAGGTAACAGATACTGAAAACACAAACAGTACCAAGATGCTTTAACACAGTACTCACATGGTCAGAACCTGATAGTTTAATGCAGGATGGCTACTAACAACAACTCTGACCTGGAGTGATGAGTCTAGCATTGGTAAGTATTTTATTTGTAGGTCAGAAAATAGAAAACAGATTTTTATACACTGAAATATGTGCATTTTTTGATTATTTTAATAAAACGTACTAACAGTAATATGCATGACACAAGGGTTTGTACAGATTGTTAATTTCTCCAATGGAGATCTGAAGTCTACTTCACAGAAAACAAACTGAAGTCAGTCTGCAGTGGAAAGCATTTGAATAAGGTGCTCTAGGACCATATATACAAGAACCCAAATCATAAAGAATAACTTATGTCACAAAGAGGCATTACAACTAATTCAACAAAATGTTGCTTATTTGCAATGTAAGTATTAAGCACTGTTTCAAAAGAAGAATGAGTTATAAGTCTATGGATTTCTGTGCATATTAATTGTGCTCTCTAAACATCTCTTTTTGGCGCAGAATACATGAACAAATGTGGAGCCATTACCCCTATAAGAATACAGAGAATATTTTAAGCAAGACTTGATTATAGCCTGAAACATCTCCATAATAATGTAGGCCTGATAGTATGAGGAACTAATGAAAATTTCCTTTATAAATATGTATGCACCCAAGTCACAACACTATAGAGGAGGGGAGAAAAACAGGAGCCACAATGCTGAGCGATGAAGACGAAGCCCTGAAGAAAAGAATGTTCCCCCGCAGAAAATTGGTTTAATTAATAGCACATTTTACATAATGATTACAGTGTAATTGCGCCGACTAGCAGAGTGTCATTAAATATATCCTTGCTCCTTTACAACACCCTCTGGCAAAAAATAATGAGTTACATTGGAAATCACTATGCAACAGGTTCATAAATAACATTTAAGCCCATACAAGGCAAGTACTTATAAATAATAAATATTTGCCTTTTGTAATTGAACAAAAAATGACTGCCTCTTCTTTTCCTGGGCATGCTGCTTTGTCCTGTTATGGCCAGGGAAAGGAGAATTTTCTCATTTTTTCTCCCCTTGTAAGTGGTGAATAATTTATTTCGTGGCTAATAGTCAACACTGTCAGTGCGGGGTGTTTAAAATATACCTGTGTCCAGATAAATGTCATGACGGCGGGGGAAGTGATTATTCCCTGCTTCCAGATATTTTGTTGGATGCAGGCCCTGTATACACTGCAATAAATCACCCTCTTCCAATTACCTGCCTCCATAAAACAAGCCTGTATTCAAATCAGGCCTAAACCTGAGCCCAGAGACCAAGCTCAATGCAGTTATATCTGTCAGGGGAGGGGGTTATGGAGAGTGTGCTGCCGCCTCCAGGGCTGTCTCATGTCAAGATGTAGGGCAGGAAAAGGGTGAAGGGTTGGGGGAGGGGGGGGGGCTGGCATGAGTTCTAGTGGGCATGTGGTGGTCTTGGTGTAGGGGGGGTTAGAATGTGGCTTTTTAGATTTCAATACCTGTTTAAAACTACCCCATTATGTGCAAAATTTGCTTCTTTAATGTTGCACTGACAATATGAGGATAATGTGTCTAATGGCATTGAAGGTTCAAATAAATCCATAAAGTGCATGCCTATATCATTACATGTGCATGTTTATGTCACTTTATGGTGTTTATGTCACTTTATGGTGTTATGTATAAAATAGACAAAGGTAAAGATAAAATGCACTTGGCAGCTGTTACTGTGTTACGCTAGACACTTTTGTCCATTTGCCAAAATCCACTTCCACCGATCAGCCACATCATTAAAACCACTAACCGGGGAAGTGGAAAACACTGATTATTTTGTTACTGAGGGGTGGGATATATATAAGGCAGCAAGTGAACAGTCACTTCTTGAAGTTGATATGTTGGAAGCAGGAAATATAGACAAATGTACGGATATGAGTGACTTTGACAGGGGCCGAATTGTGATGGTTAGACAGCTGGGTCAGAGAATCTCCAAAATGGCAGGTGTGGGGTGTTCCTGTTGCAGAAATGCAGAAATCAGTGTTTACCAAATGTGGCCTAAAAAAGCACAACTGGTGTGCTTGGGAAGCATAGTTAAAAAGACAGTTTGCACAAAATGGATCACAGCTTGTTGCATATGGGGGTGCTTAGGTGTAGAGCAGACAATGGGCATTTGGGCATCAGAACTGGACCATGAAACAACGGAAGAAGGTTCCTGGTCTGATAAATCATGTTTTCTTTTACATCATGTAGACAGCAGGTGTGGCTACATCTTTTAGCTGGGAAAGAGACTGCCGTATGCAAAGCAAGCTGGCAGTGTGATGCTCTGGGCAATGTTCTGCTGGGAAACCCGAGGTCCTGGCATTCATGCTGGTGTTACTTTGACATTTTCCCCCTATATAAACATTGTTGCTAGAAGAGTTAAGCGTATATAATATTACGCAAGCAGTTTAATATTATGGCTAATCAGTGTATCAGCATGATTTTAGGCAAGTAGCTGATGGTTTAGGCCTGCAGTTTGCTTTATGTTAATTAATGAGGAATTTATTTGCTGGACACATTAACCTAATCGTTAACTAACCAATAGCCAAACTAAAGCGTGCTAGCTTATGTGTGAAGAAAAATCATAAACAAAATATGTTTTACCTGATCCCCCTTAATACACTAGGGGTTTGATATTTTACCAGTTCTCTAATCAAAAACAATGAAAACTACATAGACAATCTACATATTTAGTTTCTTTATATGTTTTACCACAAATTCTTCAAAAATGTCTTCTTTATTTATGAATTTGAATGGATCTTTCCCTATTAAGGATATTATTCCCGTTTATAAAAATCATATTAGGCAATATTCACCTGTTTAGGATGCCTTCATTTTTCCAGAACTGATACAATATATCTGCATAATGCAAATGTACATCATTTACAAGCAATACAGAGTGAATAGGATTTTAATATTTGTAGATGAGCAAGCTAGTCAGTGGCAGTTGTACACAATTATTTATCATTTTAAGAAAAGCTGCAGTTTTATCTCAACACGGCTATCTTTGTGGAGATCATTTTTACAGCAGGTGGTCCTTGCTCCTCATATTTTACTCCTCATTGCTTACCAGCAGCACAAGACAGAGAGTTAAGAGTGCCCTACTTAATCTAAAAACAGGGTCATTTTGTAAATTATTTCATTTGATTATACTGATTTCCTGCAAGCAAAATGAAGATGTTTTAGTATGTTAGCACACATTTCCCTCGTTGTCCCTTGACAGCTTAATGCAATTAGATATGGGGCACTGGAAATGTTGTTGTTTTATATGACACATTTGCTATATGATGCATGTGTTCATGTGAATAAAGATTAGATACTTGTAACAGATTCCAACCAACCGGCCACTCAGCCTCCAATTCCACACTCTCAGTGGTGCAAACCTGAGAGTGTGGATACTAACATCTAATTTACCTGCTCATTACCAGCCCTTTAAGAACTCTCACTACTCAGTTCCCTCATGCATCATTGCATTTCCCCATGTGAATTTATTCCACCATATTCTGTCTGTTATCATGCTGAAAGTTTTCCTGTACTTGCATTTCTTGCTCTCCTCAGTTTCTGTTTTGCCCATTTTTGTTTCTTTTGGTGTTACTTCTGGATTGCTTTTCTTGTGTCTTCACTCAGGTCTGGATCCATAGACTTTTCTCTTTTGTACTTTTTATCTGGTTATAAACCACTAAAGTATCCATCTCCAGTGTTGCAGTACTCTTCTTGTGTCCAGTTTTTTCCTGACACTCACATTACCACACCATATCCAGGGTGCTGGATATCATCGTCACATATGCAAATTCTCTGCAGGGCTCAATGAATTAAATGTTCTGCTGCCCCAGTCTGCTGGAGGAACACATTATGAACCATCCTGCATTTCCTCATACACGTACACTCACCCGGGCACATGCTGTCATTGCCAGATTACATTTATGCAGACTGCATCAATAACAGGAGATACTAAAAGACCTTCTCAAGGATCAGAGTTGTCACAGGCTCAGGCAAACCATTCCACGCGCCGACCACAATCACGCTCTAATCTGAAAATACATCAGCTACTGACATGCGCATTACACACACACACACACACCTCCATACCAATCCACACGGGCCGTAATCGCCACGCAGGCGCTCAACCCTTGCTGAAAATGTATAAATAATTTTCATTCAAACATATTAACAGTCAAAATACAGGAATCAATCACAACACTGGAGCGCAGGGGCTTCTTACAAAGCAATCAGGGCCATCCGACCGCGTGTTCTTTGTCTTTCTCGGTGAGGAAGGAAGGCGCAGATCACTCGCGCACTACTCTTTTGCATAATGGCCTTCTCCCTCTCTCCTGCACTGCAAACGGACAGCGCTTTTAAACCTTCCCCAGCAATCCATTACATTTACCCAGCCAGAGCTCCTTGTTCTTTAATCTCATGCTTCCCTGGAAAAGAGAATCTGGATGGGGGTTTAAAGACCTTTTTATGAAGGCAAGCATGCAGGGCTCCATCTATCTTTGCCAAGAGGCTCCGACACATTTATGTTCCATGGACAGGTTATGTCCCGCCATCTTAAAGAGCAAAAACTTGCCATTTTTACCTCATTGGCACAGAGGTGACTGGGAGAAAGGGGCCATCTGCCAAGGCCACACAGCAAACGCAAGGCTGGCCAACCACATGACCAGTCCTAACCGTCCAGAACTTCACTCATCTTTCTGAGATACACTTTCTGCTAAGCTTTCATCAGCACATGATGTAATATCCGAGTATCTAGTGCCTAAATTTCATTTCTAAATGTCAGGAGAACAATTGAAAGAACTGTCAAATATAAAAAAGCAACATCATTTCCAACATTCCAGTTCCTTTAAACAAGTATGAACACTTTTTTTGCTGCTTTATGTGCCCTTGTAAGTAAATACATAAAAAAATACATCAACAAATATATAAATAAACAAATAAATAAAAGACATATTCTTGTTATTCCAATCCTAAGGCCAGAGGTAAAGTAACGTGAAAGCTATTTGAATGGTGTGAATTAAATCTCTCTCTCTCTCTCTCTCTCCCCCACACACACACACACACACACACACACACACACACACACACCCGCTCTCTCTCTCTCTCACACACACACACACACACACACACACACACACACACACACACACCCTCTCTCTCTCTCACTCTCTTGCACGCTCTGTCTCCGCTTGGAAGCTACCCAAGCTTGACAGGACATGGGCTGCAGTTTTATGTCACCTCGTTTATCTGCAGTTTATATTTTCTATGACCGCATTGTCTCTTTCAAGAACCTTCAGAAATACGCTGGCAGTAAAAACAGCCACCTCTTGTCCGGAGTGTACCCCAAACATGCTAATGTTTTTCTAACTGCCTAGGTCATGAGCCGATGGATCTACCCGTTTTGGTTGCAGGTTCAAATCCTTACTTTCAGTGAACCTGAGCATTTTTTTTCCATTCAGAGACATAGTGCAAATCACCATAATTTAGAGGAGCTGTGTTGTAAAATATCAGTGATGATGGGATATTGAGGATGAGTGACAAAAATGTTGCCAAGGATGCCCGCAGAGAGGGCAATAAAGGATACTGAGGCAAAGCAAGCTCACACTTCATAACGTTTCTTATTACAATCGGAAGCATTTTACATTCTATGTTTTGACGACTTCTGTGCTAAAACCAAAACTTTCATATTAGATTTGATGATTTATAGAATAATAACAGCCCTTGCCTCATCCTGACTTCATTTTGCTGGTAATGGCTTCATTCTTTTTTTGATTTAATGTGGCTACGACATTATGCCATAATTGCAATGGCCGGCTTATACATGATGCAAAATACTCGTAACACAAGCGCATCCCAGAAAATGCATAAAGAACCCTGAAAATACTTTCAGAGAGAAAACAAATACAAAACCTGAAGCAAGAACATTTACGGCAAAAAGACAGAACATCACTGGCACAACACTTCTTTTCGCTGCAAAATACAATTCATGTTAAATGAAATAAAAATCTTCCTAAATATAATGTAGGAGCAATGCTAACTTCACTATTGTCACTTACATATTTAGGCTTATAAGGTGGTGAAAACAGATATTCCTCTCTATTAGAAAAGGCCCAGGCTCTGTGTAGCATTACTGCCTTTTTCACTGATACTGTAAGGTCACACGTTTACATTCTAACATATTTTGTGGTGGACTTGTGAACATTTGATTATGAATAGCATAATGCATACCAAACACACAGTGCAGAATATTAAACATATTATCTATCATTGTCTTATAAGGCATATTTGGGTAAAGGCTAAATGTTGGAGCACATGCACATAGAGATGCAGTGTGGAAAATGGCTGACTCTAGGCCAACTGTGTGCATGCTGTGAAAGTGTTTATTAAATTGCAAATCAGGACGAGAGCAAATTGAAAAACCCATGCTCTTGTCATATCAGCTCAGTCCCTCTTGCGCTCTTTTCTCTCTCTCGCTCTCTCTCTCTCTCCTGCCCTTCTAGTGTGTGAGGGCGGCTAGGAATTATAGCTCACTGAAGTGCAATGGCAAAACCTGCGAGATTCATAGACAGTGCGAATGATAAAGTCCGGTGTGGGAGAAGTGCTACCAGTGCAATAACAGCCTGAGAGGGTCACAATAAAGTTTAGTTTAATGACAAGAACAAATAACTCCAACATTTGGCTGGGGTGCTGAACCCTGCACAGGGGGAGATCACATCTGATATATCAGTGGGCAACTAGCCGTGACTACTGGCCGATTGTGCTGGCCTGCGTTCGCCGAGGTTCCCGGTGATACATGTGGCCGCCGTGGCAGGTGTCCATTTTATAGAGTTATTCAGTGGACAAGGCTGGATGCTCGCTCGGGTGGCCAAGCCCTGGATTATTGTTCTTTTGCAGCTGATGCATCCCAGACCCCCCCTGAGCCTGCCCTGGCCAGAACCTCTGACACCCATACAACCACTGTTAGCATCCCTGTCGCTAAGAGTCTGCACTGCAGCAATAACAAACCTGTCCTGGGCTCAGGCCTGGACACACTCCCAGTGGCTGAGGTAAATTTGTTTCGAATCCCTGTTGATATAAAGGCTGTATAATCAAACAGATAAACAACCAAAGCACTCTCCATTTACAAACACAGACATGAGTAAACTGTTAGAAATATTACCAAATTGGCCTTTTACTAACAGTGTGATATTTGTTATAATTTTGGCTGTAAGAACATGTATTAAATAATTTTGATTTCTCTAATAAAGGTGATATTTATAACATATCAATAATTCTTGAATGTGTAAAGCATCCCAACAATGCATATT